>CACVBM020000399.1:0-243899 GCA_902728155.2 Microthlaspi erraticum | reverse complement strand
GAGATAACACACCGTTGATTTGGCTAGCTCAGGTAGATTCACTGCGTACATCTTCTGTTGCAATGGATCATAGATTTCGAACAAGTGTCCACGTTTAGGTAAGTGCATAAGCCAAGGAGGCTTATCCACCAACCGGACATAAAGACCGGCTTCACGCCACGTTTTGCATGCAGCGGACGCACGGATGTTATCTTTTAAATCAAGTTTCGATATTATTACTTCCAAGAGACATAGTGGAAGGTCAGCGAAACTTGGCTTCTCTGCTTCTATGCTCTGTTTCTTGCTCTCCAAGGAACAAGCTCCTTTGACATCTACGTTTGGCCTACGTAAGAGTTTTGGATCAACAAAACAGTGTAAATATTGTTCACATATTGTAAATCATGTGATTCCAAAATTACACTGATATTAGAGATTACATAGAACAAATTCTGTAAAATCTTGCGACAAGCAAGTCAGTTTCAGTTAGAATCCGGTTTCCTAAAGAATATGATCCTAAAAATCTTGCGTGCCTTTGTAATGGAATAACAATCATTGTGTTGAGTTGAGTTTGTAGACTTAAAAGTTTTACAATTTTGTGTGTGTGTGTGTTAAGAACACCTAATGAGTTTTACATTGGAGCAAGGAAAACAAAAGTCTCTTAATAAGAGTTGCTAAAATAATTTTATTGATAAAATATGAGTTAAGTGACAATATGTGTCTCTACCAATAATCATGCTCTAAATGCATAACTTAAGAACCCCTAGAACATTTCCGGTCCTGTAAAATCTGAGAATTTTCAAAGAATGTGCATCCAAAATTAAGGTGAAATTGGAGATTTGACAATATTCTAGTCAATTAACCAGTACTAAAGAATCCTAAAACGTTACAGATCCTATTGATTCTCATAACTTTCACAGAAATAATTTGAGTCATATATATGATAAAAACAAATTTAACAAAAACAAACTCAATCGATTCTTTGAATCCACTAAATATTAAGTCTCTGGTGAATTTAATCTACGAAACTAAGTATATGTAGACTAGAAAGGAGACGAAAACTCACTGGTAAAGCCTCCCTTTCCGGCTAGGCATAGTGATAGACGACGATGAAGACGAAGACTTTGAAGATTTCCAGCCCGAGCCATAAAATAAAAATTTACTCAGAGAAAAATAGATTGACTTACTCGTAGCCAGTCCTTATATTATTTCACAAACCCTAATTATTTGCAAGTCGTGTGACTAAACTAAACAAAAGGAACTATCGGCCAAATCTACGCCCGTTACAGCTGACTCGGCTGGTATTTATGAGTACATATGACAAATAATAAAGGCTGGACTTGATAAATATAAAGACAAATGAAAAAGGTAGAATCTGACGATAATTTTGTAACCGACGAAAATACGATCACAATGTGTCAAGGTCCCAGGATTTCCGGGTATTGTAGCAAGAATTACCTTCAAGACAACATTTACATGATGAAGAGAGAAACAACGCAAACGAAAAATTTCCATTCGTGTTGATCCGTTAAAGAAAATTTACGTTATGATGGTTTGTAATAGAGTTTTGTTTAAGAGGAGTAAGTATTTGCATATCCTTAGAATTTTAGTATAACACTTTTATAGCATCCTTGGAAAAGTTTATATATTAGCTAGCATGACCTTTGTTAATATACCCGAGCGCCAATACCCTGAGTGCCAGGCCTGTCCACATCCACAATTCATCTCCAAATGACTTCAGGTTATTATTGGACATGCATGGGCATTTGGATATTTGGTTATGACGTTAACACCATCATATTGAGGAAAAAAATGCAAAAAACAACTTCCAAGTAACAAAAAAAGTACAAGATCAATCTCGATAAAAAAAACTCCAAAATAAACTTCTAAGTTTAAACTGTTACTTTCTTTCATGAGCTCAATAAAATGGTTATCTTTTTGCAAGATCCATGGCTCTAAGAACATTTGGATGAACGACCAAACAACTAAAATATAGAGACTTGTCACAAGACTCACAACTCATAAGGAACAAAAAGAAACAGAATGTTTCAAAGCAAAAGAAAAGACTCTTACCAGTGTCATAGAATCATCAAACCGAAGCAGTTAAACACTGAAAGGATTCAAATGATTCGACAGGAAATGTAAGCATGTCGACACACTCTACATTACCCCAAACCTCACGTCCATTGCATCTTGATTCCAAGGAGATCTTGGCATACCAAATTTTGTTTCTCTGTTTTTTACCAGAAATTTGCCACATAACTAAAAGTTTCCCACCATAGTTCTCCACTAAAAACTTACTACTCCCTTCAGATTCTAAACCCCTTGAACGGTCCTCACGCAACTCTTCCAAACCCTCAATATCTCTCCACTCCCTACCCTCAGTCCCACTAGAGTAAGACCACATCAAAACTCCATAGCCAGTGCAGCAGTATATAACATTCTCTATCTCACACGAACACATTTGGTACTCGAGTAAGAAACTCGACTTCGGTCTTACAAGTTTCCATGTACCATCTTTCACCCCATAAGCGTACTCCTTTTCTTCTATCGCTACGTAAAGCTTTCCTTCAAACACCTCAACTAAATCGTGGTTATAACCTCGGCGTAGAAGATAGCGTAACTCGGCTTCATCAGCGCCAGGACCAGGCAAGGCTGTCCAAGACTGAGTCTTCATGTCAAACACCTCAATCCAATTGGAAGGGTACTCGTCAATCTCGCAACCTCCCATCACATATATCTTCTCATCCACGAAAGCCGCAAACGGATTTTCCCGAGCCACGATCATGTTAGGGGCGTCACGCCAAGTATGACTCCGACAGTCAAGAACCCGAACGGAGGAAGACGGCTTCTGATAGGGTCCACCGATTATGTAGAATTCCGAACCAACCGTTAAGGTGAAGTGATCTGGTACGAGAGGACATTGGGAAGAAGAGAAAGGTGTCCGAACAACAGAAGTTCCACTTGAATCCTTGTTAAACCAGTTCTTTCGGCCTTTCCCTTTGGCTTTCCGTTTGGCTCCAGGTTTCGTCCAGAGACTAAACCAGCTTGGATGTGAGTCTTTGTGCGATAAGCAGACATAGAAGCATGTTTCTTTGGCTCCGATTTGAGATCGTGCCTTGTAGATTTCCTTAGAAGATAAGAGAGAGCAGAATCTCTTTGAGACGAGAGAAAGCCACGGATACTTCCATCTCGAGACACGTGCAAGAATGGTCTCTTTTATTTCGTCTGGAAATGAAGAAAACGACAATGAAGAAATGGACGATGATGGCTGACGACTCGTCTTCTTCTTCTTTTTTTTATGTGGTTGAATCTCTTCGGCGGCCATGATCGCCCAAAATTGCAGTGGAGGCTGTGGTGGAGAGGAAAGATTATAAACATTAGGGTTAACAAGACAGGACTAGGGCTTTGGAATAATTAATTGATGAAAACCAAAAAAGGAATTGATTTATGAAATAACTTTTTAATATTTTTTTTACAATAAAGAAAAAGAACTTTTTAATAAGAAAATATTTTTGAAGATTTACAAGTTAAAATATTTCTCTGAAAAAAATTGTAATGAATTGAATAAAAAAATCAATTTAACTATCCTAGATTTATTCAAAAATCACGTTTGTGTGATAAAAACTTTAAAATGAACTCAAATTGATCCATAAACTGTTCAAAGCGAGAAGCAGATCATTTGAATAAAATACTGTAGAGGGTTACAAACACTTTTTTAGATTGTGGAATTTGTTTTAATAAAAGGTTCACTTATCCGTTATATTTTCCCACTTTGATTTCAATATTGGCAT
The DNA here is from genome assembly GCA_902728155.2 of Microthlaspi erraticum. Classification (NCBI taxonomy): domain Eukaryota; kingdom Viridiplantae; phylum Streptophyta; class Magnoliopsida; order Brassicales; family Brassicaceae; genus Microthlaspi; species Microthlaspi erraticum. The sequence continues at coordinate 240,129 of CACVBM020000399.1, read as the reverse complement.
AAGAAAAAGAAAGTAGTGTTTGTAACGTTCTACCATTTTTTAAAAAAGGTTTGCTTAGAGTTTTGGGATCAATCTTGATCAGTTTTGTTGACATGTTGGCCAAGTCACCGCTTTTAAAAAACATTAGCTATTGACGATAGATCTCTTGGAGACAATTATAAATCAGAATTGTACACAGCATTCACGACTCTATCTGTCATCTCAGTATGTAACTTTTTTTTTTTAACTAATGATTTAAATTCATGCTGACAACTATAGACCGATTCTATAAAATAACTAATTGTTATCTGTACAAAATCTCATACATATATTATGCTACAAATTTATAATATAAAAGATCCTTCCCATGGTTGTCACTTGTCTATAAATACGAAGGGGACACAAAGTAAAAAAGAGCCAATACAAAATTAAGAAAGATAACATCTTACACAATCGATAATCTTCATCACATTTCCCTAACATAAGCAATGTCTCAAACAACTACGACTACCACCTCCACCGCGACCGTCGTCCTCCTAACCATATTGCTAATGGCGGCAACAGTAGTTTCAGGGCAAGGAGATACGGCCCCTCCTCCAAATGCAAGTATAGTTTGTGGGGCCAACTTAGGTTTATGTGCAGCAGCGCTTACACAGGGAGGAAAACCGTCAGAGGAATGCTGCAAAAGCCTAGACACAGCGGTGAAGACACAGCTTAAGTGTCTTTGCGACATCCTCACAAACCCACAAATATTGGCCGGCTACGGTCTCACCGTTGAGAATGTTCTTCTCATCCCTAAGAGTTGTGGCATCGATGCTGGAACTTCTATGTGTTCTGGTAACATTTAAATTCACAAAGTTAAGTGTTTTGTAAATTTAAATATGTTACATATATGTTATATCTTATACTGCTTCGATCTTTTTTCTAATAGCCGCGAAAGCTCCTTTGCCGCACGGGATTCCACCGGTTCCAGGTACAAAACAAATAATATTTTAAACCACTTGATACCAAATCGTTAAAATATAGAGCACATGTTTTTAGGGAGTGTTCAAAACTTGGGATTTAAATAATAAAATAAAAATTATTACCATTTTATTGTACCTAAAATACTGAGAGTACTAAAAATTGTAGGACCACCTAAAGATGACAAAGGTGCTGCAACCAAACTCGCGGGAACTGGATTGGCTGGGATCATCTTTATGATGATCTCGACGATGTTTTATTAAATTTTAACTATTCTTTGACAAAAAATTTCTCAGTGAGTGCTTTATTTCCATGGAAAGAAATTGTCTTGGTTTCCACTTGATGATCTTGTATACTATCTACTTATATATTTTTTCCATTCAGAATTTTGAATTTGTGGGCTTCGATATTGTTGTTGTCATCAAATCTCTGATGTATACCGTTTTCAGTGTATGAACAAGAATCAAATTTTATTGTAGCTTACAACAATTGCATATATTATTCTTGATCGAGTACTCGGAGAGTGTATAGTTGATTTTATCTACTGCCTCACCGTTTTTCATAGCTTATAGACAATCGAATCCGTATAACATATAGCACATCTGATCACGGTAAATGATTATCTGGACAATTCTACAATAGTACCATATGTAATTCCTCGTCACACATATTTATGGTATGAGGTTTTACTCGGTCAATCTTACAAAATACAACATATAAAATATGTGATAGACGGTTTTACTTACAGTAGCATTATTTTTTTTTTTTGAGAGAGAATTATATTAATCCAAACGAGGCTCTCACGTTTAGGAGATAATTGCTTCCCACGATGTACTTCATTTCGTTAAAACTTAAAACCACTTTATGTAGAGTTGTGAGTTGTGACAAGTGTGAAATCATTTATAGTTATGTACTTTGGTTGTTGTTATATCCACAAATGTCTACTGTCAGTTTCTAAACTTCTCAAAAACGTTTGCGACTTTGCTACGCACTAAATTAGTCCAGGAATTTATACAAGTCAATATTGAGCTGAGATGGAGTTTTTATTGGTCTATGAAAAATTAATCACACATATCAACGTATTATACAAATTCTAACTTCATCAGTCGCTTTTTTTTTTAACTTAGCACAAACCATTAGGCTTCATTTTCTGATATACGTTTAACCTAATCCAATGCGCGCAGGATATTGAGTGGAAAATATAGTATTTTTTATGACTTAATTCTGTTAAAACTACTCACATATACTTAAAGACTATGCAAAATTCACTCTATCTCAAGAAACTGGCAATTTTCTTTAACTTTTGGTTTCTTATCAATCTGATATCAGATATTCCAAATTCTGGAAAATATACATGAACTAGGTAACACATGTCGTGCTTGGAAATTAATATTTTTAGGAGAATATAACGTTTATTAATAAATTAAAATTCCAAAATATATGATTTACTGTAAATAATTAAAAATATTAAACTGCTATTATAAAGCCAGATGGTTAATAAAGTTATGTGAATAATAGAAAAAAAAAATATTAAACAAGATAAATGTTATTTACCAGTTTAAGAGAACAATTATTTGAACTATGTAATATGAGATCTTTGTCTAATTCACATGTCACATGCGTGATCTCCACAAAGAAAAATTGCTTCAAAATGCAATTGGATATATAAGAAATTGTTGCTGTGACAACTGATTCCAACCAGGATGTGATGTAGATATCCATTTTGGAACTCCTCCACACAATTTTTTAATCGGTCAATAGGTTTAACATTTCAACAAGAACCCAAAAAAAAACTGATATGTAGTCAATATATTGGATAAGAGAATTTGGGCTGTCAAGAAGATAAACTACTTGGGTTGCACTAAGTAAGGCTCTAACTGATGAAAGAAATGAACAAAAGGAACGAGAATGAAAGAAATGAACAAAAGGAACGAGAATGAAAGAAATGAAAAAGAATATAATATGAGATACATATTCTTTGTAAATGATGTAGGCTGTAACTGGTGATCATGGAACGAGGGGGAATAAGAAAATTTTCTCTCATTCCCTAAAAATTACACTATTTAAAAATATGTGTATCTCATATTATTTATTTTCATTCCATATTGGTTAAGGTAGTGTAGTGTTAAATGATTCCTTATAAAATATGAGAAGGAATGAGTTCTATATTTTTTTATTCCTTTTTATTCCTTTCATTCTCATTCCTTGTGTTCTTTTAACCATTACCAGTTAGAGCCGTAACTTTTAAAGAATTATTCTCCCTTATTCTTTAGTCACCAGTTATAGCCTAATAGTCTCTAAAAGAAATATAGATATATAGACACAAATGAAAAGGAAAGGGTCCATCAGAATTATGGTTACACCATAACTTATGTTGTTGTTGCATGTTACCTTCTTAATGTAAGTAGACATACATTAGTTTAATTCACAGTACTTGATGTAGCTCACAATCATTTTCTTTTTATGGTAATGTAAAATTTATTCATCAACAAAAAAGTTTATAAACATGCTGAAGCTTAAGTGGAATAGAATTGACAGTGAGAAAGTGAGTGAAATAATCAAAACAGAGAAAGCTACAATTATTGAACACGAATAGGAACGAGTTAGCCACTGCCTCTTGAGCACACCAACGTTTAAGAAGCCCATCAAACTTGCATGAGAATGAGTGGGGAACAAGGCTTTAGTTTAACGATAACTCTTAATAATACATGTAACCATAATATTGTACTTTGTAAAAACCATGGTGCTTGTTTACTGCTTCACATGAGTTTTCTTACATAACTTGTATGTATACTACGATTTGTATAAATATACGTATATATATACACGTCAGTATATGCGTATATGGGCCATGTGTGCTTGCATATCCTATTCCTTTTGACCAGTCTCTATGGAGCTCTGACCAAAATCATTGTAACACTCGAACCCAAAATCTTGAACACCAAAGTCTTGACAATAATCCAAAAACATCCAACTCTCACCGTTCTTCTCCTCCGATGACCATGTTGGAAAATCTTCCCCAGCGGAAATGTTAACTTTTTCTGCCGTTGATCCATCAAAACCGACGTTATTGTTGCTCCATGATGCATTGACCAGAGGAGATTCATCGTCGGTCCATAGAATGTTAAAAATATCTTCATCATTATGAATAATATTACCGAGCGACTCATAACCATCTGTTGAACTATTTTGATGAGTCATTGTGCTAATTTCATCCATGGAATTCTTAGTTGTCCCATCAATAATCTCTATGCTTCTAGTATCACTTCTCATTACATCCGCGGCGTTCGAGGAAGCTTCTGATTTATTGATGATATTTGTTTCGATAGATACTTTGTTTAAAGGTTGATGGGTCATAGGATCGACTTCCATCTTGAGGAGCTTCTTCTTGATATGAGTATTCCAATGATTTTTTATTTCATTATCCGTTCTTCCTGGTAATCTTGCAGCGATCTTGGACCATCTACATAATAATAATATTAATAAAGAGTTTAGTTACATTGAATATGTTTTCTTTTGAATAATAATGTTTGGAGGTATCGGTAGAGATGTCAAAGTCTGGAGTCTTGGAATATAACACAAGAAACTTGACAATCTTTTTTTTTTTTGTCAAACCAAGAAAATTGACAATCTAAGTTATCGATTATATTTGGAAGCTATGAACGTTACTTTGTCTCGAAGTTAATTTCAAAAATATAAATATATGCACAATTTTAAGATCAAATATAGAAGACCTTAGTTCAAATAAGGGAAACTTAATTATAAATATATATCATTTTTAACTAAGCTCTTCAACCGTACGACCCGAACATTATATTACATCATAATTTTGGATTAGTTTTTCCTTCATACATCACAATAACACTGTCTGCATATTTACCATTAGTCAACACATACAGTATGTAATAGTTTTCTTTTGTGTTTCACAAAGCTAAGTAACATCTCAAAATTAATTAACTAATGTTAGATAAATATAAACATATGTAAGCGTTACTCTACCTCGGATCATATGAAGATAATTATGACTATGTCATTATCAAGTTATCATACGATACGTGCAAGGGTCAAAATATACTAATGATGTATTGGTGAAATTTACTAATAAAGACGTACGACGTAGCTATTAATGTATAACAAGAATTTCATGACAAAATGACGACTAGCTCTAACCTGTTGCCAAGAAGAGCATGAAGGTCGATGACAAGCTGTTCCTCGGCGTCGGAGAGAAGACCTCTCTTCAAGTCAGGTCGGAGATAATTGGTCCACCGTAGACGGCAGCTCTTCCCACAGCGACGGAGACCAGCCAGCTTTGGCAAAGCCCTCCAACAGCAGTGGCCGTTGATCAGTATGAAATTTATTAATTTCTTGTCTTCCTCCGCTGTCCATGGCCCTTTCTTCACCCCTAGCTTGTCACAACATGGCTGTCTCCCCATTTCTTTTTATATATTATTAATTTAAAAGACAGAGAGAGGAATTTAAGCGAACCTTAAAAAAATTGGAGGTGAAAATTAAGGTTTACATTAACTTAGAAGAATTATGTCAAAAGCCTAAGCACCTAAGCTCACCCACCTATATATAGCCCCAACATTTCTCACATCATCCACCACAGGTCGACTTTTTTTCAATTCGATTTTTTTCTTATTATAAAATTTACATACGTAAATAATGTATACATACATACAGAGACCAAAATAATGTATACTAGTTGACCAAAACAATGTGATTAGTGCAGCCAAAGAGTAAGCGATACTAAGGGGTCTATTTGATTTTGAAATTTGATATATATATATATATATATATATATATATATATATATATTACATACATATGTTTTGTGAAGAAAATTACTTTTTAAAGTCATCTCTGATCTTTGCTCCGATAAATTAATTGTACATAGACTATAAAATGTCATAAGTAAACGAAATACAAGACTATATATGCTTTAGGTTCATAAAGTCTATAGACTTTTAGGCATAAATTTTATAGATATTAGAAGGATATACGCATCGCCTATCAATTAATTTACTCAAATTAACATCCTGAATGATATGTAAAAGTAAATGCCGGGAAATACAATAGAAAATTTGATCATTTATATACAAACAAAATGAACGACGTGGAAATTTCAACAATCTTCAATGAAGTTTGTACCTCTCTTATGATAATCAATATTTTCATGCGTACAATGATAAGCATGGTTTTGTTTAATGTACGTTTAACAAACGAAAGTTAAACAATAAATAATACGCGTGCATATAAACTAAGTTGTGATGGTGAAAGTTTTAAACATTTTGGTGGAGGAATTACTCTAAATTTGGGTATTTTAGAATTACAATGCACTAAGATATCTGATCACTCGTATAATTTCTTCATATCATTTGGTGAAGGAAAACAAGTATTAATAAACTCATAATTAATATTTTTCAAAAGTAAATCAAACTGTTCAAGGTTTTAAATATACTCCTTGTTTAATAAAATTTCACGAAAACTGAGGAGTGTCGGAAAAACCTAGATCAAATGGTTGGTGAAAATGACTTTGGAACTCATGTGAAACTGATAGGGTGCATACGTGCGAATTTACACACACACGTACAAATCCATTGCTAATGTTAGCTCAACACACAATAACATACAACGTCATCGACCATATATCCCTAGCTTCGGAACTACTACAACTCTGGCTTGGTGGATCAAACTAGCAACAAAGTTACACTTCCACTACTAGCAGAGAACAAAAAAAAAAAATTGTTTTCTTTTGTAAAATTAATCCAGTTTTTATGGGTTTTTTTTGTTGATGATTAAAGAGTTTACAAATAGTGTTCGAAGTCTAACATTATCAAAGGATATTGAAGTTATCGGAGTTTAGACGTTGCCGTGGACAAACCCGCAAAAAGAAGTAAGCAATTGGATCGTATTCTTACGTTTATATAGTAATACACGTGTGGCTGGTTAACAAATAAGCTATCTTTTAGTAATATACATTTGCATGTTGCCTATACGGAAATATAAGAGAGACGAACACCTAATTGACACGTACGTATAGATATCGTTCGATCAAATTTATGTTCTAATTTTTGCCACCTAGATGGTGACCGTGACTTGCAATTTTCGCAATAGAAGACTTTTTAACAAATTAAGGAGTCAATTTTTTATAATATTGTAAACGCGTATTATTAGTCTCGTTGAAGAAAAAGTAAGTACCAACGTTTGTTTTCAAATTCTATTTACGACGGTTTTGTCAAAGTTTAGTCAAACCTTTCTACAACTAGATTTAGTACACTTGCTAAACACATTTGGTTTGATATGGATAGAGATGTAAAAGGCCTGATAAGCCCAATGAAACATAGTGGGCCTAATATGGTATTTTTGGCTTGCAGCTAAGCCCGTACCTTTTCGAACCCAGCGTCCAAGTTTCTTCGTCTCCCATTGTCGTCAGAGCTCTGTAACTAAATTTCGCTGGCGAAGAGAAAATCGCCGTTCACCGATTCCTTCTCGATCATCTCCTACCAGGTATTCATCTCTTCGTTCACTAGCACGATCTTGTTAATTATGCGAATCTCGGTTTTATCGCATCGATTTTGATACTTGTTGTGAAATCCTAGGGTTTGTAATCCTTGTACTTCATTCAGAGTTCTTCTATATCCATTTCGAAGAAATTAGTCATCGATTTTGTATGGATCGATGTCTTCAATGTTGATTCCGAAGCATTTTTTCATCGAAGTAGTTCTCGTTATCTAGCATTTTGCCTCCGAATCTGAATTAGTGTTTACGAATAGAAGTTTCTGAAACATGCAATTTGATTAGATTCAACATACATAAACATTTTCTTTATCGGATTTTTCCAGTTCCACAGCTTGTTGAAGCTATGGAGACTCATAAACATTGCTTTAGAGTTTAGTCACATTCTGTATATACATGTGTTGAAAACTCATTCCAGGCTTAAGATTTCCAGTCCTTATAGCTTCTTCTAAACATTTATGTTTAATTTCTTGGTACTCATGTGTTGATAGTGTCGTTGTTGATATGGCCAATTTAAGCATTACTTCTCATTCTCATTCTCATTCTCAGTATGTATATCTCCGATGAATCTTCATCTGAAAAGAGTCAACTTGCGTTGTAATGCTATGAGAAGATGCTAGCGTTTGATTACATATCTGTTTTGCTTTCCGTTTCTGTGTTTTGTTTCTTTGATTTCAAGATCTTGAATTCCTGTAAGCAGAAATATGTGTTTGTTTACTAAGTTACATTATGTGTTTCTTGATGTGAATTTTCGTCTTCCAGGGTTCTTTAAACTTTGGTACTATGGGCGATTTCTCGATCCAGATCAGTTCGAAGCTGATCAAACAGTTAGCTGAAGAGAGCGAGCAACCGAAGAGGAAGGTTAAAAGAACCAAACCGAAAGTCTCACAACGGAGCAAGACTGATCAAGCGAGAACACACCACGACCACCACGAAGCAGAGAAACCAACTCCAAAGGCGGAAACACCACCGGTGCAGCCAGCGTTTTTCTTCCCGATACCGCAACAACAAGCAGCAGCAGCAGGAGCAAGCGTAGAGTTGGAGTCGATAAGATCCGTTCTGAAAGAGAGCGAGAAGGTTCTTGAGAAGCTGGAGAAACAGGAGAAGAGCATTGCTGACGAAGTGACGGAGAGAGCCAAGTATCTTAGGGAGAACGAGTTCAAGATCCCGGAGCCGAAACCAATGCCTTGCTCGTCGCAACACGATGCGTTGATGAAATGCTTCAGAGAGAATATTGACGACCAGCTGAAATGTAGCGGTTTGGTTAGGATTTTCGAGAATTGCTCACGCCGTTTCGCAAAGCCAGTGACTTCTGAGGAAAAGTAGAGATTAAAAAAAGAGTTTTTGAGATGAGAAGAGAAGATTGTTTTTCTACTTTTCTGAGAAGATCTTGTGAATGATCAGAAGCATGAACTTGTTAAAAAGAACAAATAAGCAGAATCTGTGATTATATTCATGAGATTAAACCTTGTTCTTGATTTACTGTTTTGGATATCTTCAAAATATATCCACTTTTTCTCTTGAACAGAGATTTCCCCTCTTTGGATCTCGGTAAAAATGTTGGTTTTTAAATTAAATGTGGAAATCTGAAGTTTTTTCACTAGTGACAAATTAGTATATTTGGGCGATTCATGGAGATCCTAAGAATAGACACGTAAAGATATAGTCACCTCCAAAAATATATATTATCAGAAACTGTATTTAACGATCTAGAGTCTAGACAATGATCACTATTTCACAACTCTCTATCAAACAATCTTGACTGGGTCCAGAACGAGAGATTTTTGTTGTTGTTTTTAATGGCTTCAAAATTTTCAATATTTTGGGTCCATAGAAAAATGTATTCGTTTTCATGAACTATTTACATGTAACTTTTTAGCAATGCAAAGTATATCATCCGCTCAAATGTTATCATTATTCAGGATTGGCTTTCCCAATATAAAAAATAAAAAATAAAAAAAATAAGACTTTCTTTGTTATATACAGTATTGTTATATATAAACAGTGAAGCTGAAATGTATACGTTGTAACCGTATAGAAATACCATTATACGTAAAACACCTTTTGTGAGTCTAATAATTTTTACAAACAGCTGTCAAAAATGTCTCCGATCTCAGATCACTTCGCTGACGACACGATTACTCTTACTCCTTACGCAGTTCTCATTCTCATCGCTATCTTTTCGGTTCTCTGGTACCTTTTTAAACGCCAACCGCAACCGCCTCTACCGCCTGGACCGCGAGGGCTACCTATCGTCGGAAACCTCCCGTTTCTTGACCCGAACCTTCACACCTACTTCACAAAACTCGCTCAAGAACACGGTCCAATCTTCAAACTCAACCTCGGCTCCAAACTAACCATCGTGGTCAACTCTCCATCGTTGGCTCGAGAGATCTTGAAAGATCAAGACATCAACTTCGCAAACCATGACGTGCCCATCACGGCTCGAGCCGCTACTTATGGCGGTCTCGACCTCGTTTGGTTACCATACGGTGCCGAATGGAGAATGCTTAGAAAAGTTTGTGTTCTCAAGCTTCTTAGCCGCAAGACTTTGGATTCTTTCTACGAGCTTCGACGCAAAGAGATCAGAGAAAGAACAAGATATTTGTACAAGAAAGGTCAAGAAGAGTCTCCCGTGAACGTTGGAGATCAGTTGTTCTTGACGATGATGAATCTAACGATGAATATGTTATGGGGAGGTTCGGTGAAAGCAGAAGAGATGGAGAGTGTTGGAACAGAATTTAAGGGAGTGGTTTCTGAAATAACTAGGCTTTTGGGTGAGCCTAATGTCTCGGATTTCTTCCCGTCGATAGCGAGGTTTGACCTTCAAGGGCTTGTCAAGAAGATGCGTGTGTGTGCTCACGAGCTCGATGCTATATTCGATCGAGCCATCGAGCACATGCAAAGGCTAAAAAGTAGTGATGACGATGATGGTGAATGCAAAGACTTTTTGCAACATTTGATGAAGTTAAAAGACCAAGAAGCTGACTCGGAAGTTCCCATTACGGTTAACCATGTCAAAGCCGTGCTCATGGTAATTAATTAATGGTTTTGAGTTTCATATTTTTAGAATATAAACATTGGGAGGAAAGTTTATTTTTCAATAGTGAAAAAAAAAACAAGAATATATATGTTTCTTGAATCATGGGAGTAATTTGATTTTGTTTTATATATGTGAAGGATATGGTGATTGGTGGTACAGATACATCAACGAACACAATAGAGTTTGCGATGGCAGAGCTAATAAGCAAACCTGAGTTGATGAAGAGAGCACAACAAGAGCTAGACGAAGTTGTAGGCAAAGAAAACATTGTTGAAGAATCACACATCACTAGACTTCCTTACATATTAGCCATTATGAAAGAAACACTTAGGCTTTACCCAACCATTCCTTTGTTAGTGCCTCACCGTCCGGCTGAAACCACGGTGGTGAGTGGCTACACCGTACCTAAAGACACTAAGATATTCATTAACGTATGGTCTATTCAGAGAGATCCAAACGTGTGGGAGAATCCAACTGAGTTTCTTCCAGAGAGGTTTCTTGACAAGAAGTCTTGTGATTTCACTGGAAGCGATTTTAGTTTTCTTCCGTTTGGATCTGGCCGGAGAATTTGTGCTGGTGTAGCACTCGCTGAGAGGATGGTTTTGTACACTCTTGCGACGCTGTTGCATTCGTTCGACTGGAAGATTCCGGATGGTAACGTGGTGAATTTGGAAGAGAAGTTTGGGATTGTTTTGAAGCTCAAGACTCCTCTTGTTGCCTTGCCCGTTCCTAGGTTGTCCGATTCTAATCTTTATCTATAGAAGCTAATTAAGATCATCATATTTGGCAAATCTTGTATTATACAAACAAATAAATTATTACCGGATCTGTATTTATGGAGTTGTCGCGCTTTATTTAATTGTGTTAAAAAAGTTGAAATGCAATAATGATTAGGATGAATTTAGGCCATATACTCAGATAATTGTGACAGAATTAATAAGGGTCAATCTGTTGCAATTTGTATTTCTGTAATGATTATTGGGTGGGTTGGTGGTTATTATGAATCTATGATGATGCAAATAGTACCACCACTGATCAAGTAACATCATTTTTGTTAGTACAGATTCTTCTGTATAATACACAGAACAAAATACTGCATGCTCCAATAAAAGTATCTTTTATTTTACGCCCATATAAATCCAAAATTTATTTTTGATAAAATATCCAAGTATTCTAAGAACATTGTAACATCCGCTCAAAAGTTATCATCACAAGCTTGACAAGAAAAATTGTGTCTTATTCATGAGTTCATGGTTGACTTTGCCCATTATTAATCTATAATAGTAAGCGTAAAGAACACTTTCCTATGTTTAATCTCTCACACTTTCTTCAAAACGGTTGCCCAAAAATGTCTCCGATTTCAAACATCTTCACGGCCGACAATACAATCAATCTCACTCCTCATGCAATTCTCATCCTCACCGCAATCTTCTCGATTCTCTGGTACCTCTCCAAACGCCAAACGCAACCGCCTCTACCGCCCGGACCGCGAGGGCTACCTATTGTCGGCAACCTTCCGTTTCTTGATCCGGAGCTTCACACCTACTTCACAACCATCGCTCAAAAGCACGGTCCGATCTTCAAACTCAACCTCGGCTCAAAACTAACCGTCGTGGTCAACTCTCCATCGCTGGCTCGAGAGATCTTGAAAGATCAAGACATCAATTTCTCAAACCGAGACGTCCCTCTCACGGGCCGTGCCGCTACTTACGGCGGTCTCGACATCGTTTGGTTACCATACGGTGCCGAATGGAGAAGGGTTAGAAAAATTTGCGTTCTCAAACTTCTTAGCCGCAAGACTTTGGATTCTTTCTACGAGCTTCGACGCAAAGAAGTCAGGGAAAGAACAAGATTTTTGTACAAGAAAGGTCAAGAAGAATCGGCGGTGAACGTGGGGGAACAGATTTTCGTGACGATGATGAATCTAACGATGAATATGTTGTGGGGAGGTTCGGTGAAACCAGAGGAGATGGAGAGCGTTGGGACAGAGTTTAAAGGATTGGTCTCTGAGGTAACTAGTCTTTTGGGTGAGCCTAATGTTTCGGATTTTTTTCCGTGGCTAGCGAGGATCGATCTTCAAGGGCTTGTGAAGAGGACGCGTGTGTGCGCGCAAAAGCTCGATGCGGTACTTGAGCGAGCTATCGAACATATGCAAAGGCTAAAAAGAAGTGATGATGGTGATGATGGTGAGTCCAAAGACTTTTTGCAATACTTGATGAAGTTAAAAGACCAAGAAAGTGACTCGGAGGTCCGTTTTACGGATAACCATGTCAAAGCCGTACTCACGGTAATTAAATGGTTTCAGTTTCATAATTTTACACTTTTCACATTTGGGATAATAGCATTTACATTCGTGAAAGTGAAATATATTTAGATGTCAAACGTAGGCTATTTTGATTAGAGATCTTCATTGTTATACTACCAAAATATATTATAGTTATTTATCGATAAAACTTTATACGGAATTTCAAAATCATTCTGTCTTTTTTGTGGATTATCGATTAGACCATTGGCTACTTTAGACTTTAGATGGCAGCTGCATGCTATGTGGATTAGTATGACCTTCAGATGAAAATAAAGGAAGAATATATAAATATTTTTATGTTCATGAGAAAAGATTTGATCAATGTGTTTGTTATATATCAATGTGAAGGATATGGTGGTTGGTGGCACGGATACATCTACAAACACAATAGAGTTTGCGATGGCAGAGCTAATAAGCAAACCAGAGTTGATCAAGAGAGCGCAACAAGAGCTAGACGAAGTTGTAGGCAAAGACAACATCGTTGAAGAATCACACATCACTAGACTTCCTTACATATTAGCCATTATGAAAGAAACACTTAGGCTTCACCCAACTCTTCCTTTGTTAGTTCCTCACCGTCCGGCTGAAACCGCGGTGGTGGGAGGCTACACCGTTCCTAAAGACACGAAGATCTTTGTCAATGTTTGGTGTATTCAGAGAGACCCAAACGTATGGGAGAATCCAACTGAGTTTCATCCTGAGAGGTTTCTTGATAATAAACAGTTTGATTTCACTGGAAACGATTATACCTATTTTCCCTTTGGATCTGGCCGGAGAATCTGCGCTGGTGTAGCACTCGCTGAGAGGATGGTTTTGTACACTCTTGCGACGCTATTGCACTCTTTCGATTGGAAGATTCCGGACGGTCACATGGTGGATTTGGAAGAGAAGTTTGGAATTGTTTTGAAGCTTAAGACACCTCTTGTTGCCTTGCCCGTTCCTAGGTTGTCCGGTTCGAATCTTTATCTATAGAAGCTAATATTATTAAGTTTTGCAATTGTTATATTATGCTCTCCATGAAAATTAAGGATGATAAGAATGTTTGTTTCTTTATATCTATTTTAATATTTTAGTTAGTTGTTCGAGAAAAATCTTTGAGGTCGTCTATGCCAAGATCTTCATCTAGATCATCAAGAATATGAATTTGTCCTAGTTCTCCTTTGTAATAGTCTCTCTTGTTTTGACCATAATCATATTCTACAGAGTTAATGCAAGTAATTTGGTCTAGGTGTGCGCTTAGCTGATGAAACAAACATAAATATGATTTGCTTCTCTGTTTTAGGGTCCAAATTTATATAAAAAAAAGTTTTGGGGTTGTAATAAGTAGACTGAAAAACTGATGGTTTACGAAAATTAAACTTACGATTTTAATTGAGCAGATAAGGGAAGTGAGACCAAATGCTACGTTAGGATGGCAGCTTCAGCAAATAATAACAACGATTACGTCATTAATTTATGAGTTCCAAACTGATGTGCTTAAATGAAATATAAAAAAACTACATAACAATCAAGGCCTTCGTATCATTATCTGAACAAAAGAAAATTAAAGATTCCAAAAACATTCCGGGGAATAATGAATATACATTTTTTAAATCACTAACCACACAATTATGGAGATAGCGACTAGATTGGACTTAGTGGAATACAAATAGTGAAAGGGACAACTAATCGAAACAAGAACCACGTCAGGCTTCTGTCTCCAAACTGTAACCGGATTAATCCACAATGCACTGTTGATGTAATTAGAATTTAGAACTCACGAACGAGATCAAATCACGGTACCGTAGGCTAAGGAATTACAAATTTTTACTACATAGGAATCGAGTCTTGGGCAAACTTGCCAGATAGGTAGTTTTTGTGTTTGTAATTGTGGAACTGGATGGGTCAATGTTAATAGGTAGTTTTTGTGTTTGTAATTGTGGAACTGGGTGGGTCAATGTTTTAATTGGGAAACTGGGTAAAACACTATTCTGGCTTTAATTTACACTCTTCCCATTCTAATGTAATAACCACAATGTCATTACATTTATTCTTTTTTTCTTTAAATTAATTTTCTTCTTCTCTCCTACCTCCTTTCTCGATCAAATCAATTGTCTTGTACTTTTGTTAAAATTTTTATTACTTGCAATGCACATCGAAGAAGTGTGACTCATGAAATCAATGTGTCTACATAGAATAATTGTATATTCTGATAGTTAATGATTTTGCTAGGCGCAATTCCACTTTTCTCGCTGATCGTAAAGGACTCGCGGAGCTGAATTATCGAGGATGCGACGGCGGTTGCTAGAAGCGAGGAGAACAAGGAAGGGATGAGGAGGTTTCAGCGCGACGAAACGCATTCAATATCTGTGGCGGCGGTTGCTTCTGGTGCAGGTTAAGAAGCAAATATATCGAAGGTCTGGATCGGACCGACTCTGACAATCATTCTGACGGACCTGACGGACTTGAAGACTTCTTCTTTCTGAGACTTGTGTTAGATTAAGGTGATATTGTTATTAAATATTTCAATTAGATTAGAATTTGATCATGAGGTCGAACGAAGACAAAAAAAATTGGCCAAAACTAAATTTAAGATTTTCAACCTTAAAAAAAAAGATTTTCAACCTTAAACTTTAAACCTAAATCGAATCTCTAAATTTCGTATCACTAAAATTAGTGGCATGCATTATATATAGTAACATACTATTGTATACATTATATAACACATAACATACTTTTCATGTGTACATCACTACACTAAATATTTAGTGTAATCTATAACACATACACTAAATATGGTGTACATTAAATATTTAGTGTACATTACTAATGCATATATCGTATAATAATGTATAAATATACAATTATTTCTTGTAAATGATATATATATATATATATATTTATTTATTTATTAATGTTTTAAAGATAACTATAAGTATTAGATCATATATTGGTTTACCATATATTGACCTATACACCATAAACGGACTTAAATAAAAAAAATGTTATGGGGTTCATTTGAAAAAATGTGCTATTAAAAAAAAAATGGTTTTAGTGGTATATATAAAAATTGGCCAAAACTAAATTTAGGTTTTGAAATCTTAAACTTTAAATCTAAACTAGGGTTTGACCCGTGCCCTGCACGGGGTGATAGTTTCTGAATTTGTATTTTTATTAAAAATATTTAAATATTTCGACATTTTATGCGAGAGATTTTTAACCTTTGTTATTCGTTTATAGTATGGAAATTAGGCATTTTAATCCAAAAAAAAAAATTAAAGCATTGATCGTAACCACATATTAAATATGATAGATTTAACCGAGATACATAAAACTCAAATAACTATAATATAATAAGATAGTTTAAAGAAAAAAATTGAAAATAAAACATTATTCTTTAGAAAAATTATACATCATGTATTTCATAAGATAAAAAGTTTTAGCTGTGTGGACACGGATTAGAACTAATTTTTTCTTTCTTTCAAAACTAAAACATGCTTTATTATAATTTCAAAACAATCCAACCAATCAGAAAATAATATGCAGAATCCAAATTGTCAAAACAGCAAAAATATAATTAATTTTGTATAGAAAGTTGAAACAGATAGAGTAATATTCAAAAGTTTAATCAAAATAAAATATTTATAAAAAGAACTTTTTTATTCGATTTAATTATAGATTTTAATTAAAAAACCATATTAAATGAAAAAAAAATTACCTTTGGATACCTACTAAATGAGGTTATATACGAAACAATTTATATTATTTTGTTTTTAAAAATTCAAATCATAACATGTACAGAAAAAGTTTTAGATTTTTTTTGATAGATTTTTTATATTGTGATTCAAATTATTTTATTAAATAAATTTAAACAAAGATGATAGAAGATGTATACTGATTTTAAAAGAAATTATTATGATGAATTAAATTGAATCTCATATCTTCCTTATTTACTAATTTTCGTAGTTGCCAATTAAGGAAAGAGAATGATAAATTTAATTTCATTATTTGGTTGTAAGCATAATATGCAATGGCATATATTGTAATTTGTCTAGTAAAGCTTGTCTTAATTAGAAATTGCTCTAAGAGTGAACCTAGTGATGACACCTAAGCAATGACATTCTTGTTAATAACACATTAGACAAAGGTTATTTAGTTAGTGTTTTCTCTTTTAATATATTAAAGATATAATCTCTAAACTTCATATCACTATAATATTTTTCCATGTATTTGCCAATCCTTAACTAATTAAGATTTATCATTTAGGGTTTTAGATTTATGACTTTTTCATAGGTTCACTAATCATTGACTAGAATTTAGTATTTAGGGTTTAGGTTTTAAATTTTTTAATTGTTTTCCTATAGTTTCATCAATCCTTTACTAGGGTTTAGTATTTAGGGTTTAGGATCTATGACTTTTCTCCATGGGTTCATCAGTCCTTGATTAGGGTTTAGTATTTAGAGTTTAGGATTTCTGATTTTTCCCTATGGGTTCATCAATCCTTGACTAGGATTTAGTATTTAGGATTTATGTTTGTTTTCCGATGGTTTTATCAATCCTTGACTAGGGTTTAGTATTTAGGGTTTAGGATTTTATGACTTTTCTCAATGGGTTCACCAATTCTTGACTAGGGTTTCGTATTTAGGATTTAGGATATATGATTTTTTTTTCTCATGGGTTCATCAATCCTTGACTAAGGTTTAATATTTCTGGTTTAAGATTTTTAATTGTTTCCTTATGGTTTAGCATTTCTGGTTTAATATTTTTGTGCGTACACCATCGTACACTAAATATTCGGTGTATACCATATAACACGTACACTTAATTTATGGTGTACACTAAATATTTAGTGTACATGACTAATGTGTACACCGTATAATAAGGTAAAAGTATACTATTATTTGTTGAAAATTCATTTTAGTTTTCCTTTAGCATATTAGAAAAATTATAATGTTACCATTTAATCAAAATTATATATATCATGTTCTCGTTAACATTTCATAAAATGGAAACTTTTTTAACTCAAAACTAGATACTAATATGGATTAATCAATTCAACCCAAAATTTTATTAATTTGAGTCTTAAAAGTATTATTGGATGTTGTATATGAGATGAATTAAATCCAATCATAATCAACGTTGTTCAACTAAATATTTCTTTTTTAAATTTAGTGATATTGTTATGGCATATCTTATGACAAACTGGGCCCCATCAAACATCTTCTCATCTCACGCTGCGTGAAACGCACGTGAAAGTGGCAAATATTTATGTCTATGTCTCTCTCTACCCCCTGTTTCAATTCACTCTGTCTCTCTCTAAGAAAGAGGGCTATACCCATCTGAAAAACATTGGTCCAACTTGCTTTTACCCACTTTTCTAATTAAAACATTGACCCACCCAAAAAACAAATAAAAACATAAAAACTACCCTATATGCAAACTATAATGGATTAAGCTTATTATTAACATTAATGTACACCAATAATAATGTACTCACACCTTATTAGTGTATACATCAGGAATGAATCTGTAATGTACACATCAGTAGTGTACGCATGAGTAGTGTACACATCAGTAGTGTACACATCAGTAGTGTACGCATCTGTAAACCATGAATTTAAACTATAGAGAATAATATATATGTAATTTTGTGTTTAAGTAAATGTAAAAAAAAAATGACTTAATAAAAAATATTATGGTTGTCTATTTAAAAAACAAATCTATGAAAAAAATGGTTTTAATGGTATTTCAAGATATGTTTTAGGTTCACTGATTTCTAATTAAAATAAGTATTTTAGGATTAAAATCTTTTTAAACAAATTCTTTTTTGGGGATATTAACTGAAATTAGACTATAAGATTTAGATTATATTGTAACTTTTATTACAAAGTAATTTTGTTTGAATAAAAAAAATATAAAAAATTTCTTTTTTTGTTAGTTAGTAATATTCCAGCCATTAAGCAATTGAAAAAAAGTCTGAATTGCATTTGATAAAAATTGATCTCTTTGACATACCAACATGGCTAAATTAAGTGCATAGAAAGCCATAGTCCAACGCTCACAAATAACTTAAAACATTAAAAACAAAAAAAAATTATTGTAAGAAAATCACTTTTGAGTAGTATTGAAAACGAATGTTTTTTTTTTTTTTTTTGAAAACGAATGTTTTTAACTTATTTTCTACAAAACAAATATATTAATTTGAAATTGAGTTACAATGGCAATGTGCAAGAACACCAGAAGCCATCAAGGGAAATAACAAATAAGTACTATTTGAACAAAAAACATTATTTAGAGAGGGCCACAATATTCGAATCATGTAATAAATGTATAAAAAATTAAAAACAAATGTTCCAAACTTCCTTCCCCACCAATCCATTCGAAGTGGGTAATTTTAATTTGAGTGAATTTGTTGTATGGCAAGATTTTGACCCTTACTTAGTTTTTTAACAAGATGACATATTGTTTTAAGTAAATAGCAAAAGGGTACCCAAGTATAGCTGTTGAAACCGTATACACGCGCGTAGGAGAGAGTGGGGAAACTGTGCATTGACTTGAATGGATAGACATTTAATGCCTTTTCTTCACATTAATTGATTTTCCTTTATTAAATTAATAATAAAATAACACATACAAATAAAAAAATTATGAAAAAATTACAATGATTTAAATATTTCAATAGATGTAAAATTAAAGATTTAAATTTACAGAAGTACATACTACACAAATTATATTTTAACAGATATATTATAACCATATAAATTTACAAATGTACATATAACTACACATTATATTATAACCATGTAATTAATATGTTAACATGTAATAAAAATACATAACAAGTTATTTAATAATTTACACGTATATTTGTATGTAGGTATAAAGTTTCATAGATATGTATAATAATATATAACCATGCAATCAATATGTTAACTTGTAATGAAAAATAATACCGTGTTATTTAGTTAATATTTACATGTACATTTACACATAACATGCTACTAATATACATATATATTGATACGCTGTAAATTGAGCCCCACTAATTGAGTAACTCACTTGTAAATTGTAATCACCATGGCCTCCACCTTATAACCAGATCGGGATTTGGATTTTTGTCACCCATTCATCACGAGTCTAACTTAGCTCTCTCGTCTTCCTCGCCTGTTTATTCGCCGAAAGTTGTGAACTTGGGTATTAATCTGTTTTCCGGTCAGACTCTTCCGCCGTCGAGACCGCTTTATCACGGTGTTTGATTCGATCTCTCTATTTTCCTCTTGTCATCCAGATCTGGTTTCTGGAAACAGAAGCTAAAAGAAAAAAAAAACATTAATTTGAAATCAAGAAAGAGAGAAGAAGGAGGAGCACGGAGAAAGAGTTCATGGCGGAGGAAGAAGAAGAAGATTGAAAAAGAAAGCAGGGAGAGAAAACATGAAAGAGGAAAGAGAAATCCATTTTCAATGCAGTGGTCAGATTAATTAAATGCTTCTGTACGCGAGTAAGGTTATTTTAGAGAAAATGTATGGCGAAATACGGTGTATTATACGACAATAATACAATCTTGTTGAAAAACTAATTTCACCCAAAATACTTGCTCCTGGATGCAAATACTCTTTTAATTTTTGATTTTTGATTTAAATAAATCCAATGGCAATGGTGTAAATAACTTTAAATTTTGTGGGCTCATATTAAGCCTCAAACAGTGATGCACCTTGTTTTACAATTAAAACTCAGACGCACCCACATGTCTAATTTAAAACTTAAAAACTACCCAACAGCAAGTTTCTCTAAATACCGGTCTTAAAGGTTTGTAAGCATTTGTTCACACATTAATGAAAAAAAACTCTAAACGGATATTTGCCTTAATGTAGTGACATTATTTTATAAATAAAAATATGTAAGTTAAACTTGATCGTAGCAAAAGATACCATTTCGTATGGTAAGCATATTCCACATAGTTTGTCTTAGTTTATGGTTGTTCAAGGGAAAACTTTGAGATCGTCTTTACCAAGATCTTCATCTGGATGGATCGTCAAGAATATGAATTTTTCCTAGTTTGTATAAGTTTCTCTTGGATTTTACCATATTTATATTCACAGAACCTACCAAGTAATCTGGTTTGGTGTGTGCTTAGCTAGAAACATGGTTTGTGTCTTCGAGAGTTATGATAGAGAGATTGGGTGGCAACACTAGAAAAACCCAATCATCGGTTTACTGGTCAGTCCTTGGTTTCTTGTTTTAAGATAACTTAATTAAGATTTTGATTGGGCAGATAAGGGAAGTGAGACCGAACGCTACGTTACTGGTACGGATGGCAACTCCCTACAGTTACATCATTTTCTATATGAAAGCTAAATATCTACAACTACAAAACAATCAAGGCCTATGAATCATTTTCGGAAAAATAAAAGATATATTCCAAAAGATACCTTGGAATAATGAATATTCATTTTTTGTCACTAACCACACTATTATAGGGACAGTGACTAGGTTAGTAGGTTGTGTCAATTATTAATTTGTATGATCTATTTTCTTTATATGTAAGTTAAACTGTACTGTAGGCTCGTAGCAAAAGATACCATTTGTGTGGTCATCAGTACATGAAACAACATTGAGTGTTAAATTGACGAGAGCAGAAAAACAAAGGTGTTATGCATATTAATTAGTACAATTACAACTATACAAAATAGAACCTCCCTAGTATTTCTACTACATATAAAGATGTCACATGTCATGTCTTAAAAAAATCTATGTTCGTTACATGTTTACACATAAATGTAATTTGTTAGAGCATCCGCATTGCAGGATTTCTCTGCGACTCTACTCTTAAAAAATAAAGATTAAATGAAAAAATTACACATCTGGCCCAAATAAATTTGAGAGACGTCTCTGGCAGAACAACTTGTAGAGACGCCTCTACTTGCCACATTTGCCACATGTCGGCACGAGAGAGAACCGCCATAATTTATTTTCTCGTTATGTTTTCTTTTTTCGTTCTTCTCCGATCCGAACGGCTGCTCGAATTCTTTCTTCTTCGATCGCCGGTTGATTTTCTCGTCGTTGATCGACGTTAGTGTTCTTCTCCTTCTCCTTGGTCTCTTTTCTCCCGACGTTTTTCTTCTTCTTCTTCGCCACCACAGAGACATCTTCTTTTACGATCTCGATAATTCCTGTCCTGTGTCTCCGATCTCGATCGATTCCTGTCATGTGTCAGGTTTGTGACTCTGTGATTCCATTTCTATGAGTTGATTTGAGTATCTGATTGAAGAGATTTCATTTGAGTGTCTTCGAAAACATTTTGGTAAATCGTGTATCTATTGTCTTTCACATTGGATTAGATGCAAAGTTTATTGATTTCTGCTGTGTATTTGAATGTCAGATAAGGTTTGTGTCAATCGTGTATCTATTGTCTCTTCCCAGATCTACTCGCGCTGCGGTGGTTCCATTCCTTCGTCTTACTCGATCTCTCACTCAATCGGAGGAGATGATCTCTCTTCCACAAGCTTCGGGACTTCCTTCTGGAGATCGATGGCTACTTTTACTCGAAAGTGAGTTTTGTTTCCTTTTTTTCCTTGATTTGAATTTGGTTGGAGCTTGCGTTAGCAGAAGTTGAAAATGAACTTTTCTGTTTGTTAATCTGTGTTATTGTTGGTCTTATCGCAGTATGTAGATCACGGGAAGACTACTTTAACTGCTGCGATCACAGAGGTGCTTCTTTTCTACATTTCTTTTAGCTAATTTGTGATACAAAACTTCCAAAAATGATTGTCAATGCCAAAGCGTTGATGAGAAATTCAGCTGGAAACTGTTTGCCAACTCTAATGTAGTGTTTAGAGCTTTGTGAAATGCATCATAATGTAGCATAAGCATAAGTGAAATGTTTGGTGGAGTAACATGCATCAGTATATGGATTTCCTTTGAAACATTTTGATAAACGCTTGAGCCTTAATGATTCTGTTGCTAACTTTCAGAATATGATTACTGGAGCTGCACAAATGGACGGTTTTTTTTTTCTTTTTGCACTTTCCTTTTTATTAATGTTGTGTGTATTTTCCCTTATTTATCAATAATATTCTGATTCTTTTATTTTCTTCAGTTTTCTAAAACATTGAAAGAAAAAAAAAATCAAACTTTTATAGAACCCTTTCTTGATTGTGCAATGTAGAGACAAAGCTCTAAAATTTTCCACAAAAACTCCACAATTATTTTATTAATATATTTAATATTAAAAAAAATTAAAGAGCTTGCATTGCTGTTCTGCAATGCGGGTGCTCTTAGGGGTCCTTGTCTCACCTAATAATACTAACTTTTACAGGAAAACTTTATAAGTAATGGTACTGATATGCGTCATCAATCATCATATTCACCACCCATCTTTGATTTAATAAAGAAAGAAAACTCAACAACATTTAAGTAAATCCAGTGGTCCTGGTTAAATAATTTTGCTATAGTTAGCAAAACTTATGTTTAATTTTGTTATAAAACCTCCAGAAATACAAAGAACGCGGTAATAATTTTCTTGGAGAGCATAATATAGGAATTGCAGAATGTAACAATCTTTGCCTCTATAGAGAGACTCTGAACCTTTTTTCTAAAAATGACAGTATAAAAAAAAATACATCAGAATTACTGAAACAAAAATTAAGCTACAAAAGCCAATTGCCAACTAACAAGATATTGAACGCTAGCAAATAAAATCGTCGTTACTCAACTATATAATAGCATATATTAACATACATAAATCCACTTGTATGGATTCTCATATATACACATACACATATGCAAAGTTTTTTTTGACGGCAGATACGTTGACATTTACATATATGTATCCAATTACTTGTTTAAACCACATAATAAACATTGTTTTGAACTTAAGAGTGCCATGAACAACCTATGTAAGAGAGAGAACCATTTATTTCTTACTTCACTCTCCTCAGGCAGAAACAGAATTAGCTCCACAAACCGGAAGGTCATGTTCAAAGTTTGGAGCGGCCTTAAGGATTGGATTACGCTCGAAGAAATTCACGGGTTTCAAATCAAAACTCGAAGAAACCGTGGGCATTATCGGAAAATCTTCTTGACATGGAACGTGATGGAAGCCAAGTGTATACCACACAACTATATCCTTGTTCTCTATGTCTCTATCCCTGCATAACAACCAATAATGCATTAAATAAAACAATCAAATGTTACCTATGATTAAAATATTTAGTATTTTTCAGTTAAAGAATCACCTGTTGGACCAAACCTCAAGAGTATCATCACCCTGGCTTTGATAAGTGAACAAACCACCAGCCCATTGCTCGGACTTATTGTATGGAGTGACCCAAATTTGGTTATTGGTAAAAGCTGCTCTCTTCTGCGGCGGGTCATCAGGGTCAAGTAGAGTAGCCGCTGTGGCTCTAGGCACGATCTTGTAGCCCGTAGGGTTACCAACACGAGTGGTCTTAGCAGAATTGATGACATGGAATTCAGATGGATCGAACAAACTAAGCTTAATCTGACCATCTTTTTCTGTTTTCGCAACGTTCCTAACCGTTTTCATGTAACTCTTCCTCGGAGACTCGCCAGGCTCGGTCTCCTGCCTCTTGAAATTCACTTTAACAAAGGAATTATCCGGGCCATCCACGTCCATGTCAAGGTAAAAAGTGACATAGTGATCGTGAATTACTCCGATTACGTTTTCAGATAGAAGCGTGCCGTGAAGCTCTTCTTCTTTACCGTCTTTATCTTTGTTTACTTGGTTCTTGTTTTGATAAGTTGTCCCTTTCACCATTAGGATTCCACTAAGTCCAACCTACTCATGATGGTCCCATATACAATATTTGTGTGATTTGTGACAGAAATAGTGAATATTTCATTATTCTAAGGAAACTTAAGGAATCTTTATTTTTGGAAAAATAAGTGTAAGGTAGAAAAGTACCTTAGCTTTGATAAGCCCATCTGTTTGGAACACATAATCAATGATGTAATCATAATTACCTACTGAAGCTGCCATTCGTACCACTAACGTCACCTTTGGTCTCACTTCCCTTATCTGCTCAATTAAAAATCACAACTCTTTTTAGGAGCACTTCCAATATATCACTCCATTTTGAACTCTAAAATGTATTATATTTCTAACATTTAATAAAATTAACAAAATTTATAAATTAAAATAAATTGAGGATCAAGTTATAAAGAAAAAAAAACAAATCCACTTCAACACAGAGGGATAAAGTGGAAATCGAAGTAGGATTAAAAAGTATTTTATTATAAAAGTGATTGCAGTAGAAAATGGAGTGAGTTTAGAGATAATTGTTTTTAATGTTCAATCTGCTTATTATGATCACACTAAACTGCTTTTTAATTAGCTTACAATGACCACTACACTTTTGTTTCAACAAGCTTATTATGACCCTAAACTTATTATGACTAACATTTTCTATGTAAAATTGAACCTTAAAACATTAAGCAAGGAGCGACTAACCGGTAGATCAATGAAGGGGCTTTCAGAGTGACGCCACGCAATATCTCCGGCGTAGCTCTCGAATATACAAATCATGTTTTCTCTAACAAACGGCGTCCCATCCGCCGCAGTAAAAACTCCGTCCATATACGCTGCGTTTCGTGGACAATCGTTAAGCGGTACAAGTGGCATGGCTTGCAAACCGAAACCGTACTCTCCTGCGTCCATGTAAGTCTTGAAGTACCACGCGTCCGACGGATCCATGTACGGAACAAAAAGCTCCGACACGAACCCTTTGTACATTACGTCACGTGTCTCTTGAGTATCCGGGTCGTGTACTCTCACCTGTGACAGAACCATGCCAGCTCTCGGGTCAGGTTTTAGGTGAAATTCCCAATTTGTCCATTTCACTAGGTAGTTGTCTTCGACTACGAAGCTTGGACCACGTGGCTGCTCTATTGATATCGGGTTGATGAGTCGGTTTTTGTCGGTGGTGGCAATGTTTTCGAAGCGGTACTCGGTATTGGTTGAACCGGGTATGGGTATGGTCCGACCCGTGTCAACAATCTCGATGACTTGCCTTGTGTCTAAGTCGATGAGAATGGTTAAACCTTCGATGGGTCGCATGTAGAAATTTACCGTGTCTTGAGACGAGTAACACTGACTTTTAATTACCCTAGTGTTTTCTTCTTCTTTTTTACCGTACCAACCACACGATAACGGGAAACATTTCACGTCCTTTAGATCAACTCCACGAGAGATGATCGTGCGGTTGAAATCCGCGTTTGAGAACGGTGCCAGAGTAGCTGCGCTCATGTCCTCGATAGTCATCATCGGGTAACCCGAGGCACGAACCGGGTAGCCTTCTATCTCGACCAAACCAGAAGAAAGATCGACGGTGAGGACGTGCGTGTCGAGACCGACACGTACGATGGCGGAAGCTTTCCTCGGAGGAAGTGGGTTTCCTTTTCTCCAGCGTCTGACGAGACTCTTCTCTGGCTCATCAAGAACGACCGTGTGAAACGCGTGTGGTGCACCGGAGGCGAAGAGCGCGTGTGAGGAGAGGATTGTCTTGACTTTTTTAAGTTCGGTTACCGTGAGTGGGTCGAGAGGGTGGTTTGGGGTATCGGACGAGTGATCATGGCTTTTGGGTTTTGGTTTTGGATCGTTTTTAGGAATGGGTCGTTTTTGTCTGTTGAAAAGGAAGTTTCTTGATGCACAGAGAGGTGAAGAGGAAGAGTACGTGCAGTCAAGAAGCCCTGTCGTGGATGACGGCGCGTGAGAGAAGTGTGTGGAAGTGAAAGATATGATGAAACCAGCTGCGACTATGAGAAAAACCAAGCGGAAGAAAGTTTTTTGATCCATGTAAACGTTTTTTGTTTTTTTTGTTGCTTTGATGAGTGTAGATCATATAAGTTATCGTATTATATAGGAAAATACGTACAAGTGAGCTTAGTTTTAAGTACGTCACTTCACGGTGAAATAGACAAATCATTCATGAAATAAAAATATCTAATCATATGGAATATTATCGTTCACAATGGAAGATAAAGACAAACAAATTCGTCCAATCGTAGAAAGTTATAAACCTCTAGTGCGGTATTTACTGTGTCATATATGTGCCAATATAAACATCACTATATGTGGCAATATAGTGAGAGCCTCACTATAAGATCTTTTATTTGATTTCAAATATCTTTTTATCATACTTTTCCCCGACCATTTTATATTGTCGTCGTATACATTGTCATTGTGTCGTGTGGTCAAGTATAAATCAACTCTGTTATATGAAATCATCTCATATTTTTCTCCAAGTGTAATTATCAAATACAACTTGAATTGATGTGATGGGCGATGTAAATTGTACGGGCTTGATATCCAACAAAGGCCCATTCTTGGTCAATATCTTTGTGATCTATGGAAGTGGAACATCAATATGAGTGATGAGGAGTGTATTATAGACAATAGGCTTTGTGCACCTGTTAGCTATACAAAATACTCACTTCGAAGAGTGGATGAGAGATTCAGTCGAAAAGAAAGAAAGCATCCATTGCTCGGACTTATTGTATGGAATGACCCAAATTTGGTTATTGGTAAAAGCTCCTCTCTTAAGCGGGGGATCGGATCATCATGGTCGGGTTACCGAATGCATAAAGTTACTTATATCAAACTGCTCTTTTACTTTTACGTTTGAAGTTATATTTTCGAATGCATAAAATTTGGTTTTGACCAGATGACACAATTTATTGCTTGCAACTGAATCTTGGGAAATGAATCATGATAAATATGGTTGAGTTGGTAGATTCTTTTTAGGTTTCATGTGAATTTGTAACCACTTTTAAGTTTCAACATTGTTAGAGGCAGATTTATGTCTCTAACTTAGATTTAAAAACAAGTCATGTTTTTTTCTTTATACGAGCACTCATTTATACTCTTTTTTTTTTCCAATCAAATAGCAATCATAAACTAAAATATTTGCATTTGACCATTATAAAAATTTACAAAACAGGAAGATGAGTATCCAACTTTATATACGCTAAATAAATGTTTTTATAATTGCAGTGTACCCGGAGGAAGACAAATTAGGGGGAAAAGTATGGTAATTAAGAAGAACTTAGATATCAAATCAAAGGTTGCTTGGAAAAGTGGCGATTCTAATTGTCTTCTCTTCATGCCATATTAGGATTATCATAAGCAACATTACTTTCGAGTTTCGAGTTTCGACTACTCTCTCTAGTCTCTACAATATTGTATAGTTGGTCTCAACCGGTTTGGTTCTACCGGTCTAGTTACTTAAGTTTTAATTAATGAGCGCCAGGGGACAAAAGTCAATCTTGATTTTAAGATCCTAATCTTGATATGGCGTGATCAATGTTTTGGCAGTAAATGAGATATACTTTTGCCCTGAAAAAGGAATATGATCTAAAGAAATCAATTTTGGGATATGTCAGGTATAAAGCCTGTAATAAATATAAGGTGATAAATGTCAATGGTGCAAAGATTATATGGTATTGTAAGATTTGTGAATCTTATCAAATGAATGGTTACGAGACTAAGAATAGAAAAACAAAAACATAATCGTCTAATGTTGAAAATAATAGTTAGGTGAGATATAACAATCATGAACAAAAAATAAAGCAACCTTTAATTTGTTTTTTGGTGGAAAAAGCAACCTTTAATTTATCATAAGATTACTTCCACCAAGAGAACACAAATTTAGCATTTTTATTTTTTATTCGGTAAATATCATATGATCAACTATCAATATTTAGATGATTGCGTGTTTGTATATTTGGTAAATACTCAATTCCAAAAAGAAAAGTGTATTTCGTAATTCATATACGTGATTGTGTGTATAAATGTACATGCATGATGATCGTTATAGAATGATATACGAGTACAGATGTCGACAATCTAAAAATATTTCTGAAAGCTAAATTATTACCATGACTTGAAGATTGAACAAAAAATTTATGATTTATTTTTATTTTTATTGTTGTTTATGATAATCAATTGCAAGTACAAAAGATCGACTCTTCTTCTTTCCCGGAAAATCCTCATTTTGACTTCCTCAAATTTTGCTCTCTAAAAAACCAACAACCCTAAAATCCTAATCCCTAATCGACATTCTCTCCGATTTGTTACTCTCCGGCGGAAATGTCTCACCTTGATGATCTTCCTTCCACTCCCGGCAAGTACAAGAGCGATAAAGTGACGCCGTACGGGATTCTCCACCACCACCGTTACCTCCGCCTCTCCAAGCTCACGCTCTGGGCTTCGATCTTCCTCGCTCTGTTCCTCTTCTACATCGTCCTCTCCCCTCCGCCTTCACCTTCTCGCCGGAATCTCAACGACTCATCAGTTTCCGCCGCGAAATACGGCGGCTCTCACTGGGAGAAGCAAGTCCGGAAATCCGCTCACCCCAGGTCTCCCGGCGGTTTAACGGTTCTAGTCACCGGAGCAGCCGGATTCGTCGGCACTCACGTCTCGATCGCGCTGCGGAGACGCGGCGACGGGGTTCTAGGTCTCGACAATTTCAATCGGTACTACGATCCGAAGCTGAAGCGAGCGAGGCAAGCGCTTCTAGAGAGATCAGGAGTCTTCGTCGTCGAAGGCGACATAAACGACGCCGTATTGCTCAGGAAGCTCTTCGACGTCGTCCTCTTCACGCACGTGATGCACCTCGCCGCACAAGCCGGCGTCCGCTACGCGATGCAGAACCCAGGATCCTATGTCAACAGCAACATCGTCGGGTTCGTGAATCTGCTGGAAGTCTCGAAATCGGCGAATCCGCAGCCGGCGATCGTCTGGGCTTCGTCTAGCTCCGTCTACGGCCTCAATTCGAAAGTACCTTTCTCGGAGAAAGACCGCACGGACCATCCGGCGAGCTTATACGCAGCGACGAAGAAAGCAGGCGAAGGAATCGCCCACACCTACAACCACATCTACGGCTTATCGCTTACGGGTCTGAGGTTTTTCACCGTCTATGGACCTTGGGGGAGACCAGACATGGCGTATTTCTTCTTCACGAAAGACATTCTCAAAGGGAAGACGATAACGGTGTTCGAGTCTCCTGATAAAGGTAGTGTCGCTAGGGATTTCACTTACATTGATGATATAGTGAAAGGCTGTTTAGGTGCGTTAGACACTGCTGAGAAGAGTAGTGGTAGTGGTGGGAAGAAGAAAGGTCCTGCCATGTTTAGGATTTACAATTTGGGGAATACTTCGCCTGTTCCTGTGACTAAGCTTGTCAAGATACTGGAGAAGCTTTTGAAGATGAAGGCTAAGAAAAAGACCATGCCTTTGCCTAGGAACGGCGATGTCGAGTTCACTCATGCCAACATCACGCTGGCGCAGGCTGAGATCGGTTATAAACCGGCGGTTGATCTTGAGACCGGTTTGAAAAAGTTTGTGAAATGGTACATGGGGTTTTACAAGAAGAAGAGCTCTTGGTGAATTGATTGTTGAGCTCTCTCTCTCTTTCTCTCTATGTCTCTCTTTGCGCCTCCACACTGTTGTATGGACAAACGCTATTTCACGTATCCTCTGCATTGTTTCTGTGTTGCTTAGATTTTTCCTTCATTTGATTTGTTAGTAGATTTTGAGTAACAATGTACAGCTTCATGAGTTAGGTATTTCAACTCATTTCTCTTTTCGAATCTTTGTTGGATGAATAAACTTAGCTTTATGTTGTTCTTGAATCTTGACTACATTTTACATCTCACAGAACAAGAAACAATGATGTTATTGGCAAGATCTTGAAGGTCCAGCATCATCTTCATTATTATCCATCTCCCACCAATCACCACCATCTCCATTCTCAATCTTATCATGATCAAACTCGTAATCCCAATCAGAGACGCCACAAGAGCCTCTCTCTTTCTCCAACGAAGGATCATAACTCCATTCCAACTTCTTCAACACATCTCTATCTTTCCACTTGCCCACAACTTTCTCAACTTCCTTCTTCGCCTTCCCCATCGCAACTTCCTTCCATGAATACGCAACATCAGCTACTCTCTTCAACGCTCCTTCGTTCAAATCCCCAATCACAACAGTCCTCAAACACCTCTCCTTCGCTTCCCACAAAACCTCTGCAAAGCCGGAATCATCAGAAACAAGAACCACACACTCAACTTCTCTCTTATCCATCACTTCCACCATATGCTCCTTCAAAGCTCTATCTGCAGCTTCAGGCTTATCACTCACCAACCTCACCCAAAACCCAGCTCGCTTCAGCTCCTCCGCTAAACCGTAACCTTCTTTAGGAGTCAAAAGGTTCCTCGCTGCTCTCTTGTACTTGTCAATCTTCATCGAGTACTTGGCCACAAGCCTCACCCTTTGATGCCCTCTCGCGGACTCGATCTGCCTCACGCGTTTCTGATTCTCCGTCTCGTGGATCTGCCGGAAATGGTTGATCAGCTTCTCGTTCGCGTAGAATCTCCGGTCGCAGACGCCGCAGAAGTAAGGCTCCGGCGGTTTCACTAAACCCTTGTTCTCCAATTGGTTGAGCAATTTCCTCTCTTTCCTCTGCTCTCGGACTTGTACGGGGACGTGGCTGAAGGCGTGGTGGTTCGCGTACGCCGCCATCAGTTTCACGAAGCCGAAAGACGACGCGGCGGCTCGGAGCTTGACGGCCGCATCGTACGGAGGGAAAGAGGCCGGCGGTTTGTTGTCTAGATCCCAGAAAACGCCTACTCGGATTGTGGGTTTAGTGTTTGTCGAGCTAAAACCTCTGATTGAATCCAGAGACGTGGTTTCGGCGATTGGTCTCCGAATTCTCTGGACGAATCTCGAAATCATCGACGGAATCTTTCAGTAGAACCAGAGGAATTGAGTGTATCTTTAGTAAGCCCCACGGACTTGTACTAGGCGGTGGCGTCGCTGATTTTACTAGTAGTTGATTTGGATCATTTTATTTACGAGTCCAGCTCAGGTTTTTCTCATTCCTGATTAACTATTTTTTTTTTTATATTTGCGGGTGGTTGCACAATAGTGCCCTATGAATTTCGATTGAATTGTCGAAAAAGATAATTTATCATTGCAATTTGTGTAATGAACTGCAAAAGGAATGCCAAAAGGAAGAAAAAACAACAAAAATGAAGAATTACATACATAGTATTTGTCATGGACTCATGGTCAATATGTAATTTTTTTGGGTGAAGTCAAATGATATATCAAACCTCAGATGTCTCCCAATGCTGAATGGATCAACCTTGTTAACATAAGTTATGAATTGTGTATTTTTTTAAAAAGCTTTGCATAGATATCACTTGATTTTGAACAATCTTGGAGTAATACAATAAGGAACTAGTCTGGTTTGTGTTGATCCTCTTGTTTTTTTCCGGCGCATACTCGAGTAGCCAATACGACGATATATTTGTCAAACTATTAAACATTTCTGTGTAATTTCATCGAACACTTCCAAAGCAAACCACACGTGTCAGAAGCCGGCGGTCAATTTCACCGCCACGTCTCGCTCACGTGGCTTTATTTCAGAGCTTCTTCTTCTAAGGCAGTGGTTTAACCTCGGAGACGAAGAACAAAACTAACACAAAGTCTCCAAATGCTTCGATTCAATTTCCGTCGTGAACTCTCCAAATCCTCCGCGATTTTCCGCCGGAAGATACACAGCGATCTCGAAGATGCCGGCCCGATGGCGTCTCGGCTTAAATCCCGTTCCGTTGTCCGGTTTAGCGGACCGGATACGGTTAAGTTTCTTCAGGGTTTGCTAACCAACGATGTGCGGAGGTTCGGCGAATCCTCCGGCGAGAAAAGCTCGGCGGTCCCCACGCCGAACATGGCTTCCGTTTCGACGCCGCCTATGTACGCCGCGCTGTTAACTCCTCAAGGCAGGTTTCTGTACGATTTTTTCCTGTATAGCCCGTCGCGACCGGAGGAGAGGCTCGATCGGACTGGCTCCGGACCCGGGTCTGATTCGGGTCTTGATGGGTCGGTTGAGTTGTTTGCAGATGTTGATGTCTCCGTCCTCGATGAATTGCTGGAAACTCTAAAAAAGTAAGCTTTTTTCCGATTAGTGTTTATTGACTTGTGGATTGGATTTAGAAGAAAGGAACCATTTTTCTTGTTTAGGATTGTTTCTGAATCGTAAGTTTGTGAATGTTAATAGATATCGCTTGAGGTCCAAAGTGGATATTGAAAACGTTGCGGAAGACTTCTCTTGTTGGCAGCGTTACGGTAGGAATCTCTCTGGATCTTCGTCTGTTGGTTGGGGCGGTGGCGTTGATCGTGCCGGTGAATCTACAGCTAGTGGTAACAAGTGTGGTTGGCAATGGTATACGGATCCAAGATTGGACTGTCTCGGTTACAGAAGCATCTTTCCTTCCGATGCAACCCGTAAGATTCTTTCTTCTCAATCGGATTAGAAGCTTGTATGTCTTTGAGAAATGATTAGCCAAAGCTTACGAATTTGCGGTTTTGTTTTGTTCTGCAGCGCCATTGGTTGAGGCAGATAAAGAAACAGATGAAAGCAATTACCTTTTGTGGAGATTGGAGCATGGAGTAGCTGAAGGATCAGCTGAAATCCCTAAAGGTTTGAATCTTTTTGTCTTCTTCTTCTTCTCTGTGTGTGTTTATAAATATGTTTCCATGGCTTTTTCACAGGGGAAGCGATACCGCTTGAATATAATTTTGTTGGTCTGAATGCGATAAGCTTTGAGAAAGGGTGTTATGTTGGTCAAGAGCTTATAGCGCGTACTCACCACCGAGGTGTCATCCGCAAACGCTTAATCCCGTTACGGTTTATCGACAGCAATGAGGAAGGTAATTTTGAATTTTTTTACTTCTTTGTGATCAAAAGATAAACCAACTTGCTAGGTTCTTACATGATGGTTGGTGGTGGTTATGCAGAGTTTACGCAGAAAGTTGCAGCTGGAGCGGAAGTGGTTGAATCAAGAACGGGCAAGAAAATGGGGACGGTTTCGACGGCTTTGGGTAGCCGGGGAATGGGTGTTATGAGGGTCGAGGAAGCCTTCAAAGATTCGGCTCAATTGACGGTTAATGGTTCAGAGGATGTGAAAGTCGAGGCGGTTAGACCGTCGTGGTGGCCGCCTGAGTGGTTCCAACATAATCAATCAGAAACAGCCACCGCCGCGTAGTACCAACTAATCACTACTTTTTTTGGTTTTTCTTGACAGAGTAATGAGTGAGAGAGACTTGTGCTTGTAGCTCCGGTAACAAGTTCTTACCTTTTGCAGTTAAAAATATAAAGAAGCTGTCTTTTTATGTTAATCGCAGGTAACAAAGTTTGTGGCTTTGTATGTATCCCACTGTTAACTAATAAAGGATGAAACTTTCTCCGGCCGACACGCGTAATCACACTATAAAAGTAACCCCTCTAAAGAAACATGCTAGAGAGAACAAAAAATAGCAAAAGCACAATAAACACTAAAAACTACAAAATCAGGGACTCATCTTTATCTCAAACAGGTTTCTCTCATCTCCTAAGATGAAGAAGGCTTTACTTTTGGCTCTTCTCCTTGTTAGCGCCATGGCATTTCCAGATGTAAGCAGCATCGGAGAAAAGAGACTGACTTTCTTAGACCAAAGGCTTGCAGTGGTGTACCCAGTGATCCAGAGGTTCAAGTCACTCATCAATCTCGACCCTTTTAAGGTAACACAGACATGGACTGGCTCGGACATCTGCAGCTACAGAGGCTTCCACTGTGACAACCCTCCGGACAACAACACAGCTATCACTGTCGCTTCCATTGACTTCAATGGCTTCCAGCTCTCTGCTCCCTCCATCGAAGGGTTTATCGACCAGTTCCCTGACTTGGCTCTGTTCCATGTTAACTCCAACAACTTTGGAGGTTCTGTCCCTTCCAAGATCGTCAATCTCAAGTACCTCTACGAGCTAGACATCAGCAACAACAAATTCACCGGTCAGTTTCCGACCGCCGTAGTTGGTATGCCCGGTTTGACATTTCTTGACATCCGGTTCAACTCTTTCTCCGGTTCAATTCCACCGCAAATCTTCGGTCAGAGCCTTGACGTCCTCTTCATCAACGACAACACCTTCACCGCGAGCCTCCCGGAGATACCTGACGACAGTCGTATTCTCTTCTTAACGTTAGCCGACAACAAGTTCAACGGTCCTCTCCCGAGAAGCATCCTAAGATCAATGTCAACGTTAACCGAAGTGCTCTTCTTGAACAATGATTTCACCGGTTGTGTCCCTTACGAGATCGGTTTACTCAAAGAAGCATCGGTGATCGATATCGGTGGGAACAAGCTCACGGGTCCTTTACCACTTTCTCTTATGTGTCTAGAGAAAGTGGAACATCTCAACTTTGCTGGGAACCTCTTGTTTGGAGCCGTCCCGGAGGCAGTGTGCATGGTGCTCCGAGACAATCTTGTGAACTTGTCCTTGTCCGATAACTATTTTACACACGTGGGGCCTTGGTGTAAGGGTTTGCTTGAAAGTGGTGTTCTTGACGTTAAGAACAATTGCATTCCTTTCTTGCCAGGACAAAGATCAATTCAAGAATGTGGAGAGTTCTTTGTCAAACCTAAGTA
Source organism: Microthlaspi erraticum (assembly GCA_902728155.2). Lineage (NCBI taxonomy): Eukaryota > Viridiplantae > Streptophyta > Magnoliopsida > Brassicales > Brassicaceae > Microthlaspi > Microthlaspi erraticum. The sequence continues at coordinate 204,855 of CACVBM020000399.1, read as the reverse complement.
CTACTGTCCCCACCCGTGGTTCCATAGTTTCTTCCCTTGTAGGTATTCTCACATGTCTTCTTCCTCTCCTGGTGCTTTTATGCCCGTCGTGGCTCCCTCACCTTGATGTTGATCACTTTTCATTGTAATGAAAAATAATGGAATTATGTTTCGACCAACTAAAGCATGGTAAATTGGTAATAAGGGCCCATAGTGGTGGTTTGGTTACGTTGCAAATACATGTATAATAGAAAGTTGTTTTTGTTAGCTTGTATGATTTGCATGTCCATGAATGATTGGTTCATGTCCTATGAGTTCATAAAGTAGTAATAGAAAGACAAGTCCACATTAATGAGTTATACAAAGATATAATAACAAAAGCTTCCCTATGATTTCATTTGAATCGGTTACAACTTATACGCCTACAGTTAGCTTGTGCAAACTATTTAATGGTAGATTTTCATTATGTCAAGTGCTAATGTTAGTGGACCCACTCAAGGGTTATCAATTCATGTGGAGTGGGCACCATTGCCTCCACGTTTGTTGCATTTGATGGGCTAAATGTACGAAAAAAGATAAAAGAGAGATGAACGAAGGTGTGACCCATTCCTACCAAACCCATTGACGTTTTTGTATCGACTGTTCTTATTAGAATATAGTTTCTAAAAGGAACAATAATTAAAAAGTTTAAAAATGAAAAACCAAATCGACTTTACTCCAATCATATATACACTGCATCCAGCTAAGAAAACGCATGCCGCAACTATAAAATTAATATATATCTTTTCGTTAATGGCTAAAAAGCATTACCATGTTAATGGCATGTTAGAGCGTATCCGTTTGTCCTCTTGTAACGCCGTTACGTTTCTGGACGACTGACTAGTGTAGGATTTTGGTCTCTGGTTTACTTGAATTTCCGGTTCAAGATTGGCTTGGTTCGGTTTTCGCAGACTGGTCGGACTCAATTGATACGCAGCGTTTTATCAGAGTGGGCTTTCTTTACTTTTGAGTCTTGCTTTGGAAGAGAAGAAGAGAAAGACAAGGGACATGATCATCAAGAGCATAGAAGATAAGGATCTGCGGATCAAGATCATGAGGGAAGATACAGCTGCTGGTATGTTACAAGCTCTTGAAAGAATCTATACATCTCCAAGTAGAAAGATTTACCTAAACCAGAAGCTTAATGGTTTCAAGATGAACGAGAGTCGGTCTGTTGAGGAAAATATCGATGAGTTTCAGGGATTGGTTTCTGATCTGAGTTATAATAATGTCTCTGTGTCTGATGAAGAGCAGGTGTTACTTTTGTTACACTCTTTGCCAGAGAGATTTGATCATCTTAGAGACGTGATTCGGTATTGTGGAAGAAACTTCACACCAGATTATGTCGTTTCTGCTGTGCTAACCAAAGAGTTAGAGTTTGACAGAAGAGAGAGGTAAAACTCCAAAGGGGTTTGCTGGATTTGTGGTGAAGATGATCATTACAAAAACCAGTGTCCAAATTAAGTCTTTTTGCTTATTATTCGAAATGATGATACTATGTGATAATGTGAAGCTGTAAAAATCAGTCAAGAAGTCCCGAGTGTTTTATCAACGGGTTTTTATTCTGAGAAGAGTAGTTTAACTGAAATGGAATATTTGTGATTACTCTTTTGATTCGTTTGTCTCAATCTCCACCGATACGCATTAGTAATCACAAATAATCCATCTTCATCATCAAACACTGGAATCAGGATAACAAAAGAGGCAGAAGTAAATTTGAGCACTATTGTTATCTTTCAGTGTAGAAATAAATGTTCAGACTAACAAAATGTTGGGTCTGTCCAAAGACAGAATCCCTCCAAAAATAGGCGTATGCCACTTAGCGTGGAGAGCACACGGTATTCTTTAGTAAAAGGCGAAAGAATAGTTCGCTTTGTGCTCACCACATGCCTGCGTGAGGGTTAGCTAAACAGAGTGAAGTCTATTTATACTAAAGTCTCTACTGTCAAACCCTCTTAGTTTTCCGATGTGGGATATCAAAGCTCTTTTATTAAAATTTAAAAATTTTATACTCTCACAAGTTACCAACGAGGTAGATTTCAAGTATGTTTCAGTGCTTTCTTTGATCATGTTTTCACTATTGACCCTGTCCTCCATGTTTTAACTTCTGTTTGTGTTAATCTTTGAAATCGTTTCTTTCTCTTTTATTTAAGATTTGATACTCTGTATCTGTAAAATCTATCAAGTGTATTTTGACTATTTTCTCCAAGGGTCTCATGTTGTAAGAGGTGAAATAAATAACATTGAAGAAGCTAAAGATGAAACCAACTCATGGAGTCATGGCACAGAGAGGACTTGATCATATGACCGAAAGAGGTGTCGAATATTGAGTTTTATGAGAATTGTCTTCTCTTTTTAAGCACTACAAAGCATACCCCTGGATTTCACACATGCAGCTTTCGTGGGAAGCTCTTCCGGTGCCAATTTACCGCTCTAAGTGTCAATATCCCTAAGTTTGATTGATAACTAGCTAGTCATAAAATAATTTTTTTTGTTGAGACACAAGCTGAAAAGTTAGTAATTAAAGAAACTCTTATATTTGTGGTATATATGGGTTGTTAATTACCAAAAGCTTACTGATTTTGTGGCTCTACTTGTTTGTTTTGCTGCGTGTTTAGTTGAGGCAGATAAAAACAACTACCATTGTTATGGAAATTAGATCATAGAGTTACATTTTAGGTGATAAACAAATCACAGTTTCACACAGTTTTGATGGTAAAAATTTGAGGTTTGAATCATCTAGCGAGTGATGGATAAGAGAGTTTACTTGATACGAGGTGGAATATTGAACGAGTTTGTTCTTTTGTTGGATTTCTCCTGCAGATTCTGTAAACAAAGTTATTTACTTCCGTGATTAAGACTTGAATTAGTAAGAAGACTTTACGAGTTGTTTGTGTACATAAAACCATTGAAGTTAAGTACAACTTTAGAGAATTATGTGAAAGGAAGTAATTCAAACCTCTCCTTGCATCGATTGAAAACACTAAACGAAAAAAAGAAACAGAAACTTACATTCAACTGTTGAATTACAAATTCTTGCTTCCAAAACCTTAATACAACGAAAGTACATAGAAAATCTCTTACTTGTGACCCAAGCTGTTCAAAACAGTAGATGAAACCCTAATTTCAGACGTATTTGTTCGCAAATTATTGATCGGATTCGTACAGAACAGTCCGACACATGGGGCAAGTATTTTTGCGGTGAAGCCACTTCAAGAGACAACGACTGTGAAAGACATGGGAACAGTCCATGCGGTGTCGGGTCACCGTGTTTCGAGAAATCTGAGAGATTGTCGAGACAGATCGAACAAGACTCTGTTTCCAACTTCAAACTCTTCAAGTCTTCTCTCTTTATCCTCGCTAGAAGAACCATCCTCAAGAGTGCCTCGGCCTCGTTGTCGTTCGACGCAGAAGGATCAGACAAAACCACGTGGGGCTGGAGAGTAATGGTGACGAAGATGGTCAAGGTAAATTCGTTGAGGCCAAAACCTTGGTCGGTCGCAGCCGTTGAGATTTCTGAGGCTAAGCCTTCGCATATCCAATGGTAATCAACGAGTCGATCACGGAGAAGCTGTTCGATGTCGCGGGGACTTGAACTACGGAGACAGAAATCAATGGTTTCGATGTAAACTGTAGAGGACCGGCCGGTTAGGGTTTGATGACCGGTGGTGGGGTTTAGAAGGATCTCATCATATTTGGCCAGGACGTTGATGAGGACTGAGTTTTCTGTGTGTCCTAGCATTGGAGGAAATCTACGCGCGTTGATGTCAGTTTCCACTTGGGGATAATTCATGTTTGAGAGAGAAGATTACCAACAAATATTCAGAAAACTAAAACTGAGAGAAAGAGAGAAAATAACGAGGGGAGAATTATGAAAAGCAATAAGAGAATTGTGAAGCTTATGGGTTATTTATGCTTAGCGTCATTGTGATTTTTTTTTTTTTTTTTTCCGCGCTTATAACGGTTATATTGATCACAATTTCCTTTTTTAAGAAATTTCCTTTTTCTTGTCAACCAAAAATTTCCTTTTCTTTTAAATAAAAAGTGTCTTTTTGGGTCAACCACATTTACGAAATATATTGTAGTTTCAGGTGGAGAATATCTAATTTAATTGATTCGAAATCAACCTTAGAATTGGTTTTCTTTTCTAACTACGTTTTGGTGAATATGTTTTGTTTAGTAGAGTCTTTACATACAATGTGGTAGACCAATTGACTCTGAGACACAGCAACTACTCTAACAAGTGTGTTGTAATTGGAAGGGGAGTTACTTTGTCATCATGGAGACAAAGCTTATCGTTAATTACAGTCTTAATATATAAACTTGTGAAAGTCAACAAGCGGGGATAGCTCAGTTGGGAGAGCGTCAGACTGAAGATCTGAAAGATCGCGTGTTCGATCCACCCTCACCATATTTTTTAACCTTTTTTTCCAAAGAATCGAAGTTTACACAAAGAGAGTTTGTTGAAATGTTTAGTAGTCATGTATTAGGTCATGGAGCTCCTTTATCTGGACGCGGACCCACATGCATTAATACTGATTCACTTGACACCCCTAAAATAAGATTATATGTTAATTTGCAAGCCCAAAACACAAAAATGCAATAGCCTAATTGGTAAAATCCTTCATATTGACACCCCTAAACACAAGTTCGAGTCTTCAGTGACACCTACTAATTATTTTAGTTGAGTTTTGACCTAGCTAAAACATATTTCTAGGTCCGCCATTGTCTATGTCTATGGTTTGGGATCTGCTTTTCTATTTCTTTCTCTCAGTTTATACAATAACAATTCAAATTCTGGAAAGTAATCACGTGTTATTCAAATTGAGTTTTGATTTGTAGATGGATTAGGACGATTTGGTAAATTATAGCTTCTTAGAAATAAAAAGCCAAAATTTGGAATTTTCAGAATTATTGTTCGAGTAAATAGATCAGATAAATTTTACTATTGTTTTTGATTAACGGAGATCAGATATTCAGATAATTTAGATGAAAAGAAAGTTTTAAATATGTTTTCTATGAAATTGGTATCAACCATGTGAAATTAGACCATGTCTATCGGCGTATCAGGACCAGTTTTTAAGTGGGTTTCAGGGTATTTTTATTTTAAAAATAAAGTTTTAATAAACAATTTAGCCTGATACGTATGTGAATGAAGGAACGTTTCAGGCTTTGTGATACCCTAATGTGGCATCTTGTTATTGATTGATTTTATAAAAATTAAAAAATTAAAAAAAAAATGGAAAAAGCTAAATTCCTGAAATCGACACCCTCTTTCATCGACATTCTTCTTTCCTCGATATTTTTCATGGTGAAGGAGAATCGTTCATCTCTACCACCGAATCCGACTCAATGACCACCGGATTTCTCTTCTCCATCCTGTGGCTCAGGAAAACCGACAATTGTTTTAGAGGCGTAGCTTCATATGATCTTTGGATCTGGCACGCGTTTTTCGGACTTCCAGGTACCCTAAACGATATCAATGTTCTTCAACGTTCACCGGTATTTGATGATATTATAGAAGGTCGAGCTCCAAAGGTGAATTATTGGGTCAATGGACACAAATATAAGTTGGCATACTATCTCACTGATGGTATTTATCCTAATTGGGCAACGTTTATCCAATCAATTAAAATTCCTCAAAATCCCGTAGATTGTTTATTCGCTTCATATCAAGAACATTACCGAAAAGATGTGGAGCGTGCTTTCGGAGTCTTGCAAGCTCGATTTGCTATTGTCAAAAACCCGGCTCTTTCATGGGATAAGGTAAAAATTGGGAATATTATGAAGGCATGTATCATTCTGCACAATATGATAGTCGAAGATGAACGAGATGGTACACTCTTGGTAATGTATCAGAATTCCAACAACAAACAGGAGACAGTAATGCACAAGTGGAATATAATGATGTCACTAGAGGAGTGCCTATAGATATCGCCCAAACGTTGGCCAATCGATTTGAAGTTCATGATTCCATAAAACATCAGCATTTGAAAGCTGATTTGGTGAATCATATATGGCAAAAATTTGGTCCAAAATAAGATTACAATTTTTTTTAATTTGTTGAAGTTTGCAATCATGTATTGTAGTTGTTTAGCTATTGTAATTGCTTATCTATTGTAATCGTTTTATGGTTAAAGCTTTGTAAGTTTTTATTATTATGATTTGTTGTTAAGTTTTTTATTAAATATTTTTATTAAAAATAATTTTTTATTTTTTTAGATACTCTGTAGGTATCACCAATGGAAAGAGCAAAAGATAAATATCAAACCCTAAGTCTCTTAAACAAAAAAGTTAACAAAAATATTAATAAAAAATGTTGTGATACAATTTGATACCCATATGAGGGTATCACTAATGGACATGCTCTTAGATGAGTCATGATGACCATTTGTACGTTGTAATTGATAATGACGGTTCCAGTGACGGCGTAAACGTTGACGCACCGTTGATAGCTTAATATCGGAAACGTGGTTAACTCCCCGTTAAATATTTCTATCGAAATTTAGAAAAAGAAAAACAAAAAAAATTGCGAAGTTGTTCGAGAGAGCAAAAAGAAAATTAAAATACATATATCAATTATTTTGATCGATTCGAGTCTCGGCGGATGTTGAAAATCTCCGATCGGCCATGAAAGGCGTCTCGTCGGCGCCCGGAGATTACGTCTACTTCAAATCCCAGGTTCCGCTTCACAAGATTCCCGTGAGTTCCTTCTTCTTCTTCTTCTTGGTCTCTTTCTCTTTGACTTTCGATGAATTTCGATTCCGCATTTGATTTCGCTATTGTATTAGGTTTGATGATAATCAAGCTCTGGAGGTTTCGAAACTATATGTTAAATTTTCGATTGATTTCGTGTGGGGTTTTTAATCGTCATGTGAGTAGTTTAGTTCAATCGTTTTCTCATCATCATAAAATGGTTTCATGGAGCTGAAATTTCCACATGATTTGGGTTTTGAATTTAGGATTAGTAATTTGATCGAACCATTTACTCAGGTTTATGAATGCATTTGGCTGCCCTTTGTTGTTATACTTGAGTTAATTGATAATAAGCAAAATTTGTAAGTATTCAAAACTCGTTAGCCTCTAGTTTAGTGATAGTTGCTCTCTGTTTTGATCTTATTAGTAGATTCCTCTGGGGTTCTTTATGAGTAGCTTTGGGAGCTAATAGTGTTCTTGTTCCATTTGATTAGTAAAAAGGGTTCCTTTTTTCAAGTAATTGACGGCTCTATAAATGCGTCATTGTGTTGAATTTTTGTTGCTTCCAGTTTTACATCTATTGCCCTTACTTGCAAGAGTTTCAGTATTTGTGTGCGTTTGGATGTCATTTGCTTTGAGAGAGTAAACAGTTTTAATAGGTAGCCTTTATGTGCATCTTAAATGCAGATTGGGACAAAGCAATGGCGTTACTATGACTATGGTCCAAAGACTGTTCCTCCACTCATATGTATTCCTGGAATCGCAGGAACTGCAGATGTCTACTATAAACAAATTATGTCACTGTCTATGAGGGTATGTCAAATTTTGTAGCATTGCTGCTTTAAACACTTATTAGGCTATGATAACCAATATGCTTATGTGTTGCTTTGTCCTTGGAGACTGATTAAAAATCTCATCCTAAAAGTGTTGAACTTTTTTTCTTGAATGTTGTTAAATCTGCAAATACAGGGTTATCGGGTGATTTCAGTCGACATTCCTCGGGTTTGGAATTATCACGAGTGGATCCAAGCATTTGAGAAATTCTTAGACACCATTGATGTTCATCATGTAAGATCTTTAAAGTTTCAAATCACCCCATCTGTGTCTGTAATTTTTACTTTTAATGGTGAGGAAAGAAATAGCATTGCAAGTGAATGTTATTGACCATTGTTAACAGGTGCATCTCTATGGTACGTCCCTTGGAGGCTTCTTAGCACAGCTCTTTGCTCATCACCGTCCAAGACGTGTTAAATCATTGGTTCTATCAAATACATACTTGGACACTCGCACTTTTACTGCTGCAATGCCATGGGCTCCTTTGTATGTCTATCGCAATCTCTATTTTCTTGTTTGTGGCCTAAGGATTTTGTACTGACTCTCTCAACGCTTTTCGTGTTGCACTGTGCAGTGTTAGTTGGACTCCTTCTTTCTTGCTGAAACGATACGTCTTAACCGGAATACGCGACGGACCTCACGAGCCCTTCATCGCTGACTCTGTCGACTTTGCCGTCTCTCAGGTGGTTCCCCTGCTAATCCTCTCTTCAATATTTCCTTGAAAGACTTTAACTTTTGGTTTGCTCTGATTTAGGTTGAGACACTGTCAAAGGATGATTTGGCTTCACGGTTGACTTTGACAGTAGAGGCTGCTTCCGTTGGATCTCTACTACTCTCTGATTCGTCCATCACTATAATGGATGTAGGTTTTTTTACCAACTCTTATCTTAAAAATCAAAGTTTGTTTTCAATCGTCTAATGATTCTGTTTTTCCCTCTTAAATCAGACGAATGATTACTGTGCAATCCCACAACGTCTTAAAGATGAGCTTACAGAGAGATATCCCGAAGCAAGGAGAGCTTACTTAAAGACCGGAGGAGATTTCCCTTTCCTTTCACGGCCCGACGAAGTCAATTTGCATCTGCAGGTACATTATATTTATACTCAGCATCTACAACGTATGTGTTTAAACATTGTATTATATGATGAATCTCAATCCATGTGTGTAGCTGCACCTAAGGCGGGTAGGAGTAGAGCCACGGCCCGAAGTGGTTAAAACCATTTCAAGAGACGGTGCAGATGGCACAGACAGTAGCAGCGGAAGCAAGAAGGAGTCTGATGAAGAGAAAGAAGACCGTAGCGACAATATGCCTCAAGGCTCAACGTCAGATCAATCGCCGACGCTTCCAGAGAGTTCCGGAAGCTCCAACGACCCTCCTTTACCCACCGACGGTATTCAGTTGCAGAGTTCGACATCAATGGACAAGCTCATGTTATTGCAACTGATCGTCGCTGGTGGAGTTTATCAGTCCTGTGTGCTTTTTACGTTGTGTTACTGTACATTGGTTTTGGTTCACTGTGGTTTCACCGTCTCCAGACAATCGGTTTAGTGTTGTTCTTAATTATTTGATCACCTCTTTTTGCTGGTTTAAATCTTTGTTTACTTTTTACTTTTGGGTTTCTTGATCTGTTTTTTTTGTTTGTTTCTCTTGTATCTTGTGTAAGTTTGACAGACAAACTGCGTATTTGTATGTTTCTAAGAGTTATTACACTTTTTTGGAGAAAACTTGGGTTAGGTTTGGCCGTTTGCTTTATTACCTCAAAGGCATTAAATTTCGTTCGAGTAATTAAATTCTACGAGTCTAAGTAATGAGTCGAATATATATTGGTTGTGCGTTTCGACTAAAAAAGTAGCCAATCATGTAAATGACTCTTTTATGTTTGTATTTATGCTCCAAAATTGCTCAAATCAAGCCATATATATGAAAATTTAAAATATCAGCGAAGTAATAAGAACAATAGAATCGGAAAGTAATGCCATGAGAATCAAATAGTTTCCAAATTGAATTTCCACCAAATTGAGCAAATATGATTAGAGCATAACATTAACATAATATGATTAGAGCAAATATCATCTGGCTAATATTGCTGATTTGTGAAAATATTTTTTTTTCTCTATTTAGTTTTGTGGAAGTTGGAGTTCAGACCATGACCCAATGCACCGCAACTTGAGAAAACAGAATGCAGAAAGCAGAAATCACAGCAACTTGAGAAAACAGAAAACACATAAAAAAAATAAACAAAAAATAGTTTACATAAATTGAATTGATCTTAAATAGATGTGTCAACAATCATTTTTCACAAGCTTTAATTCTGAATGACCTGAAAATAATTCGTTTCTCTTTCCAACATGGCTCAACATGACCATCTTGTTTACTTCCAAATTCCAATTTAAAAAATTTACAAAAAAAAATCAAACTTTTAAACACATTGAGCTCACCAAACAATAAGGGCATATGGTATATAGCTTATATCAGTTAAAAAAACTGATGCCTCATAATTAAAAAAAATTAAAAAAGTTTGATTCATTTTCCCTAAGAACTATGAGAAGACTGAGTGATGCGTCAATTGCTTCGAGAGGACTAGATTGTTTATCCATGACATGAACAGACATCAACCATGATTATAGAGCAAGAACATAACCTATACAAATATTATTTAAGAAACATGAGAATATAGAAAATGAGAATTGATGATAAAACTTTGGAAGATGAAAATTTATAAAAAAGCAAAATGATTTTTGTAAAAGAGAATTTGTTTGAATGCAAAATTTATAAAGGTGAAATTGCAAACAAACCCTCGAATTAACCAAAGTTAACAGAATAAATCATCACCTATAAAAGCACCAAATTTATCCAACTAATATGAAATTCTCAATAGAATCTTGAATGCAATACTGTCTACTATGATAAGAGAGCTTAGAGTTCGTTCTCTTGATTCATTTTAGTGAAAATGATACACATAATGATGAAATCTAGAAAACATTAATACTATGATTGAGTTTTTGTTTTCCATGATTTGGAAGAAATATTTATAATTTGAAAACATACCATTCTTTGGAAGAATTAAGAAATGAAACCAAATAAAGATTTCAAATCGAACAAGTTTGATTTAGTTTTGATTTCAAATTTCTTTAGTTGATGATTTGTTTGTAAGTTCTAAGCTGGATTTTAAGTTGTATTTTTAACGAAGTTTTGTTAATTAGCTCACTTTAGCTTTAGCTTTGGTTTTGGTTTTTGATTTCAATACTAAGTATGGTTTTGGTTTTAAAAGCCAAATCCTGGAAAACAACGAAAACTGTATCATGATGTGTAAACACCAAAACAACGATAAGTTTTATGTTATGACAATACAGTAGCGTTCGTTATAGCAAAGTTTCTCTTTTTAAGGCTTGTTTTGCAATTTTCCCAATTATAATACAAACCTGTCCCTGTATTTTGACTTAAACACGTCTGAGAAAGAAAAAAAACTCAATTCAAAGTTTGAAAATTCATGGGCTCGCTGGAGCCGACCCAGAGAAAGAGAAAAACGGAAAATCTCTAGAAGCGCCAAGTTTCTTTACCTTTTAACGTTGTCTTCGTCACCAAGTAAACCCTAGATTCTCATTTTCTCCGATCCACGATTTCGAAATTCGATTTCTTCTTCGGGAATCTGTTTCGGAGTTTTTTTTCGTCCCCGAATTATATTCGATTCGGCTATAATTTTTTTTTGGTTCCTTCCCTTTCCTTTTTTTCGTCGATCGTATCGGTCTCAGACGCCGCCATGTCTTTCTCCGATTCTGGATCGTTCTCAAACGGCGGAGATTCAAAGAATTTCAGGCAAATCACACGAGAGAGTGAGCTTCGTTTACCCTTTCGCTAACCAATTTTTTGTTTTGAAATCGGGATTTCGATAGACCATTTTAGTCTCTGGTATCCGCTTAGTCTTCTAGTTTGATGTTAATTTTGGAATATATCACGAGATTTTGCTTTTCGAAGCTTCTCATGTCTGGGTTCTAGGGTTTCGTTGAATTTGATTTTGAGAAATCATCTTCTTCTTAGGGGTTTATGACATTTCCAAATTAGATTGGAAAATCAGGAACAAGTTGGGTTTGCATTTAAAGTAATTTTACAAAAAGTTCGATCAATTTTTCCACGTTTATAACATTTCGTCACTTGTGATTTCAGGATTACTGCACGAAATGCTTAGGCCAGAAAAAAATGGGAGCTCGAAATCAACTTGGAAGGTAATTTGTATCCATTTTTGCTAATTAAATTACCTTATAAATCCATTGCTTCCCTGAACATGGAAATGTGTAATTAGGTACTTGTTATGGACAAGTTCACAGTGAAGATAATGTCCTCTGTCTGCAAAATGTCTGAGATCACACAAGAAGGCATTTCTTGTAAGAGTTAGAACTTGAAGCAATCATCAGTATTGTTATTTTTATCTTCTTGGAAATATTTTGATGTTTTGGCTTCGTTTTCCAGTGGTTGAGGTCATAACTAAACATAGACAGCCTATGACTTCTATGGAGGCCATATACTTTATTCAACCGACCGAAGCAAAGTAAATATTGAGGCCAAATACATCAGTTTTTCACTCAATTAACTATAATGAGGTTCTGAAGCTATTGCTCTCTCTTTTCTTTTTTTTTTACAGTGTCAATGCGTTTTTGTCAGATATGACTGGAAAATCACCACTTTACAAGAAGTATGTGAACAAGTCCCTTTCCTATTTCATTAACTTATTACATCTGTGGATTGTCTTTGAAATGGTTAATGGTTTTGTTTAATGTGGTTTTTAGGGCTTTCGTGTTCTTTAGCTCTCCTGTTTCGAGAAGCTTAGTTACTCTCATTAGAAAGGACTTGAGAGCGATGAAACGAATTGGCGCACTGAAAGAGGTTGCTTTTATATGCCACTTTCATATTTTTGTTCTCACTTTCTTTATCTACTTGCAATCTTACAAGATAGCTATAATATGCAGATGAACTTGGAGTACATTAGCATGGACTGTCAGGTATCTTCTACGTTTGAAATCTTGATTCATTTCTGTATATTCCTCAAGATTTGCATAGTTTGAATATTGTGATATCTAATAATGAGTTTGATGCTTGACTTATGAACTTATTTGCATACAGCTATCAAACTTATAACAACTTAGAACTGCCTTTAGCTTGACGTTATCTATTGGAAAAGCATGTGTTTTTTAACTACATTTCCGTTTTGTTTATAAATCGAAAACTGTTTATTTAACTCCTCCTTTGTAATATGCCTTTGCAGAGTTTCATTACGAATAACGAAAATGCTCTTGAAGAACTTTACAGTGACGATGAGAACCATCAGAGAGCAGATGCTTGCTTGAATGTGGTAGCTAAGCGCATTGCTACAGTTTTGGCCTCACTAAGGGTACCGAGGCACAAATCCAAAGCTTGTTTGTTGGTTTTTGGCATGAAGTTGACTACAACGTTTATATCTTTGAACTCTTCTGGTATACAGGAATACCCCGTTGTGCGCTACCGTGGAGCCAAAGCTCTTGACGCCACGACAGTGACAACATACCGAGAGTTGATTCCTACAAAGCTTGCTGCTAGTGTATGGAATTGCCTGGCAAGATACAAACAGACAATCGACGATTTTCCTCAGACTGAAACATGTGAACTACTTATCCTGGATAGATCAATAGACCAGGTATGGATCTTCACTGAGACATTTTTTTTTTTTCAATTACGCTTGATATGTCATAGCCACTTAAAACATAACAACCTTTATTGTGCTTCTTAGATCGCACCTCTCATTCATGAGTGGACATATGATGCGATGTGCCACGATTTGCTTACTATGGAAGGGAATAAATACACACACGAGGTGACATTTTGGTTTTGCATTTCAGAAGCTTTCAAAAGTTGGTTGTAGCTCATCACTACAGGATATGGTAATTTCCCTTTTATTTCTTAGTGTATAGGTTCCGAGTAAAACTGGTGATAATCCTGAGAAGAAAGAGGTTCTTCTGGATGAAGAAGATCCCATTTGGGTGGAGCTTCGTGATGCTCACATTGCAGATGTATGTTTCACCTCATTTTTTTTAAGATTTAACATGGCGACTACGTGGATTTTTGTGAAATAAACTTTTTTCTGTTCAGGCCAGTGAAAGATTGCATGAGAAGATGACAAATTTTGTGTCGAAGAACAAAGCCGCTCAATTGAAACACAGCTCGAAGTAATTTACCGGTCTTTCTTCTTTTTTGTTTCAATTGATCCACTAGAACTTTGTTGATTAGTAAATTGACTTCTTGTATACAGAGAATATGGTGACCTTTCATCAAAAGACTTGCAGAAGATGGTTCACGCTTTGCCTCAGTACAGTGAGCAAATTGACAAGCTTTCTCTTCATGTAGAGGTCAGTTTTTTAATGGAAGAAAGTCTGATCAATTAGTCTTATCTTGCAAGTTGATTAGTTAAATGCGACAAGGTAGATGTTTGTTCTTTATAATAATAGATAAATGGTTAATGTCACTGCAGATTGCTAGAACAATTAACAGAACTATAATGGAACAAGGTCTAAGAGAACTCGGGCAGCTCGAGCAGGACCTTGTTTTTGGGGATGCTGGAAGAAAAGACGTTATCAAGTTCTTGAGCACCAACCATGTAAAATGCTCTACTTTTTAGTTTCAGTGTGAGTTTCAGAGATCAGAAGATTCTTCTGCTGAAAATGATCAACATTTCCAGGTCATAAACCACGAAAGCAAGCTGCGGTTAATGATGATTGTTGCGGCAATTTACCCGAAGAAGTTTGAAGGTGAAAAGGGACGGAAGATGATGGAGGTAAAGAACAAATATTTTATCTCCTAAAAGACTTGAACCTAAGGGTGAATTAGTTATCATTACTTGAGCTTTTTCTACTTCTTGATTAATTTTTTCAGCTAGCAAAATTGTCTGGAGATGATATAGTCGCTGTGAGCAATTTGAGATTACTTGGACCAGTCCATACGGAGTCCAAAAAGAGCACAACAGGATCTTTCCCTCTCAAGTTTGATGTTCTTAATGTGCGTATTCTTCATCATTTTCTTGTGTTTATCATAATTTCTAAGAGTATTATTTCCCTGACAATCTGGAATCTTTTGATCCATGTGATTCAGAAGAAGCGAGCTGCTCGAAGAGACCGGGTTGGTGAAACTCAAACATGGCAGCTGTCTCGTTTTTACCCGATCATAGAGGTCTTTTACCTTTTTCAACTTTTCAACTTTCTTTTATTTATGCATTGTATGTATGTATTCTTAAAGAATCAGTAACAATGTTTGGTTTCTTTGTATTTGTTGCTAATATCTTTTCAGGAACTTGTCGAGAAACTTAACAAAGGCCACTTGCCGAAACAAGACTATCCTTGTATGAATGAACCAAAGCCAACCTTTTATTCTGGCTCTCAATCTCCATCAGCGAGCCCTGTATTGCCTCATTCAAGACGAACACCAACATGGGCAAGACGAAATCTCTCCGACGATGGATATTTCAGGTAATTCAATGTCTTAGTGTATTCTTGAATTGACAAACAACAAAAGTTGGCCAAATTTACACAAAAATAATTAGGATGTTATTTGATGATATGGTGAAATCAACATTGACTTGATTGCACACCAAGATTTAATCTCTCTGTGTGTTTCAGTGACTCGGTTCTAGGACGAGCATCAAGCGGATTCAAGAGAAAGGGACAGCGGATTTTTGTGTTCATAGTAGGAGGAGCAACAAGATCCGAGGTACTGAAATACTTTTATAACCAGTTTGAGAAATAAGTTGGTTGTGACCTGTATGACCTTAACATGTTTGGTTGTTGCAGTTAAGGGCTTGCCACAAACTTACGGAGAAGCTTGACAGAGAAGTTATCTTAGGCTCCTCTAGCTTCCTTGACCCTCAAACTTTCCTCTCTGTATGTAATCTTTTCACTTTGGATTTTTGTTCAGTGAAAAAGCTCTCTTTTTTTGTCACCGTCTCTAATGGCTAAGAATGTGTTCTTATTATTATGTGCAGAAAATGAAACAACTGAATGAAGAAGAGGAGATCTCACTTGATGATATCGACATTTAAATTTTCTTTGTTTTTGTTTTGACTTCGGATGAGATTTTACTGTCGTTTTCAGACAACTTCTTGTGGGTATCGATTTTTGGTTTTGGAAATAAACTGTTGGGATATTGTTCCCTTTGTAAATAAATACCACTTTGGTTTTGCTTCCTTGGTTCGGTTTGACAAAAATATAAGGGATTTGCTTTATTGAGTTTGACAAAAACTTAACTATCTCAGTGTGTGAAAGAAAATTCGAAACAAAAAGTAAACGCCCACCGTGGGGCTCGAACCCACGACCACAAGGTTAAGAGCCTTGCGCTCTACCAACTGAGCTAGACGGGCTTGCTTGTTTGTTACCTTGGTTTAAGTTTACTGAGTTTAAACTTGTTTTACAGTCGCGTGTGTGAGAAAAAATATGAAACAAAAGGTTAATCTAATCGCCCACCGTGGGTCTCGAACCCACGACCACAAGGTTAAGAGCCTTGCGCTCTACCAACTGAGCTAGACGGGCTTGTTGGTTTATTCCCTTGGTTTGTTTAACTTTACTGAGTTTTTACTTGTTTTACAGTCGAGTGTGTGAGAAAAATATGAAACAAAAGGTAAATCGCCCACCGTGGGGCTCGAACCCACGACCACAAGGTTAAGAGCCTTGCGCTCTACCAACTGAGCTAGACGGGCTAATTGTTATAGACAGTTAGCTTTTCCATGTAGAGACTTTATTCTTTACCAAAGGTTCAAGCCTTCAAGGTAATAAAGAAGAACCAGATTCTCAAGCATTTAATAAGAAGAACAAACACGGCTTTTACGAAACAAAATATTAGTAGTAAAAAAAAAGGAAGCTAGAAAGAGCAAAACTAGTCCCGACAACACTTATACATCATGGACCCACAAATGTCGGAAGCAGCATGAAGAATTTAAACAAATACTATAAGCTACTTCGTAACAACTTTGACGACGTAAGACACACCCAACTACTACAACTCTTGTCTTTTTCGTGAAAGCTGACTAGATTTGCCTACAACTTAGCATTTCTTTCACCAGTTAAAAAACTTCTTTAACCAGGTTTTTTTACCTAATCGGATTTGATTTCTCCGTTATGCTTGTTGCCCTTCTTGTTCGATTCCTTGATCTGCAAATTCGTGAAGCAGCATACATGAAAATCATGGTTATATAGAAACATTTCGAAGTCTATAGCATTTTCTTCTTTAGATCAGCAAAGGTCCAAATGGTATTTATGACTACATTTATCCATAAATTGAGAATTCACCTGCTCAAGAAGCTTCTTTTGGAATCGGTAACCCTGGCGAATGAAATCAAGATAACCACATGGTTAACGTTTTCATCTAGAATTGGTGGATCAATTAATGAATTTTGATTAAACTTTGATAAACATTTTTACCTTGTCAGTTCCATATATGTAATCACAATAAGTGAAAACTGATGCGAAGTTGCTTTGGCTTTGTCCTCCAACGTAATGATGATAGTCATGGTACTCAGCGCCACCGTAGAAAGGGATATATTTTGCTGGACTCCATGGAAATTCATATCTTACAATACAACAAAGTTGAGTATATGTTTTATCAGTAACAAACGCACGCAAGATAAACAATTGAGCCAGAGTTTCCTGTTTGCCCACTTGTTTTTTTTAAGTTTAAGAGAAAAATATTAGCCTATCTGTTTTTCACAAAAAGGTATCTCTAGTCTAATCAAACCAGTTCCAAAACAATCCACAATAGCTTAAAAAAGCCTAGAAAGCATCAGAAAAAGCCTAAATACCTAACTTAGCCCCAGTTGTAAAAAAGGTGGACCACTATTCAATCTTCACACCTTGAGCTCTTTATACACTAATATATACATTTTCAGACACTAACTAACGAAAGATGTAAGAAAAACAATTCAAAAATCTGGTATGATGCAGAAAAAAGTGTAAAATACTATAAAGGCAACCAAAATAAAATAAAATAAAATAAAAGCAAAATATTTGTTATATGAAACTTAAAAAACCACGCCTTACTTTTACTTACCCACTGTGAGTCTCAATGGCCTCGACCTGCCTTAAAGCAATCCACAACCAAAAGGTGATCATGTGACCAGGAGCAATCGCTGGTCCCATAAAAGTTGGGATTCCAAGAACCAACACTTCAGCCCAATGCGCATATGGTGCTGCGTAACCAATCGGAGCCGTGTACTCGTGATGCACACGATGGATCTTCTCATATCCCCATTTACTATGGAAGAATCTGTGGACCCAATAGTTCGTGTAGTCTTCTATCAACAAGTACACTAACAACTGTGCCACAATCTCTGTTATCGTTGGCAATGGTATACCAGATCTTATCCCTATCATCTGATTTATCATTAAAATTCCAACCACAAAGATCATTAAATCAATCACATCACAATCAGCTTCAACATTCTTTCATATATTTGACAAATTAGATGCGGAATATTCAAGAATATTATTCATACAAAAAAAAAAAGAATATTCAAATTTGAAAAGAAAAGATTATTCATACAAATTAGATGCGAATATTCAAGATTTTTTTGGGGAAATTTACCTGAATCGAAGGATAAGAAACGAGCTGTAATGGACCAACGACGAGGATGAACATCTTCATGACGACTTTGTAGCATCCGAACATGTCGGAGAAGGAGTACTTGACCTTTGGTTGGATCTTATACCAATCGAACCATCCGGAAGCGGATCGAGCCAGCTCGACGAAGACGAGAGGGAGAGGAGCGAGGGAGAAGACGAGGAAGAGGAAGAGAATGTTGTGGCAGTAGAGATAGTAGTCGGACTTTGTGGCGGAGTAATCGAACCACGCGGTCTCCAGCCACGTCAGGTTTCGTCCGAGCGCGACGGAAGCTTCCTCGACCGTGGCGTAAGGGATCATGGTGTCCAACGGAGGTTGTTAGACGTTTCTTTCTCCGGCGATTTGCTGATGTGGAGATCTGAAGATTTTTGAGATGGAGAGAGAAGAGACGAGAAGAGAGTGTTTGTTTGTTATGTAGTTGGCGAATATTTTGGACTGGAGACGTTGTTGTGGCTCCAGTGTGAATCAGTATATTCATATATATACTTATAATTAAATAATTGATAAATCCTACAAATATTCCTTATCACTCACGTTTAATAATTAGTGTGTAATTTCTGTATAAAACTAAATATATATTGTGTAATGTTAGAAACTAAAGTGTCATACTGTCATAACATCAAATATAAATAGCATGCAATTTGTAAAATAAAAAGTGCACCGCAAAATTTTATATCCTATTTATAAAAGGTGTAGTCATCAATTTTGGCGAATGGCGATTTTTGTGTGTTGTATAGTTATTTAGTAGTATTATTATCCTACTTTCTTATGCTGAAACTGAAGAGATATAAACAAAAATTTTGGTGTACATTAACATAGCTATTAACAAAACTAAAAGGGGGGGGGGGGGGGGTAGATATTAGATAACATCAAAAAGTAACCAAAAATAATTTTCTTCTGTAGTTTCTTGTTCATAGCAGTAAGTCACTGACTTTTTCAAAAATATGAATCTTTATAAAATTCCAGAATTGTTCCATTTTTATAAAAAAAAATTAATGTTTATCTTTTGTGAAAAGTTTCTTTTAAATTAGGAAACAGATAAAGATGATTCAAATAGTCAGACTAAGTGATGATTATTTGTGGCATGGAAAATTCTATTGTTAAAGAGTCTTTAGAATTTAAAGTAAAAACTCTATTTGCCACAACTTTGATTTAGAACAGAAAAGCATAAAAAAAATTACAAAAATAGATTCAGGAGATGATAAGGATTAAGAAGTCTTTATTATGGACAGGTGTGCCTGAAAAGGACAAAACGAAATGAAAATGATTTTCTAAATATCAACCCAAAGATACCAAAACAAGAAAAACCAATTCAGAATTTGCTGCTATATATCTTAGAATGTTCTAGATATAATAATCCTCATTAGATCAACAAAACTATTTCCATTCATTAGTTTAAATAACAATGTTTCTTATTCGGATTTGAGTAGGCTACATTAATATGTTAGGTGTTTAATTATATCAACGGATATCCTTTAAGAATTATAATTTCTTCAATTAATATCAATAGATATCCATTACTATATACTTTTGGTCCCAAAAAAAATCCATTAGATTATATTCATAACATTTCCAGAAAGGCAAAAAGTGAGGGGGCAATTTTAAATATTAGTTCCACTTTTTAGTTTTCTTCAAAAAAAATTGTAACCTTTTAAATTTTTCAAAAATTCCAAATACAATTGTAAGCCGGATCCTTCGAGTTTTCATAGAGACACAGGTTATAAATTAGTTGTAGAGAGTTCTAAAGTGTTTTTTTGTGGTAAAGGAAAAAAAAAACAAAAACAAAGTTTAAATATCCATGCAGTCTTTTTTTTTTGTATGAACATCCATGCAGTCTTGCGTCCATGATAATAAGTTTAAGTTTTTATTTGTCTAAAGATAAAAGTATTAAGTTTTTCTGTTGTTAAATTGAGATAACTATTGTTCAAAAAAAAGTTGAGATAACTATTAAATTCGACGAAAACTCCCTTTTAATGATTAATTTGTCGTCACGCTTATTTGCAATTTCAAGTTTTCAACCCAACCAAGCAAATCATTAGTCGGTCTAAAAGTGTTGATTAACGTAATAATCCATATTTATCTTTGCGGCTAAAAAGATTCTCTATTACGACGCATGCAAAACTATAATTTTACTCTACTCATAATTAAGAGTCAAATGAGGCCACAATTAGAATGTCAATGTGACGTTTGTAACGATAAACTAACTAATGTACTGCCAAAATTTGAGTTTGCATTATCATGGAGAAGGGAGGGAAAACTCATCATGGCGAAGCTTCTTTACCTAATTTTTGAAAACTTAGTAGATGATAAAAAAGAAATTGAATTCTATATGTTTATTCAATCTAAAACGTTTTCCATCTCTTATTTTTGGTTTTATTGAGATGAGGATTGATGAGGATAAATAGTTTTATCTATGTATATGCCAAGTAAAACATTTTACAAGTATTCATTGGATGGCTTGTAAAAACTATTTGGTGCTAGAGATAAATAAGGCGAGCCAAGTTATATAATGATTTAGATTTGACAGAGATCAAATATTGGTAGACCTACGAACTATGATATGATTCGACGCTTTCAAATCATTGGTGCGTCACTATTGCATTTCACCTCTGCTTTATCCCAATTCACTCAACTATATATGATTAAAATTAAAGAAAAAGGTAAAGTAAAGATTGACATTATAACAGAAAAAAAAAAGTCTACATTGGAACTGTTTTAATTTTTAATAAAAAGATAGAAAACGAGGGATAATCTGAGAAGAAATATTCTCATTTTCTATTCAAGCTTTGTATATTTGGATTTAAAGGGGTTGCTAGAGTTTGTATTCATTGGGGAAAAAAAATATTTAAAAAACCTTAAACAAGGTATTTTACCTCCATTCATTTTTTTTTTTTTTTTGCTTTAAATTGATCATCTGAATTCACATCAAATTTCTTATTCAAATGTAGTTCGTCTTTACTCGGACACTGATGTAACCCAACATTTGATAAAAGTAGATATGCATGATTGTTAATTTGACTTATGAATTAATGTATGCATCGGCAATGGCATAATACCATATAGCTTCTTTTTATGAACTCTTCTATACCTTTTTTTTTCTCTTAAAACGTTATAAAGGTAACCCAACTTTATTCACGGGAAAATGGTTTATTATTTACGTACATGATCCGGAAAGCAAAATGAACTACATTGAGGAACCATGTCTTGTCCAATTGCTTTTCTCTAATGATCTGATAACTTGTTGGAAATCCAAAACGTTTTGAGCCTTCGACTGTTGGAAATCCATCACTCTAGAATGGTTCTAGGATCCACTTATGCTAAAACTCGCAAAAATCATTAATTATTCTTCTACTATATGGCGTCCCCTACATGAGCTCCAGAAAAAAACGAGATTCGATCGTTTTCCTACAAGATGCCCAATGATTGTTTTTTTAAAACCTGTCGAACTATTATAAGAGCAAGACTTCTTCAGTCAGGTTTCTCGATCCGACTTCAGTCCAATTTGCATATATTGCATATTTTGTTTCATATGGACATGACACTCATTAATGGTGTTGCAAATTACATGTATATATGTAACCAAGAGAATGTTGTCTAATAGTTGTTCGAGTGAGTTGATGGTTTGAGATGTTGATCAAGGCTAGATATCAAATTTCACCTTTAAAAAAAATAACTTTGGTATCTTCGAGATATAAAAACTTTAAATGACAAAAAAAATGATCAGTGTGGGTTTCTACATGTTTTGAGATTAGTCTTTCCGACTAGTCGAGTTTCTGGTCCATGATCTGCTCCAAATTATTAAAAACGAAAAAAAAAGACATGTAAACATTTTATTATATAAAACTCTCTTTACAAAGAGTACATGTTCAGTTGGTGTCTTGTTTTCTTTTATACTGTAGTATTTTGTACGATCTAATCCAGTTTAAATAGACTCTAAACAATGTACTCGGATTTAGTTTTGAAATATAAGTTCTTTTAGAAAGAAAGAAAAAATCCATCAATTAACAATGTACTCGTACATAATTAAAACCGTTAACGAGAGAAATAACAAAGTATGGCAAATTAATATTTATACGGTTAAGACTTGGGAGAAAAAGAAAAGAAAGAAGAAGCACGCGAAATGAGAGTGCAACTAGTGTTACTGATGGGACTCTTTGCAACTGTTCCCTACTCATTCCTAAGTTTATTGATTTCACGCATTATTATGCACAGTACTACAAATAAATAGAAATAAACCTGAACTTTTTGAAATTCCAATATTTTTTGCTTTCAGTTTCAGATGAAAATTACTTCCATACATGTGAACCGTTGTTCTATCATCAATCATCGCTTAATCTACTGGTCTAGCCGTTTAGTCTAGTAAGAGACACCCACGACTCACGTCCTAGCCAACCTCGTTCTATGAGAACTGATACCATGCATGAACAAGAAAATAGAATTGATCGTCTCAGACTTAGGCTCTAACTAGTAACCCCAATTAAGGAATGGAATGAGAGGGAATATGGTATTCCTCTTCATTCCTAAAAAAATTTACCATTTGGAAGGAATTCTTATTCATTGTGGAACCCACATAATTCCCCCTTGTTCCCTAAGTTATAGTACAAATATATTCCACCCCAAATTTGTCAAGGAATGAAATGGAAAAAAATAAAAAATGGCAATAACATATTTTAATATACATATTGGAAACAAAATTCTTCTCGTCGGTTATAGTTAGGTTCGTATTTTTTTTGTTATTAATTTATTATAAGAGCTCAATGTTAGAAAAGCAAGCTTCACGTTCAATTGTTTTTTTGTGTTGTTGTTGGGAGATGCATTATTACTGAAGAACATTGAACGTCAAAAAAACAAGTGTTTGAACGTCAAGAAATAACCGACGAGAAGAACATTGAACGTCAAGTGGAGCTTTACGTTAGGAGAGACAAGTGTTTTGCAATTTTTTGATATTACATACTTTTAGAATATCTTATAATTTATTTGTGAATATTTTTATTTTCAAAATATTTATTCCTTTTTTTGGTTACCATTCTAGTGGTATTTTGTTCCATTCCTTCTCTACAATCTATTCCTTACAATTTGTTTCTTATTGTTCCTTTTGTTTCTATTCCTCATTATTCCTTTTATTTCAATTGTGGTTACCAGTTAGAGCCGTAATGTAAAAAAATGTTTTATTATGGCGTGATAATATTAAACCATGAATATATTCTAACTGGTAAATGTATATATAGATGATTAGATCTTTAACTACATGAAGTTACAATTTACAACGTTTTAGGTAAGGTGTTGCTTGTAATCCCGGAACTATACAAATCGAATCAGCAGCTTTAAATGGTCGCCAAAAAAAACTATATATAAATCTAACATTTGAAAAGAAATATCTCAAATTAAACTACTATTCCTTAACAGAGAAAAAAAGAAGAAAACTATATTACTAGTAATTGAATAATCAAATAAAATAATTAACGAATGGTTGGCTAGATGCACCGTGCACGTGACGTTTGCTTTGCACAATAGTACAAAGATGTACACGTTGTTTCAGCATTAGAAGAGATTTATTAGTTGGTCTCTTTTGTTCTGTCCTATCCCTAATATATTAAAAGAGAAAACACTTTAAAAATAACTTTAGTTGATGTGTTATTAACAAGAATGCATGCTGATGTGTCATCATTAGAGAGCTTCTCATGTTATTTATAAAATAAGGATTAGTTTACTAGACTAATTACAAACATTGTCATTCATATTTTTGGTTAGAGAATCAAATATGTATAGTTAGATTAATCATATATGAAATTATTAATAAAAAATCATCATTCTCTTTCCTTAATTGACAATTACGAAAATTAGTAAATAAGGAAAATATGAGATTCAATTTAATGCTATTATATTTTTTTTAAATCATTCTATATCTCCTTTCATCTTTGTTTAACTTTATTTTATAAAATAAAAAATTGACACAATACAAAAAATCTAAATTTTTTTCTATATATGCTATGATTTGAATTTTTAAAAACAAAATAATCACTAAAACTATTAAAATTCCCAATATGTTGTTGTGTGTAGGTATAAAAATATATTATAAAAAATAGATGATATGCAACTGTAAGTAGGAGAGTAGGTATCTAAATATAAATTATTTTATTTTTAATATTTTATATGATTTTTTAAGTTAAACTGTATAATGAAATCAAATAAAATAATATTTTTATAAATGTATTTAATTTTGATCAAAAATTTGAATATTGCTCCATTTGTTTCAATTTTTCGGTACAAAATTACTTATACTTTTGTTATTTTGACAATTTGGATTTTGCAAGATTATCTTTTATTGGTTGGATTGTTTTGGAATTATAATAAAACATGTTTTAGTTTTAAAAGAAATAAAAAAAGTTAGTTCTAATCCGTGTAAACACCTAAAACTTTTTATCTTCTTATCTTATAAAATATACTCATTTGATTTTTATGTATCTTGCTGAAGTCTAGCATATTTAATCTATAGTGTAGCATATTTAATCTATGTCTATGATCAATGTTTATAATTTTAAAAAATGTTTAATTTCCACATTATAAACGAAGATAAAAACCTTAACAAGGTAAAAAAATCTGTCACATAAAATTTTGAAATAGTTAAATATACATTTTTAATTAAAAAATACAAATTCAGAAACCATCTCCCCGTGCAGGGCGCGGGTCAAACTCTAGTAGATTTTAATTTTAAAAAAAAAAAGTTAAACTTCACACACATGCATATGTTTGATAATTATTTTTTTATTTTGTTTGCACTAACCAACAAATTATTATGAATTTCTTGGAAAGTGTCTATGAAAGTTCAGTTTTTAGATTAATATGAAAGGGATCAGTAGTCTACTGTCTACACTCTACACCGTGTAGATAATGAGAGAAGATCAAAATTGACATGTAATAACAAGTGTAGTGATAGTGATAGTGAAAAAAACATACAAGTGATCGTGAAAGGGGAGTTTATGTACTATGATGGTGGGAAGATATTTATCCAAATCTAATATTATTTTCTTTACTATAAATCTGTTCATCAGAGCAATTTCTAACACGGCGTCGTATTCGATTGACTAAGTTAAAGCTGGATATCATTTGGGCTTCAATCATATTCCTATAGTCCACAAGCCCAGTAAACACCCAAAGCTACCATATAAATATTCAATTTAAATAACATCCTGCGCATTATATTTTTAATTAATTCTTAATTGCACAAAAAATAATAAGATATATATTTAAGAAATGCTGGCCGGTCTGAAAATTGAGTGCTGTGTAGTGTGAAATTTATATGATTAATATTGCGGTGAATTATTTTTTGAGGAAAATGTATTTTTTACTTCTTTTTTTTTCAAAAAAGTAAAGAATAGAAAAACGGAAAGCACAGAGAATCTCTCCAATTCGCGTTTTCTCGAAGCAAACCAACAAAACTTTCCTCTACTTCTTCTTCTTCCTTCTTCCTCCTAAAGTAAACCAACTACAACATGTCAGAATCAATTCACCGGATAAGAAAGACGTCACCGGACGCAAGCCGTGGCCGGAGCTCCAGAACCAGACGTCCGAGGAAGCACCAACTCTCCCGTCGTATTCCTACTAAGATTCGTTCAAAATCTACTAAGATCTTCAATCGAAGCTTCTCGGAGCCGAATCTCCACCAAAACATCGCTGTTAATGATGATGATGATCGACGTTGCTCTACGCCGGTGATAGATCTCCCGGCGGAAGAACCCGAGCAGATCGTTTACCTGTCTAAGATCCGCTCGGAGGTTTTCGCTTCAGCTCCGTCGTTATCTGGATTCTCTTCGCCGTCTTCTTCTTCTTCTCCGATTAACCAACAGGTAAATTGGTATAAAGTATTACATGAAATTCCTTATTTAGTCCTTCACAAAAGCTTAAAATGTTACAAATGAAACCATCGATTTCAATCAAGTTCCTTAGAAGTATAACTGAATATATCACTCAGTCCTTAAGGTCTCAACGTTTTTAGTATTGGAGCCAAATATTTTAAAATGCCACAAATTAACCCACGGATTCGAAAATCAGGTTTACAAGAGAGAAGCAGCAAAAGTTGTGATCAATGTATCAGTAGAAGGAAGTCCAGGACCAATAAGGACCTTGGTTAAGCTTAGCTGCAATGTCGAAGAGACGATCAGGATGGTGGTGGACAAGTATTGTAAAGAAGGACGAACACCGAAACTCGACAAAGATCTTGCCTTTGAGCTGCATCAGTCTCACTTCAGCATCCAATGTAAGCTCCAACAACTCTGTTTGGTCCGGTT
Organism: Microthlaspi erraticum; assembly: GCA_902728155.2. NCBI lineage: Eukaryota > Viridiplantae > Streptophyta > Magnoliopsida > Brassicales > Brassicaceae > Microthlaspi > Microthlaspi erraticum. The sequence continues at coordinate 178,388 of CACVBM020000399.1, read as the reverse complement.
TAATCAGTTGAGAAACAGAACAAGACATTTGTCTCTTAGATATGTCAATCTTCACACCCTTAACACGAAATTTTAATTCTTGATTTTGGATTAGGTCTGGAGAAAACCGAAGTAATTGGTGAGATAGGGAGTAGAAGCTTTTACATGAGAAAGAGAGAACCGGAGAACCGGATTCCGGTTGGAAGGAGCATACCGTCGTCGAATTTGATTGGATCGTTCATTGCTCAGACGATTGGGAGAATCGTGAGGAGGACAAAGAAGATTTGGAACATTTTGGTATGTGTACAATGAAATATATAACCGAGTATTACACATTGAGCGGCACATAATATTTACTTGTGCTAGCTCAAAATTTGATAGAAGAAATTTCACTTATTTGTATTAAATTATTTTATTTGTTAACTTACATCACAAGTATACCTAAACGCTATTTGTCAATGTACTCTAAATCCGATTCGAGTTTTCTTCATTTTTATAAGAAATCCGAATTGTAAACAGAAAAGCGTTTCATTTCATTAGTAGTCGTTTGACAGCAAAATGTCAAGTTTTGGGTTTTGGTTTAGTTTGGTTTTGGAGAAAACCAATTAACTGTGGTTAATTTGGTTCAGTTTGGTATCTGTTTGATTAGCCAATCTTATACCTAATTGGCTAATTGCAATCTAGCTTATTCAGTTTGGTATCTGTTTACTTCCCAAGCTTACCCTATTTAAATACAAGTATAGTACAGTATATGCTTTTGCAATCTATTATTTGGGGGGAAATTTCAAAACTACACCTCTTGAGGTGCAAATTTTCAAAAATACACCTCTATGGTGTTTATTTTCAAAACTACACTTTTTTCATGGAGTAAAAGAACTCTAAACCCTAAAATATAAATCTAAAACCCTAAAATCTAACATTGAATCCTTAAATCTAAACCCTAAAACCCAAAATCTAAACCCTAATCTAGGATTAGTGAACCCAAACATATATATTAAAATTAGAAAAAGGTGTATTTTTGAAAATTTTCACACTATAGATGTAGTTTTGAAAATTTGCACCCCAAAAAGTGTATTTCATAAAATTTCTCATTTGGGTGCATATTAAATTCTCCCAAAATTATCTACAGGACTTTAAGTAAATCCCATTAATTTAAGAAAAAGGATATGCTTTTTGAATTGAGGATATTCTTAGACATCCAACTTGTAGAAGGGTTGACTCAGTCACCGTCCAAACAAATTTAAAGAGTAATATTATTTTTATTTTTATTGACAGAAAAAAAAATACATATTGTATGAACTCAAACCATTGACATATTAAATTTAGAGAGTTGCAGACAAAAAATTGGCAGTTATTTGAATTTGCGTAGGATTCACATTACTATGTTGACAAAATAAACTATGTCAAGAAAGATGTAGTTTTATTTCCCAAATTTACGTTAATCTTTGCGATTGTACAACAATGGATTCAAATGAAATTAGTTTATGGATAGAAAAAGAGTAATTTCCTTCGACTGATATGTATTTGAAGCACGTAATAGGCACGATCATTGGCTTGCATACAAATGGATTTTATTGTAACGGAAGAAAATAAAGATAGTTTTTCGTCAACCAATATCAAATCAAATTGGGAGTTGAGGGGCTAATGTCAAACTTCCATATATGCTTAAATTGGGAATATCATATAGTATAGGTAATTTTTATCCAACCAGATCCAGTGGGATTTATAATAGTTTTTATAAAACAATTTCTTATATATTCCGAGTAAATATCAGAAACTCGACCTGCAACAATTCTCAAAGCTTTGACCAAAAACACCGTTTTGTGTTACGGCGATAGAGAGACAGAGCAAGGCGGCGGAAACAGAACGTCGCGACACGGCGGAGGATGGGCGATCTACTAGATTGGATCATCTCCTTCTTATTCCTCGTTACACTTCTCATCATCGTTATTTACCAGGTTTTTCTCCTGATAATTTGCTTTTGGTTAAATCAGTTAAAAATTAATCCTCAGTTTCAACAAGAGAACCAACAAATTTCTTGGAAGTTGGAAGTTTTATTGAATTTTGGTTTCAGTTTTTCTGGGTTTTGTTTATAATTTGAGGTAAACATAAATTTGTAACAAAAGCAATGATGTTTCTTAATTATTTTATGCATGCAGCTGACATGTTTTGCGGATCTAGAGGCTGATCACATAAACCCTTACGATTCATCTACCAAAATAAACCGAGTGGTTCTACCGGAATTCGGTTTGCAAGCACTTCTTTGTGTATACTATGTCTTCACCGGACATTGGTTCATGGCGGTTTTGTCTCTTCCCTACCTTTTCTACAACATAAGACTGTGAGTTATTAGTTATTACTCAGTTATCCGGTTTTGAATTCGGTCACGAACCCTTCACACCGGTTCCGGTTGAAACTATCTGATGTCTCTATGGGTTTTTTTCTTTCCGGTTAAAGATTCATGAAGAAGGAACATTTGGCAGACGTGACAGAGATGTACAATATAAACAAATGGGAGCAAAAGAAACGTATTTACAAGATTGGTCATATCGCTCTCTCAATCTTTATCACATCCTACTGGTACATTTCTTTATCTCTAATCACTATCGATTGATTCATATCTGCATACACGAATATAAACAAAACAAGTTTTCTTGTTTCTTTTCTTGTTGGGTTTAAGGTTGATCCATTCGGCATTGGGAGACATCTAGCTAAGGCCTAAGGCTTGAGATATCAGTGGACTAATGGACTTCACCATAAAATTTTACATTTTCAGAACGTATTCTATGGATTTTGTTGACCATGACAAATGTATATGCAGTTCTTCATTTTTATGACTTTTGTTGTTTTTTCTTCCTTTTGGCATTCCTTTTTTAGTTCATTACACAAATCGTAATGATAAATGATCTACTTTTTTGGTTTAATCGAAAATTTGTGCACTATAATTTGTGCACTATGTTCTGTTTTTTTCCATGAACTGGTTGCGTTGAGAATATCCCAGAAAATCGTTATGCATACTCTTCTGTAATTTCTGCAAATATTTTCGTTACTTGTTGGTTCCCTAGATTGTGTGAAATAATCCGTGTAAGATTTAGGCTAAGCCACAGTTGTGGAATTATTTGTCGTTTGGTTAATCACAATTTGATGATAATTATTTTAACAAATAAGATGGTAATTGTTCTTTAACCAATTAATCTGCAGTTGTTAATGGCTTCAAAGAATCCAATAGTATAATTTTGCTGGATTACTTAGAAATCCCAGTTAAGTCCAATTAGAACACGCCAACAACTAATGAGAAATGATTAACTGCATCATCTTTTTGTGTCGACTATTCAAAACAGAGCATAGATCTAGCAATCTGTGATAAGCTAGCTTAATTTTTGCTCTTAAGTTGGTGCTCGAACCTCTCGTGTGCATTTCTAGGATGTCCAATCTCGAGATCTCTTTCATTTAGTATTGTAGACAAGAGCTTCTGCAACAATGACTCTAATCCATTTCGTCCGGAATTTTTTCGGACATTTGTTAGAAAGCAGCTCTGTACCTCACATTTGGCCATACAAGCAATCAGTAAGAGTAGTTTTACCAATCCCACCCATTCCAATAGTGCTTGTTATGTGAACAAATCCAACTAGTTGAAAGATCAAAACTTTTGAAGAATCTCTAGACGCGATTATAACTTATAAGTGTTTCCTCTTCAAGATTATAACTTGGCACAAATTGAAATTGGGGTTATGCCACATTGTGTTAATAATACATTGAAATTGAATTTAGATTTGTAATAAATTGGTATAGTAGTTATATCGATGATGGTTTGATCTGTTCTTGACCTGTGAATGATACTTTTGAAACATTTTTGGGAACTCTTGATCCTTAGATTTTAAGGTTCTAGGCTAAGATTCTTCCTTAATGATCTTGTTTAAGGTTAGTCATGTATTTTAACTGCTTTAACCACAGAGCGATTTAGAGAGCTAGGTTACATTGACCCGATTAATGGATTATCTTTTGCCTTTTGGATAGAATAATAACCTACAAGACCGGTTTGAACAAAATTTAAGGAAACAAGATGATTATCAAATATCAATCCAAATTAAAAATATGAAAATAAGCCTACATGCAACCACCATGAAACCAAAACACAATACCCTAAAGCTCTAAACAAGAAGCTACAAGTTTCGCACAACCCTAATGTGGAGTAACCGAAACTAACTCGCTAACGAAAAAAAAATACAGAGGAAGATTGGATTATTCAAGTTAAACTGACGTTAATATCGGAAGACTTGTTTCTTGGATCAGAAGTTAATGAAGTCTGCCACGTATTATTGATCGGAAGAGACGACGCAGAATGAATTATCCGGTGATCAGCTGCACTAGAGATAGGTACCGCAGCGGTTGGACTCGACAACATGAAATCGTGTTTGTTCTTCTTCGGTTTCTGATCTTGCTGATCAGTGCCGGCTAAGAAACTTCCCACAACCACCTGTGAATTCAAACACAAGGAAAGTTTCCGGTTTTAGAATGTTGCGCTTTCTTGGACCGGAAATGGTTAATGAGAAACAAGAAGAAACCTGAACCGGACTCGCGGCTACTAGTAAACCAGCAACGCCACCGCCTAGTACACGTCCGTCGGGGCTTGATAACGATACACTCATTCCTCCGGTTCTACTCCGAGTTCCACCTATGTCGTTAGGCATGAATGATCCGGACAATGATAATATCTCAAACCGGCCCTGAAAAAACACTATAAGTCATCAAGATTGATCTTAAACCATCAACAATGTTTTGATTGATGAGATCTAATTTATATACTTCGTATGTCAATGTGCCTCCGGATGAATCGGGCTGACGAAGTGTAACGCTTGAAATAACACCGTTTGCTGATAAAACGCAAATCGCACGAGGTCCTTGTTGCGAAAATGAGATTATCTTATTTGTTACATCCTAATCAAACCAAACACACATGAGTCAAAACTCGGTGCAAGTTTTTAAAAAAGAAAAAGAGACATGATAAATAAACAAAACATTCCGATGAACTTACCTCGCCGGCGTTGACCGTTATTATATGAGGCGTGAAGTTACCACCGACGGAACAAGGAACCCATTCACCTACACATACACACACAAAAAGCAAAAGCTTATTAGTATCTAATAAAGGTCTTAATACAATTTTCCAATTTTTTTTTGGTAATGGAGACAATTGATCATGGAATTTGCTCTAGTCTCGACCTTAACGTCTAATATTGTTACTAAATTAAAGATTAATGTTGCATTTAAGAAGTGACAATTAAGAACATACTTATATGTGTAGATACTTAAGCCATAGTACACATCTAAAAGCATAGACAAATTAACACATGGATACAAAGTAGAGATCGTATGTATTTATAAGTTAAAGGTCCCACTTAAATAAAAGCATGCATGAAATGAAATCTCTAAAGATTAAAACTCCAGAAAAATCCAAGAAAATTTCTTAGTCACGAGAGTCAGATTGGTCTACGAAACTAGATTCCGACAAGAAATTCATAAAAAAAAACAAAAAAAAATCTGATGAAATTTAATAGAAACAGAGAAGAAAAGAAAAAAAAAAAGAGCAAAGAAGATTTACCCAAATTCTCGACTTGGTGATGATACTTCGTTCTGTTAAAAGAGTTTGTTGTTGGTTTCACTTTGCCGCGTTTTTCAGAGGCGGAGAAATCGATGACGTGTGAAGTCGCCGGTGGATGATGCGGTGGCGCCGGCGCCGTTGAAATCGGTTTCGGAGATAACGCCACAACTGCACCGTCTGGTCCGTACTTCCTAGGCCGTCCACGCTTCTTCTTCATCGGGCCGCCGGAGATACCTTCCATCGTAGTCGTCGCCGTCGAAGATAGCGGCGGCGGAGGTACTCCGACGAGCTGGCTCGTGAGATGAGACAAAGGTTGTTGTGGAGGAGAAGCGACGGAAGTAAGAGATGGATTTGAGCTTTCTGATCTTGGAGCTATGTGAAAATCCGACGGTGCGTCAGATCCAACCACAGTGATACCGCCGCCGTTGCCGGTGGTTGACCTAACAACTTCTCCGGTAGACTCCATATCCGAAACCATTTCGCTTTTCTTTTTTTATCTTCTATTTTTCAGTTTTGATTAGGAATTAACAAAGACGAGATTAAGAACTCAAAAAGGAAGAAAATTAACAAAGAAATAGAATTAAGATCTATAGCAAGAAAATCAAACAGAAAATATAAAGGACTAAGGTGTTATTTTCTGAAGAAAAAAAAATATTTGCTAAGAACAGAGCTTATAAATTAAGAAAATGTCGAAGAGGAAATGAGGGAAATTAGATTTATTTATGCTTTGTGATTTTGGAAATATTGATATTAAAAAATGGTTTTTTATCTTTTAATAATGGGTTTATTTATATTGTAAGATCTGTTTCATGCTTTCAGCTAATTTCCATCGTAACTTTTTCCATGTCTGTCCATTTTATTTTTATATTGAATAAATTTAATAATGGCGAAAAGGAAATGTTTAATAGCGTGTTATGATATAACTCGAAATGGATTTATATAATAACTTTTTTTTGGAATATATAGATATTCGTGTTTATAGCTGGAATCCGATGGGAGGGGATTAATAAATAAAAAAGGTAGTAAATAAGTAAATTGTATAGTAGACGAAAATAAAGTGCAATATAAAAGTCGTTCATTTTTAAAAAGCACTATTTGTAAAAGACAACATGGCCGGCGTATTAAACTTGCCGTGTTTTATTTTTTTAAAAATATTCCTAAATATGCATTTTTCCAATTCAAAAATATTGTAAAGGACAATTTATTTTTCTAATTTATTTATTCTTTAATTAACATCTGGGCTTTTGAGTAAAGGACAAGTAAAACTAGGCTACTAAAATGATGAATGAATAAATTATACTGGAAATAATTTTTAATTCTCTAACTCTCACAAGTCACAACTAAACAAGGCCACAGGCAAGAATGACAATTACATGGTGCCAGAAGTTATCAAATCTCATAACAGTGTTATGTATTATAGTAATAATTTTCCCCAAAATCAAATACAATAAGAAATTAAATGATGCCAAACCAATAATATTAAAATTTCTCAACATTTACATGCTTTTTTTTTTTTTTTACTTGTATTAATCAAATGGGAATGAACAAAACAGAGTTCTCAGGTTGCCTATACATGTTTGATTAGTGTAAGTTTAGAGGCAAATGGAGGAATCAAAAGATAGAGAATGGATAGAAAAGAACAGAAAAGTAAAAGTTAGAATAAATGTGTTAAAAAAAAATTACTATATCTGTAAGTCATTTTTATCTTAATGTAGCATTTAAAATTCGGGTCCGATAATTCCGAAGCAACACTCTTCTAACTGGTTAAGCTAAACGGACTTGGGTGTGAATCTCCGATAAAATGTGTGAAGTGTAAGGTAGTAAAACGTTTATATATAGATCATTTATATGGTCCACCTTAAAATGATTAAAATGCACGTATATTGAATTATTTGTCCTAAATAAGGTAACTACCTAGTTGTCCAATTCACTACAGCATTTAAAAAATTTCCACTTCTTTTCCTTCAAAAAATGTATTTTTAATGAAAGATTTTTTTATTAAAAAGAATTTGTGTTTTTCCTTCTTTTTTGGTCGAATATTGTACTCTTAAGACTTCTTAAAGAGATGTGTAATACAAAAATAATAAATTTATGAAGATACATGTCACGGTGACCAAAGATTTCGAATTCTGTTTTTTATTCTTTACAAATTACAACTACTAATATATTTTTTTATAATTTGACTGAAGGCATTATTTTACTCTATTTTATTTTGTTTCGTGTATTTGTGGGAATCCGAAGGTCTTTCTGCTTTTAATTTTATCTTCTCTTTGCAAATTTTTAAAAAATACTAAATACTCTTTTGTTTCTTTCCTTTTACATTTCCCAAAGTCTTCGTCACAATTATAGCTAGCCAACTAATTTATGCCCATTAAAAAACTTGCGTAACAAACTCTAAAATTAATCTCAATATTATATTTTGTATAAAAATGTGAATATATTACAAGGACAAAAGTATAGCTTGTAAGAATGAATGAAAAAATAAAAATCTGTAACGTTATAGTCACCCAAAAATGTCGTAATGTCGTAACAGTTAAGGAGATATTAACAACAGTGAAAACTTGTGTTAAAATTCAGGATGTCGTAACGTTACAGTCACCCGATATATCAACAGACATTAATTGTTTGTTTAGAAGAAAATATCAAAGTTAAAGCTTAGCTGTAGTAACTTAAACTTTGTAAATAAGTAACAATGTAGACCTCTTTTAAACCAATTCTGGCTATTCTTTTCTTTTTACCTTTATAGCTTTGTTGAGCTAATGACAAATACTACAAGATTATTTTAATTTTCTCTCATTCTCTATGAAAGGTTTGATGAAACTGCACAAAGTTAAAATTACAGAAATTGGAAGCAATCATGAACCGGAAAATTATTTTAACACAAATTTATTTGGGACCACGAAGCATTGAGTCACTGACCAATAGAAATGCACATCTTATTCGAAAAAACAATAAAACTAATTAAAAATAACCTGGGGTTTAGATAAGAACGAACCATTTATTAATCGTCTAATGTTTTCTTTATTTTAAATAAGTCTTTTCTGTAAATTAAAAAATTGTAGTGATGTGCTCGATGTGCATTTCCTCCGCGACATTATTTTATTTATCTTCCAATAAAGAAAAATATCACTGTATTTATTATAGAGATTTATTATAACAAAAATAGAGTAAAATATTGGTTTCACATGACTTTTACATACTGATTTTTTTTTTCATTTATAACTGCGGTCGGCATTCTGACCTAACTCTTTTTCCATATTACAGCTCATGGAAAAGATAAATATGTATAATTTAAAATACTTTAAAAAACGGACAATGTGTACTCGTAGAATCCGAGCCACTTATTTATCATTTTTGTTATACGTTACAAGTGTGTACTTTATATATATTTTATTTTTCAGGAAACTAAAGCTCTACTTAGGCCTGGGCATTTTACCCGGACCCGAAAGACCCGAACCGAACCCGACCCGAAAAAGATGGAACCGAACCGGAACCAAGACAAATACCCGATGGGTCCAAAAAATTTATACCCGAAAAACCGAACCCGAACCCGAACCGAACCGAGAACCGAATGGGTACCCGAAATATCCAAAATATAATTATATATCCAAAATATTAGTTATTTTTTAGACTTATAATAGCTTATAATACTAAAAATAACTAAAATTACAATTATAAATCTAATATAATAGTTATATTTAGAACAAAATAACCAAAATATTCGAAAAGTCCAAAAATATTTAGTAGAAGATGGATTATAACAAGATTTTATCGGTTATTTTGTAGGATTTTGGATATTCGGTTAAAAAAACCGATAAAAACCGACCCGAATCAGAACCGAATGAGATCCCAATAAGAACCAAAATTTGTATAAACCCGAACGGGTCCATAAAATTTAGCCCCGAACCGACCCGAACCCGACAGGAACCGAACCGAAACCGAACCGAAATTTTCCTAAACCCGAACGGGTCTAAAATTTAGCAACCCGAAAAGACCCGAACCCGAATAGAACCGACCCGAACCCGAACCGAAACCCGAACGCCCAGGCCTAGCTCTACTCATTACTTTGTGCTTCCGTTTTTCTCAAAATCAGCAAATGAACATACTTTAAACTCATTTTTAGTTTTCTTTTTGGTGGTTTGACAAATTTATATATAATATATGTTGTCTAAAGCTATTATTTTGAGAGTGTGAATGGTAGTCATACCATGAAAAAGAAAATAAAATGTAATATATCATTATTATTAGGTGGTGCTGCTGATATCGCATGTTCATTTCTGGAGAAATTTGATTTGTTATAACTTATAAGTAATCAATATTAAAGTATTTTTTGCCATTATATTTTTTTATTTAAAAAGCTTATCATGGCATATTGACAATATTTGCAATACCCATCATGTGAACCTTTTTTTAATTAATAAATCCCCGGCGTGCTTTATTTTTTTAAAAAACTTGTTGTCACTTCCAGTTACAAGAGTTAATCATCCCTATTTTAGTGCTTTTAAATTTATTTGGTTTTCTAACTAAACACTTGTTTATAAAAATCAAAACCTTCATCGGTAATTACACATTTATACCCTTGTTTCTTTAAAAAAATAATTATAATTTACACTGCTTCGTAAGATTTACATAGGAGTATTAAATTTTCTCAAGGTATGTGATGCTGATTATTTGATTTATTTCGTATGTCTTCACATTGGTTGGAAACAAAATTAAAAAGCAGATCTAAAATAAATAAGCCCACAGTAATGGATTAAGAACATCATTAGGCCATGCATTGTTGTTTTAGCGTTACGTTAATCGACTATCAAGCTCAAGTCATTACTAGCAGTGCTCGTGGTGACTCTAATTATTAGCTTAGCCGAAAGCAATGGATTCTAATTTATTCGAAGACAAATAAATTTAGAACTCTTCTAATGTGTTAGGAGTATTTTTTTGGTTAACCAATAAGTTATGGACCTTTTAATAAGCCCCTAATCTTCTCGGACCTGAGACTAGAAGAAGTTCAAGTAGTGTGCATTAACCATCGCAGAGACTTGAATTCGTGACCTTGAGAAGCTTTCTTTTTATAGTTTTGCTAAATTGAGCTACTATGACTAATGGGTTATTATCTTTTACAATTGACTGCAAAACATCCGTTTTGTAGATTGAAATAATGTTGTGCAGTTGAAAAGAAAACAAAAAGGTTTAGAAAGAAAAGACATAAGCATCAAAACGAACGCAAACTAAATATAACTAACTATCAATCATCAAAAAGTGTTCCAATTATTTACATGCACGTATAAAAACATACCCCCAAAATATAACTCACAAACATATAACAGAAGACGAAACACACACAGAGACTCGATCACAAGTCTTCACAAGGACTCGTTAGTAAAAGGGATCTCTTGGAACTTAAACGAAGCACTACCAGCATTCTCTCTCTCAAACCTTAACACATCCTCATCCGGCAATGGCATTACTTGTCTATCACCGACCTGTCGCGGTGGCAAAACCTCACTTCTCCGCGAAAACTCCGCCGAGTCGAGCGTTTCGTTGCTGAACAACCAGTGGGTTCCACCGCCACTTGCCCTGGGCGGCGAGGAGAAAGCAGCGGTGGCAGAGGAATCCCAGAGGATGACGTGAAGGAAGATGGGAACTTTGGCGTGACGGTGAAGCGACAGTTTCTGGCTGAGAGAAACGGTGTCGTAGCAGCGGATTGCTCCTGTGGAGGAAACCATCCACGGCAATACCTTTTGGTTTCCGACACGTGACACAACCAGACGACGCGAGGCCTTTGCTGCTTCTCTGTACAATGAGCTCAGGCCCGATCTTGCAGCTGGTGCACTCTCGTCTTCGTGGTCCGTCACTGAGGAGACGTAAATGAAACCCTGTCAAAGAAAATGTTCAATTCAAAAATTTTAAAATGTTTTTTTTTTTAACAAGAATGCATCATAATTATGCATATATATCTTGTAGGATGTTTTGATAATCAATGAATGTATTAGAGGAATACCTTAAAATAAGTTTATCTTCAAATAATATAATCATTAAATTCTATTTTTCCAAAAATACTAATAACTTGCTTTTTGAGTATTTTTTCCAAAAACACCAAAAGTCTAAAAATGATTGTAAATTAAATATTTTTTGTTTGAGAATTTACTGTTTAGGGTTTATTGTTTATTTTTAAGGGTTTAGTTTTGAAGGTTTAAAGTTTAGTTTTAGTTTTGTGGTAGTTTTGGAAATACCTCAATTTTAGTGGTATTGTTGGAAAATAAAACTAGTGATGATAAGTTCGAAACAAACTTATTTTCTATTAGATTGTTATATTCTTTCTGTTTTCTACAAATCGGATGTGTTTTGGACTTAACTTTATGTTTCAAGAACTTTGTTTTGTTTACCTCTTCAGTGCGGCTAATGGAGAATCCCAGTTTGGTGTCATCATCTCTAAGTTTGATTTCTAGAGGACACTCAACACCAAGAGGAGCGTACCAAAGCCGAACCGCTCTCACCACACCAATATCAACTCCGTGATAATCCTCAAACCCATAGAGACTCACGTTTGCAAGATTTGATAGATCAGAAAGCGAAGTTGTATTAACTGTCGCCGATGCTGTTTCTCCAGATATCTTTACCATGTAAAATAAAGAAATCAGCATTTTATAAATTATAAACTCTCTATACACTAAAACAATATTACACAAACTATTAATAAAAATCTGACCTTAGTAAGTAAAGATTCAGTCTGAATATTCATAAAGACGATTGGAACTCCATTAGCTTGTGAACAACTTAGCCAAGCATTTGCACGAGCAAGTGTGTCTTCCAAGTCATTGTACCGAGAACCTGCCCTTCCATAAGCTAATGTTGAAAAATATAGTTGTCAATATCCATAAAGAAAGAGTTTAACAATATGTGACTAAATTTTCAATATTGTTCCATTACTAGAAGCTTTGGGAAGAAAAAGAATGGAGAGGAAATTGCTAGAGCCCGGTATTGGTAAAGCTTCTCGCATTCGTTTTTCCCATGGATATGAAACGAAACCATCTTGAAGCTTGGCTCTCCCTAATGCTTCCACCATTCTTGATCCTCTTGAAGCTGCAAATTAACCATTTTAACAGCATTCTTATTTTTTGTAATAATATTTTATTTCAAAATTAATGTTTCATTTCTTGATTTACACATTAATTAAAGAGAAATTCAGAAGAATCTTCGTTAAAATATAAATTCAATTATTATAATTGGTTTTAATACGTGAAAATTCCAAAGCATACAACTTAAAAATACAGAAAAAGCATCTTTCAAGAAAATTCCTAGTCAATAGATAATGATCAAATAATAACAACGGCAATTTCTTATGTATTTTCGCAACACAAAACATTAGTGTATTTTGTATGTCAACAGATTAATTCATTATGAAAGATTTTAAGTTTTAAATTGTGTTTCTTGATCAACACACCAAATGCTTACATACTTTTAGCCGAAAAAGCAAAATTCGTACTTATAATAAACAGCATTAATTGAATTTCACCAACTGAGAAGCACGATATGATGATACAAAGGCAAAAAATTAAACAAGTAGGCCAGAAAAGTCAACAGTACAAAAAAAAGAGAAGAAGATAATTTAACCGACCGAGTTAACTCACCTTGCAAACCGAGGCAATCCGACTCAGTCCGATCCGAGAACCCAACCGTGTAATTCGGGTCATCAATGGATCTAAGCATATACTGTCTCTTACCGGCGGATTCGTTAGGAACAATACAAGCAGACAGGTCGGAGAAATCGTCAGAGCCACGTCTGACTCGGACAACAATCGTGGTTTCTTTGTTCTTGAAAGAATTGTGAAGAACCTTCTGGAGCCAAGCTTTGCCTCCTTTAAACGGAGCTTTGAAGATAGCCGAACCGGGTCCTGACCCGATCCGAATCTCTTCCACTATATCTCCCGTTTGAAGCATATCGCCGCTCCATTCCTCGCTTTTGGAGCTTCCTTTCAGACAGTCGATTGAGAGGACGACTGTGTTTCCCGGTCGGGTCGGGGATTCGGGTTGGTTGCGATCCATGGAGGATTTTATCTGGTCGGGGATATGAAGCTTCTCGCGAGAGAGAGAATGAGAGAGTTTCTAAATTTGTTGAAAAGTGATTTTATTACACGGAATCTTTGAGAGAGAGTAAACAAAGTCGTACTTGGCTGAGATTTTTATTCTCACTAGATATTGGGATAACTAAACTCTTAAACAACGCCACTTGTCATTATATTTGACTTTTAAAATTTAATCTATTTTGTGGAAGCCGGTTGATCAAAAGAAAATGACTGAATGATAAAATTTAATTGTTCTTCTATACAAGATTTTCGATTCCAATTTATTGGAAATTCCGAGATGTAGTAGAGTTGTATGTTATGGATAAAATTGTTCATCGTAAATGTGATGTAAATAAAACCATTTTTAACTAATTTATTTGGGTTATAAGGAGAATCTTTCGTTGTAGAGTTATTTATAAAATGTTTGTTATAATGATCGCATGTAATACAAAAATAGTTAGATTCATCTATTGTATACGATAGATTTTGGTTTATGATACGATAATGTGATATCAAAAGATTTCAAATGATTAGGTAATAGACGCAACAAAATTAAGGTTATCTTTGTTTAAATTCATTTTTTAAAATATTCTCCTTTTGATATTTCAATGTAAACATCTTAAGATAGCGATTTTCTTCTCTCTATTCACACTACCAACTCATGTATGAAATCAAAGTCTATATCCTCACGTGACATAGAAAAAGAGAAGACGAACTTCTCTCATGCTATGTCTCTCTACACATTGACTTGTTAAAAAATGAAGAGAAGAATTTTACAAGGAAGAAGAAACACATGAAAACATTTGTATTTGAAATATAGGAGAAAGGAGAAAAGAAATTAGGTTTTAGCATTCACTTTCTGTTAAAATAAAGACTTTTATATCCACATTTGAATCTTCTTTTTGCGATATAAACTTTTCACATGTTTGTAATTGCTCAAACCTCTTGGTTGACGAATAATGTAATTAGAAAAAGAATTGTTGTCCTTAAATGTGCCATGCTGGGTTATATCCACCTTTAAGCCCAAATAGAATTGTTGGGCTTTTCATTTTCAAACGTCATTAAATTTAAATTATAAAATGATATCCCGAAACGACACCGTTTCCACCGTCTTCATCTTCCCCAATTTGACGTTCTTTCATTTTCATTTTCCCGTTATCCAAACAAAAATGGCTGCTCAATCTTGTTGCAAATTTACTCTGGCGAATCCGATGATCTCGCAAATCGATTCTTTCTCTAAACAGAAACTATCTTCTCCATTATACTTCTCCCCTTCGAGAAACCATGTAAAAGCAATGAATCTGATGAATCCATGGTTAGGCGCTGATTCTCCCCTCTCTCTCGATTCTTCCGCCTCCGTCCTACGAACCAATTCAAAAACTCACCGGAAAATCCCAATCTCCGTCGTTTCCAGCTTACCCACCGCGTAGGTTTCTCTGATTTTTGATTGATTCTGTAATCGATTTCAGTTCTCGGCTAAATTAGAAGATTCTGCGCTCGATTTTGATTACAGGAATCCGGAATCTGTGGTTTCTGATGCGAAAAATCCCAAGTAAGCGTTGTTCTTAAACCTTTTAGTAGCGTGTATTGAAGTGATTGAAGTTCCTGGGTTTATTTTTAGGGCTTTTAAGAAATTTGAGGGCAAAATGTAAAAATGTAGATGGTCATGGAGAGGAATTAAATCGTTTGCAATGGGAGAGCTTGAAGCTAGGAAGCTCAAGTATCCAAATACTGGCACTGAAGCTCTTCTCATGGGTATTTTGATTGAAGGTACTCACTTTCTTACTTGTAGTTTTGTTGCAATCAAACGTAGCTCTTGATTTCTCATCAAGATGATACAAAGAACTCATTAGGATCTTGGTAGGGATATCTGGAATGAGAATAGTGTTAATCTGATGGGAAGAAACTAGTTCTCTGTTTCTTTATATTGCTTGAGGATCTTGAACAATTCTTGTTAGTGATAATTGGATTAAGATAGTGTGAATCTGATGGGCAGGAACTAGTTTTACTTGCAAATCTCTGTGTTTCTTTACATTGCTTGAGGATCTTGAACAATTCTTGTTAGTGATATTGGATTAAGATGGTGTTTGATCTGATGTTGCAGGAACTAGTTTTACATCGAAGTTCTTGCGTGCGAATAAGATAATGCTTTACAAAGTTCGTGAAGAAACAATCAAGTTACTAGGAAAAGCAGACTTGTATTTCTTCAGCCCTGAACATCCTCCTTTAACCGAAGATGCTCAGAGAGCACTTGACTCGGCTGTGAATCTGAATCTAAAAGCAGGTTTGTTCTCTTTCTAGCTCAACTTGTCTCTGTTAGCTCTGTGAATCTCATCTTCTTCGAGCTGGTTTATGGTGATACGTTATTTGGAGAAAACTTGGAAGTATACTTCAGTTATAAGCAGAGCCTTAAGCAGCATTGTTTCACTTGTATATTGTTGCAGGTGGTGTTGGAGAAATAATGCCGGCACATATACTGCTAGGGATCTGGTATGAAGTTGAATCTCCAGGTCACAAGATACTGGAAACGCTTGGTTTCACTGATGAAAAATCTAAAGAGTTGGAGTCCTATGTCTCTGAAGCTGGATTTCTAGATGAATAGTACATTACATTTAACATTCTTCATTAATGCCATATTATTGTTTGTAATTTTGTATCAAATTCTCTGAATTCATAGCTGCAGTTTGCAATAATAATGTTCTTTATGTGTTCATTGTCCTACTGAATCTTATCTTCAGTTCTTTGCTTTTTGCCTGAAGACTTTAAACCTCTTATACAGAAATTTACAAATATACCTGTTCGACTTCAATCATTGTCTAGACGAGAAACGATTCCACAATCTAGTGTGACTAAACCCTGAACACTAAATCCCGGTTTACGTACCCTTCATCATAAGACTTTGTCTACTTTAAATCCCAAACTTGCATACATTCCGAGCAATGGTGATCATCAAAATCATCTTCGTTACACCGATCAAGATTACATTGTGGTTGGTTATTTGGTTATATATAAATCCAAGCAAGTGAAGTGGACGATGCCACGTTCCTTAGAATGGTCCGAACCTGGCTTAACATATGCGAAACTTGAAGCAAATAGCACATGGTTAAAGATCGAAATGGTCTTGCACCGGGGTTTGACGATTTTCCTGGTTTACAATATCAAGAACTCATAGCCCACTCATGATATTATTTTATTATATGATGTTAGTACTAACCACACACATTACTACGTGCATTAAGCCATTAACTTACTCATCTGAGAAGTCCAAGACTAGCTGGAACTTAATATCTATAAAAAAAATTATCATATAAACTAAGAACAATTGTTTTGTGATCTCCACGGATGAACATAAAAACATATTATAGTAGAACCTCTATAAAATAATACTCGACAAAATAATAAACAGATAATATATTTATCTGTCTCAATTCGGACTAGTGTAAAAAATAGCAAAATGCGATAAGATGATAAGATAATAATAATTTTGAAACTCCAATGTAAAAATATAGTCCCAACAATAAGCTAAAATAATAATTATAAAACTTAGGCATAAATATCTAAGGCAATTTAGTAAAATATGACTCCAATGTAGTTTGTCTTTTTTGAAAGTTAGATTCTAGTTGGAACTCATCTCAAATTTTTCTTATTGCATTAAAAAAAAGGATAATTACATAATATGAAATATATAAATAAAAAATTATAAAAAAATTTTGAATAAGAGAAAACTGAAAAATATCTTTCTATAAATTTTATTGTTTTTATAGAATATTTCGATAAAATAATAATTTTACTTTATCAAGAAAATAATAACTCTATAAGTTAATAAATTTTCAAAGTTACACCATTATTATTTTATAGAGGTTTTACTATACAATATCTATTTATGTTTTTATTTATCTATTCGGCTATCTACTTAAATAGTAGTTTTTTGTTTTTCTAGAGTATATAATTAAGGAACAAAAAGTTGCACCAATACAGCACCATATCAACGACAATCGACAAAGATTTTTGATTTGTAGTTCTTGGCAACGAAAATCCACAAAGATTCTGAATCATGAACTTAGAGCAAAAATATCAACTATATATTAGTTTGAACCTCGAGAGCTCCTGAAAGTTTGGACGATTAAACTTATAAGTATTGGTACAGATTCAACTTATAATTAAAGTTAGATGTCTATGTTGTGTTGGATATATAAAGAACCAGGGAGGAAAAAATCAATAAATGTAAATTTTTCTATGTATAAATATAAATCATCAAGTACAAAAGAGCAAATTGAGCTTGAAAAGATATGTGTACCTCTGACCATATGTCATGAGTGAGAACTGAAAAACACTCTTTTGTTTTCTCTTTTTCTACCAAATTCCCAAGTATACCGAAGAATTGTTAACAACAGGCGTTCTTATTGTTTATAATGTCTCAATACGAGATTGATATTTAATCAATTGTGATTATATACTAGATATTGTTTTAGAACTGAATTCTTGTTTCGAATATCGTTTCATATTTTTAATATAGAATTTTGATAAATTTTTACTTTTGTCCTTATTTCTTTAACATATCAATTAGTGAGATTATATTATTAATAACCTATGACAAATTATTAGTTTATATCCACATGATGACGTTGAATAGCTTTAAGACAAGCTACACAGAACACGTTGAATCATGTTTAAAAGAAAAAAAAACACGCTAAAACATATTCCCTTGGTTTTTTTTAATGAATTTTGTAGTTTCATAAAAATAAATGTTTTAACTTTTTGATACACTTTTTCAATCAATATTTATTATGCTTTTTGAATTCTTATTGGTTTGAAATTTATAATAAATTGTTTAATTAGAAAAATCTATGCATCTATGATTAAAAAGCAACTTTTCTTTAATATATATGTATGAAAATTGAAAAAATTAATTAAAGAAACGAAGGGAGTATGGGAGACTGTTTCTTTTTACTTCTATACTTTTTTTCTTTTTATTTTTGTGCAATTTTTTTTTTTTTTTACTTCTATACATATGAAGTTTACAATGAATACTTGTAACTTATATATAAACTGCTCCATAATAATTAAAAAAAAAATTTACACTCTATAAAATTTATTTGAAAACCCAAGGGGCTGTGAATATATTAATGATTGTATGTAATATTATGAGATTAAGAAGACATAAGTAATTACTAATCACGAGATTCCTCAAGGATAAAAGAACTATTGATATATTATCATGTCATGCGATGTTTTTTTAATAGCTTTAGCTTTGTCGTTAGCTCAATTTTGTCTGGACTCTCAAACAATGCCGTATTAATGCTCCACTAACTGTCGCTTAATCATTATTTAACTCACATGCCCCCACCACTTTGACATCAATCTCATATTATCACGACCACTTACGAATAGTAGTGTCCAGTCCAGATTTTGATTAGTTTTTAGTTTCAAATGATTAGTTCTAATTCGAATACTTGTGTAAAGAGGGATCAAATGTATTTACCTGTTTAGAAACAGAAAATAGACTAAACTTTAACTAATGCGCTTTGGTTAGCACTGTTCAAAATTAGGTTTGGGCTGGTAATTTGTGTTTTCAGTTTACAAAGACTTTCAAAACTATCAAGGATCTAACTAGTATGCAAGATGAACATATCGATTAGACATTCTTTGCAAAAAATTTAGTAACTGATTGATGAATTTAGATGGTCTAAATCTAAGGTTATAGTTTATTGCGTATATAGATATTTAAAATTAACAACATACTTGTTTACTTCAAAGTTTGTAATTTGGTATAAACCACATTTACATTTGGCTGGGGACCATAAATTGAATCTGTTAATCGTGAGGAAAGCAGAAGCACAATAAGATTCGAGGCAATTAGGTGCCTTCCACATGGGGACTTAATTTTGAATTATTTAATTAAGCAGCTTAATCCACCAACTTCTTTCTTTATTTAATTTATTTTATCACACAATTATAACAAACTGTATACAGTTCTCGTAGACTTTTTTTCTTCTAAGGCGATAGGTTCAATTTTTGCTTACTTTAGTTTAAAAGATTAGTCTAAAAGATTAGTCTTAATTTAACTAGTCGCAGTTTTTTATGCTTTACAAGCTTGTATTTCTGTGGCCTTTTACCAATGTATAGTATGTACTTTGCCTTTACTCTTCTCTTGTCTTCAGCACAAATTTAACTTTGACAACGCATAAATATATATATATATATATATTTTTTTTTAATTTCCTATCTGAAATGCATTACCGATATCAAAACCTCCTCTTAATGTTTTCCCATAAACCTTACAGTTAATTATACCAGATTATTTCACTTATACCTATTAGTATCAATCTCGTGTATTATTGAAGAACAAGTGAACCTCATAAAAATAGATAAGAGTGGTTTCATTAGATACCAGAACTTTTAAAATTATTAAGAAAAATATCAAACTGACAAATTCATAAATTAGAGGATGCCAGCATTTGACGATTTTTGTTTCTCCAACGTGTCGATCTGTTCGTATACCATGATATATATTATTGTGGCTGATGTTTTGAAAAGCCAAAAAATAATTAAATAAGTTTCCAACGTTTCTATAGTTTCAGTAAATATTGTAAGCTTTTATAGACTGGTGAAAATTATCAAGAATTTCTATGCAAGTTTCTTATGACACATCACAAAAATCATATGTGATGAACAAGCCTTCGAAATGATGAATAATTCGTGTGTTATACTTATATATAATTTTTAACCCAAAAAACTAACTATATTGTTAATGAATAGTTGAGAATATAATATCTTTTCTTTTATGTATGTGCATGCTCCTTTAATCTATGCAAGTTATAAGAACATGTCATATAATAAAAATGTTTAACCGAGCTGGGGGTAGTGACATACTAGATGATTAGAACATCATATCTATACAAAGTATAAATGTTTTTATTAATACTCTTCACACTTTGATACCCCGTAATTAAATAATTAAAAACCTAGTGAAATTAGTAAACTAATCAAATAATAATCCGTAAAATTCGGGACTGAAAGCAAGCTGTCCTCTCTTTTTGCGAGCTTCTGAACAAAAAAAACGCTGGTCTGATAAAATTCATGCCTTTTGAGGACAACTCTTAGATTATACAAATGACCTCATTTCCCAAAAACTTTATTGATTTGTTATTCATAAGGTACTAATCACATTTCAAATGACGGAAGGTAATCGTTAGTATTGGGATCAATAATCGTTATCAAAACCTACTAATTGTTGGAATTTTTAATGAGAACAAATTTTGGCATCTCTTCTGAGAATATTAATAATCGTTGCTAATAATATACGAGTAGGCTTGACAAAAAAAATCATTAAAAATCATTATATAGTAGTGATGATGGTAATAAAATGATGGAATATATGGTAAACAATAAAGAATGCTTTCGATGATAATCAGAATTCGTTAATTTCATCGTTGTAACGAATGACACTTCAGTTGTATAGATATTAGTATTCTTAATTAACAAAGTGTAAGAAAGTGATAAATGCTATACATGGGTAGTAGAACAAGGGAATCATATTCTAAGTATTAAAAAAGTGAATAAATGGAAAACCATTTACTATCAACTATCACTTTATGTGGTTGTTTGGATTAAACTATAGGGAAGCTGCTGATTGAATGCATAAGTTTTTGATTTTTACATAACCAAATGTTCTAACATTTAATTACGAATAGGACTTATGAGTCTATGTCATATTTGAGAATATATATCAATCTATTAAAGTCAAACGAACAGCAACTTCCTCGTTTGGTGGAACTGTGTTCTCGTAATTTTTTGTCAACCAACTATGTTCTCATATAGCTGGTCCAGATCATCAATAAATTAAAGTTTAAATATAAAAAGAGAAAATACAGCACAATGTATTTATATCGATCAACAATACTGTATGATTAAAACTTTAAAGTTTCAATTATATTTTATGAAATAATCCATTTTCGTTGTTTTTTTGTTCGTTTTGATGGGTAATTAAAAACATATTTAATAACCCACTTATAAGATATACAAAGTCTAGATGCCAATGAAAACTTACTAATGAGCAAATGTACAAAGTATGATACCTTAACATAATAGTGGAATCTCTCTTAGTGTATAGATCAGAATTCATGGCCATGCCGCTAACAATATGGCCCATAAAACTTTGTTAAAAATAAATCAGAATTCAGATTTGTTCTACGTCCAAAAGAATTATTATAGATTTAGTCATTTTGAAAAAAAAAAACAAAAAAAAACATATAACTAGTTGGTTTTTGGTACTAATTTAACTTATGGATCTATTTAACTAAACATACTTTTTTGGTCAGGAACAAACAACTAACCACACACTAAACGAAGCGATCATATAACCTTTACCTTACTAGTTACATTCAACATATTCTTTAGCCCGTAAAATAGCCACATATTAACCTAAAACGGAGATCCTACTAATCAGTGGCCGTTCAGTGGCTAATCCAAAATGCAAAACAAGAGGAAGGAGAAGTGCACGTGGGGAAGGGAAGAGCATGAGAGCCGACAAAGAGCATCTTTAAGACATGGGTTTGCGTCCACAAGAGTCATGCCATTGCTCTCTCTCTCTCTTTGCACATTCAATTCAACAATCTATTCTCTCTCTCTCTCGTGCTTTCTCCCTTTGGGTTTGAGATTTGTCAGCGCCTTCGTCGCGTCTTCTTATTACTTCACTCTCTCCAATGCCATATCCACACATCGCATCTTCTATTTCTTTCTTTAATAATCATGCCTAGTATTCTTTACTATTAACTACTCTACTTTAACTATATATCTCACTACTTAGCACTTTGCGATGACCATCCTGCATTGCCCTAGAAATAAGAAGATTCTTATTGTTATGGAGAGAACCACTTACATTCGCATAGTAAACTGAAAAAAGGAAGTTGAATATCTATTTAACTGAACTAAGAAAACATAATGAAGAAAAAAGTCACATATGGTGACTCTATCGAATTAGCCACTAAATCTTTCGAGAATCTAGAAATTGTAAATCATGAACCAACCCTTACGTAAAACAGTAAAAGTCATATTTTTACCCAAAAAAATCGCCCTCGTGTAAAAGTAAAACCTACTATAATTGAAAATGACACGAAATTATACATATAAGATCTTAAACGCAAACGAGAGCGACCGAAATTGGAAATGTTATAGAAACAAATTAAAGGATGGCGTAGAGGTGGGGACCAAAGCACCGCCTAAGACATGAGAATGATGTCATTGTCATAAGCACAAGAACAGAACAAAAAGCTACATGTCTCTCTTCTCTTCTCCATCTCTTTCTCTCTCTCCTCCTAACCCTAATTTACCAATCACCAACCAAAACAAATTAAGCAGACCACCCCCACAAACTCCTCAAAACCCCAACACATCTCATATAAACTAAAAAGGAAATTAGAAAAGAAATAAAAGAGGAAGAAATAAAAACCCCACCAAAAGCCCTTTTCATTTCCTCCAAAGTAAAACTCAAATCAAAAGAAGAATAGAAGACAAAGAGAAAGAGAGAGAGAGAAAGAGAACCTTACCAAATCAATCAAAGAAAGAATAAGATGAAGATGAATAATTCCAGCTTGATATTTGTTGTGAATCATTATTAATTATCCTCCTCTTCTTCTCCATCTAAAGCCTCTCCTAGGTCAAAAACATCATAATCGATTCTCATCTCTCCCTCACCAATCATTAATCTTAAAAAATGGATCCAGTTCAATCTCATGGATCACAAAGCTCTCTCCCTCCTCCTTTCCACGCAAGAGACTTCCAGTTACATCTTCAACAACAACAACAACACCAACAACAACAACAACAGCAACAACAATTCTTTCTCCATCATCATCAGCAGCAAAGAAACCCTGATCAAGATCACGAGCAGCAAGGAGGGTCAATGAATAGATCCATCAAGATGGATCGCGAAGAGACAAGCGATAACATGGAAAACATCGCTAACAATAGCGGGAGCGAAGGCAAAGAGATGAGTTTACACGGTGTAGAAGGAGGAAGTGGCGGAGGAGGAAGCGGAGAACAGATGACAAGAAGGCCAAGAGGAAGACCAGCAGGATCCAAGAACAAACCTAAAGCTCCAATAATCATTACTCGAGACAGCGCAAACGCGCTTCGAACTCACGTCATGGAGATCGGAGACGGATGTGACATAGTTGACTGTATGGCCACGTTTGCAAGACGCCGTCAGAGAGGCGTTTGCGTTATGAGCGGCACAGGAAACGTTACTAACGTCACTATACGTCAGCCCGGATCGCCACCTGGCTCGGTGGTCAGCCTCCACGGCCGGTTTGAAATCCTTTCCCTCTCAGGATCTTTCTTGCCACCGCCTGCGCCGCCTGCAGCCACGGGACTTAGCGTTTACCTAGCCGGAGGACAAGGGCAGGTCGTTGGAGGCAGTGTGGTGGGACCCTTGTTATGTTCAGGTCCTGTGGTGGTTATGGCGGCGTCTTTTAGCAATGCGGCGTACGAGAGGTTGCCCTTGGAGGAAGATGAGATGCAAACGCCGGTTCATGGCGGAGGAGGAGTAGGAGGAGGTGGTGGAATGGGATCTCCGCCGATGATGGGTCAGCAACAAGCTATGGCTGCGATGGCGGCTGCTCAAGGGCTGCCACCGAATCTTCTTGGTTCGGTTCAGTTGCCGCCGCAACAGCAGAATGATCAGCAGTATTGGTCTACTGGCCGGCCACCGTATTGATTAGATTTCTATTAATACATATATTACACATATGAATCGAATATATATAGCTATGTGTTTATATATATGTAGCTATTTACTAATAGATTTTACATATATATAAAGCAAGCTAACATGGAATGATTAAAGGGGTGTAAACGAATTATGATGAGATGATGAAGACGGCGATATGATGAAGAAGCTTTCCGATGTATTTGTGGATCAACAATTCAGTAGATGTTTTCAGGTTTTTTTTTCTTTCGTTCTTGGGTTCGTTTCTAGTTCGTATATCTTTTCATTTTTGATTATGTAAGGTCAAGTTGTTTTTACTTT
Source organism: Microthlaspi erraticum (assembly GCA_902728155.2). Classification (NCBI taxonomy): domain Eukaryota; kingdom Viridiplantae; phylum Streptophyta; class Magnoliopsida; order Brassicales; family Brassicaceae; genus Microthlaspi; species Microthlaspi erraticum. Next base: position 153,715 of record CACVBM020000399.1, on the reverse strand, counting down.
ATTGAGGTTTCTTTGATGAATATGATTCTTATGTTTGGTTTGTTGTTGTTATTCACAAGAATTACTTTCCCAAATTAAACTATTTTCGGTACGAGTTATTCCATTAGTTATGATAATTCAACTCCCATGGATTGTTTCGTTATAAAAAATTTATGGCATTCTAGAAAAGGTCATGTTCATTAGGTTTCAATTGAAATATCTATACACACGTGTGGATCTTTTATCTTATTTTTTACAAGCCTTATCTAGAAACCTTCATTTACAAAGATAAAAAATGGATATGCTAGAAGTTTTTGTGAAACGGGAACAAAACCGTGGCGTAAAACACCGTTTAGCTATATATAATATGACCATGCATACATTAAAATGCATAATCCATAATTCAATATGATTCATTTCTTTTGTCTATCTCAACGTGAAGGAGATTATATAGGTTGACGGATAGTAAATGTGTTGCTTTAGGATTTTGGGATGAGAAATGTTACGTACGAAAAAATATAAATACAAACGTGATTTGAGTAAATAGTTTCTGGTTATAATCATGTTTTGCGCAGAAATTCATGTTAGATTTGTAAGAATCTGTTCTCTTTCCAATTGCTATATATTATTCATGTTTTTTTATTTATAAAACTGTTTTAAAAAAGAAGTTACTGTTCAAAGTGGTCAAATATACACATATTCATCATCATAGCCATAGGCTTCAAGAGATGCATAAACAAATATGTTATGAGTTATATATCAGTTAGGCGAGAGACACATATCACGTCGACCAAACCATACATGCTCTTGAAGAAAATTTCATAGACTTTTTGTTACAATAAAAAAATGAATATCTCTTGTAAACTTTCTACAATTGGAAATGTATCAAAAAACTCAAATATACCCCTTGTACTCCCTCCGTTTCAAATTAGTTGTTGTTTTGACAAAATGTATCCATAAATATTTAGACGTATCTGGACGTATTTTGCATTGCAGATACATCCAAATATTTACAAATACATTTTGCCAAAACGACAACTAATTTAAAACCGCTTGTTTAACCAACCAAAATATATCTTGGCAAGTCATTTGAGCCCAGTTTCAGGCCCAATTATAGCGCTTACCAACCAATATCTTAGCCCTTAGTTGGGCCCGTAATGCTCATATTCTTGTGCCAAATTGCCAACGAAATGAGAATTATCTGAGAACTTATTTCCCATTTTCCATAAATTGTCGTAAAATTGTCATTTTCCAACACAGTTTCACAGGTGTTATCTGATGACACGACTCGACCACAACACATCAAACTGACAGAGACCACGGATTTAACGTATATGATCCGGAGAAACAAAGGCACTCCTCTTGAACCATCATCATTCTCAAACTCTTTTAAGCTTGACTCAAAACAGACAACCAAGAAGCAACCATAGATTCAATCTTGAAGGAAGGCGTCTACTTATACTAAAGATTCACGAAGAAGAAAGAAACAAACCCAGAGCAGCAAATTTTTCATTTTGGATATTCATGGAAACCCAACATCGAACATGATCACATCACATCACATCAACATTCCACCGGAAATAAACTGATCAAATACAGAAGACAGAAACCACCAAAACACATTAAAACAAAAAAAGACGGAAACGTTTTTGTATTTTCTTCAAATCCTCTGGACTTTATCCGCCTTAATCACCGGATTCGCCTTTGCGATCGCGTCACGCCCGACTTCTTTGAAATCGAAGCTACACTCGTGCTTCTCCGGGTACCTATGGCTCCCGCAAAACGTGCTTCCGCATTTGCACTTAAACCCCATTACCCCAACCTTCTTGTTACAGCTCAAACACCTGTTGTTCGGTCTCGCAGGTTTCGACGGCTCTCCATCGTCGGCGGCTACAGGAACAGGAACAGGAGACGGCTCAGCGGTTAAAACAACAACTGTTTCCACAGATGCTTCTGGTTTCGGTACCGGAGGCAGAGGCTGTTTTGTTTCTGGTGTTGTGATGAGACTGCAAGATGGAAGCTTCAGTGATTTCTCGACGGCAGCTTTGGCTACTGCTGTTTGGTCTTCCTCTGCTCGGAGACTTCTGTAACATTTCGAACAGAGGTTCATGTTCGATGGTGACCCGAAGAATCCACATCCGTTGTCGCAGAGCTTTGGCTCTGTTGGTGGGAAGCTTGTGCTGTTGTTTTGCTCGGAGCCCATTCTTCTTCGATCGACTTTCACCTTCAAATATTCAAATAAACAAAGAAGATAACCAAAATCATTAAGACAAAAACAGAAGAATGTTTTTTAAGGTTGTCGTCGAATCTACAAGGAGGATAAGATCAATATGCCTCAATTCGATTTAATCTATAATCAAAAGTGATTCAATTCTATTCAATCCAGCTTCGATAACATGAAAATTATTCAATTCGATACAAACCTAGCTTGGAATAAGATCAAATTCATTCAATTCGATCAAACCCAGAGTCAATTATATGAAATTGATTCGATTTCGAAATAAGCCTAGCTTTGAATTAGATCTGTCTCGGAATCAATTACCCCCAAATTCAAAATACTAAGAAACATTTCTACATGACTTAAAGACAATTTAGACCCACAAAATGTTCAGATCCGTCGAAGAACAAGCAAATCAAATCTATTCGAAGGAGGATTTACCAGAAACGGGTCAGATCAAAATCGATTTTTTTGTTCTCAGATTTCAAAAAGCTTCTCTTTATCTACGAAATTTTCACGAAAAGGGAATCTTCCAACGAAGACGAAGCAGAAGGATGGGTTTCTACGAACAGATACTAGGGATTTGTTATTTTCTGTTCAAGATTGATCAGAACAAATCCCTTGATTTAGGTGAGAGAGAGAGAAGGAGATTAGAGAGATAACCAAACACGCAACAATGGTTGATCAGCAAAAATGGTCTCTTTATATAATTTCGGTTTAGGAAGACGAAAGACACGGTTTCCCTTTTTTTTTTTATTGTCGGTCTTTGGTTTTCATTTTTACGTCAGTGTTGGCGTGCAATTCAATTGCTTTTAGCCGTTGGATCTTTATCGCCGACGTTAATGTGACGTTACTGTTTTTATGATCGAACGGCGACTTGGTAAAAGGGTATTTCCGTAATTTTATACAGTCCCACTGTTTCCTTGTTTATTTTATTGTTTGCTTTCCAAAGTCCATTTTCCATTGTTTACTACTTGGTTAAGACGAAGTTAACATTTTCTAGTGAAATATGAAAAAGTCAGAATTTTCCATTTTTTCTAACTCCAAATTTTTTTTATGGTCTGACTTTGGTTTTCTCAAATAAAATTATACTCATTGATTTGGTTTGTTTAAGCAACAATTAAAGTGGAATTATTGTTGCAAATTTGTCTTTGGGCTTAGGGGTTGTTTACTTGTTTTACTTTGGTCTTAAAAGAGGGACCCTTTTTCTTATAAAAATGAACAATTCTCTCTTATTTCTTTTCTAAAAAAAACGAAAGAAGAAGAATACATGCAATTGTATGATAACTCTGCCAAAACAGATGAGGCAATCATAAAAATATTTATAATATACAAAAATAATTGATGTAGTCAGACATGACATTCCTCTTTTAAGCAAAACCACGAATAATTTGAGAGATAATGCTTAGATCATCTTCCACAATGATTCATAACCATTCTGATTAGAAACCCTTTTAAAAAGATTTAGAGTTTTAATTAGGTTAACTTCAAATGGAAGAATCATGAGTCTTGTAAAATTATGAGTGGCTTACACATCCCTACGCCTACCCAATACCAATCTAATGGTCAAGAAAAAATCATGCTGTTCTGACTCTGAAGAATCAAACTTCTTGCTGTTTCCTTTCCCTGAAAAGAATCATACTTTTCTGAACAAAAACGCTAAAGCATAAACCACAATTAGATAGTGCCAAAAAGATTTTACCTCATAGGTTCTTGTTTTACTTTACCTAAATTACTGAGTATTTAATAGAAAACAGTCGTGAAGTCAGAAGTTAACTCAAGTATACATATAGAACTTGAAGTAGTTGTGGATGAAAAAGAAAACTTGAGTCTTTTCATTCTTTATTGGTTATAACCAAACACAGAGAATCTTTCTGTGAGTAAATATCAAAAATAATCAAAGCATTTAATGGAAAGTTGTTCAAAAAAAAAAAAATCAAAGCATTTAGCTTTTCATGATGAAGCAAAGGATCAAGAGATAGCCTAAAGACCTGAAAGAATGATTCCAATACTATTGAAAAGATTGCAGACGATAGATGCTCAGAATATAGAAGAATGCTCGAATCATAGCTACTGGGAGATTTGGGAAAAAACTTACAAGTCTTAACATGAATAGCATATAAATAATCGTATTGTTCTCTCGTTTATCGACTCTGTTTTGGTATACTTAAACCGGGTGTTGAATATGTACCGTTAGTGTTTGCGTTTTGGCATATCACAACATATCTCATTGACTTGAGATGATGTGTGTCTCACCGGTTTAGAAGTAGTCCTGCGGCAATAGGTGTAACCACGACCTGGAGAATGCTCGAGATCAAACCAATCAAGTCAACGGGAAGCTTTTTACCAATGAGTAAGAGAGAAAGCATGGGAGTAACGAGGACCGCCGTAGCGGTTGAGAGCGATGTCATGACGATGCTAAGCGGCACGAGCGAAGGATCGGTCAAGAAAGTTGTGTAGTTCGATAGCTGAGCTCCACTAACGCATGAGACCAACATGATTCCAGCACCTATAGGAGTAGGTAGTTTGAAAAGAGAGACCAGCTATACGCCGGAAATGTAACCTAAGAGAGGTTTTATCAAGTATTGTCCGATGTAACCGGCCAAAATAGCGTCTGGTCTTTTAAGAGCTTCAAGAAAGTCTTGTTCATTAGAGTTGATTGCAACTGCAAACATCATGAAACCTAAGCCAGGAAAAAAATACCTAAAGAAGGAGAAATTGTAGTTAGAGATTCTAATGTCGAGTTAAGTTTTTTGATCAAATTATTATATAGGTTGATCCGAACCTTGGCTTGAACCATGTCAAAGAAGGTGGATGGAGAAGAGCTAAAATTGTAGTTGAGAGAACCACATGTGGAATAAAAGTGTTGGCTTGCTTTAATAAATCCATTATAGAATTAGAAACCTTCTTATTGTAGATCTGAAACCAAACATAGGTGTTACTTGCCAAGAAAGCGAATAAAAAAAAAGTGATTTTGTTTTACCTCGTTTGAGTCAGATTCGGAGACATATCTTCGCAAACGATAATTTCCCCTACCATCTTTGGATAGTAGAACACGTAACAAACTTTTTTTTAAAAAAAATACAAAGAATAAAAACAGAGTTGCTCTATGTTTACTTACTTTGGGAAATTGGGAAATCAGGCTACTACGTAATGGAAAATCTAAAGAGTTTGATCCTGCAAGAGAACTTAACTTATCAAAAACAACACTTTAAGACTTGTTTATATCCTAAAATTTCGTTAATTCTTCTAGATAACAGCTTTAAAAGAATTATTAATACATAGGATAGGTGAAAGAAGGGAAACTTGGTGAAGAAAATGATAAGCTATTGCGCGGGAAATTTGTAACTCGTCGAGTGTTGTGAAAAACCACAGGACAGGTATAGTCTCGAGGTTGAAGAAGACGATGTTGAGACTTTAAGAACAGAGTCTCAATCGGAGAGATCACACCCATTTTATTGTTTCAGGAATAACCAGAACGACGATCGTGCATGTCTGCATGAGAGCGAGAGACGTGAAAAACAAAACGCAGCGTTTTATCGGACCATTTATCTTTGTTTAGGTGAAAGTAAGCAGGAAGTACCAAATTACCAACCTAACAAAAGAAACATTTCATTAGGTTGCGAGCGCCAAACCAACCTGTCGTCTCAAAAGCACTAGACGTTTTAATTTTATTTTTAAATTGGATTTCGATTACAATTCTCATTTTGTGAGCAAACAATCAAGAAACAACTTCATAGGATTAAGGGAAACTGTATCAGCCCTTGTTTGTGTAAAAGCGTATAATCGTGTTTAGTGTTAAACTATAGCTTTGGCGATCGGTGTCATCACGTTATTAAATGGGCAATATCCTATAGTTAATTTTTACAAAATAAATAAATATATATCCTATAATTAAGTGAAATATTTAAAAATCTATAAATTGGCATAAGATCTACTTACAATCATTTTTTTTATCCAATGAAAAATGAATGTTATCCTTTTCAAATCCGTTACTATATATGTGCCTCTAAACTTATTAGTATGAAGTCCAATATGCAGCTTGATATATAAAGTATTGAAATGTTTGCTCTTCTTCACCTCTTATACCAATGTCATACTCTTTTGTCCTTGCATTTGTAATCTCAACGTAAGTAGAATTTATGTATAAATTGTTCTTGTTTCACTCTAGTATTAAACTTTAGAGATGGACCAGTTTAAAGTTTCTTTTGTCAAAATTAGAATCATAAGTTTTTTTACCCAAATATAGACTAAAAATCTGTTTATAACTGAATTTTTTAATGTCTAGAAATCTTATGAATATATTAAAAAATAACAAAATTAATTTTATATTGTTAATATAAATAACTATAGGGTGATACATATAATCTGATATGTTTAATGAATATATTATTTTGACATTTGTCAACATCTAGTTATTTATTTATTTATTTTATAATCAGTTGAACCTCAAGCCAAATTCCAAGCTGACCAGCCAGCTGACACTTGTCACTCTCTAATTTTATTTTGACGTTTGTCACTTCACTTGCTAGTGCAACTATAAAACCTACGAATCTTTGGCTCTTCTTCACTTTTTGATTTTGTTTTGGTTTTATGGCTCTTCTTCACTTCTTACCAATGTCACACTCTTCTGTTTTTGCGCCTGTATTCTCAAAGTAAGAAGAGTTAAGGCATACTGTAGATTGTTCTTGTTTCATTAACGTGATGTAAAAATATATTAGTATGTGTGTAAAAGAAATATATGTTTAGGTTTGTTGTTATTTTATGAGATTAGATAAAATCGAGGGTTGTTAGATGTGATATGGTACACGGAGAATCAAAGATAACGAGATCGAGTTGAACATACTTATTCCCGTATTAGAAAATTAGCATTTGTTTATATGTCTTCATTATTAATTAGATTGATTGATATTCTCATATTTTTGTATAACTATACGCTTAGGTTAAGATTTTGTATAGATAAAACAAAATAATATACACTGTACTATCATTGTTTTCTGACAAATGGATCATAATAATTAGATTATTGTTTTCGATTCTTGGTGACACTAGGTTGAAAGAAATCTTGGCGAAGAAGAATGAGACTGCAAATAAAGAGATTTATCTTCCCATGGAACTTTTAGTTCTCATACTATATCGCCTTCCTATAAAAGATAATATTCATGCTTCTTTGGTTTGCAAAACATGGCATGAAGCTGCTGTTTCTGTTCGGGATCGTTATCCTTGGCTTGTGTATTTCAATATCGATCAAAGTGGCGTCTCTTGTGGATTTTTTGATCCAAGAAAGAAGAAAAAAACGAAGGCGATGAAACTAAATGATTTATTCATTAATGCAAGTATTTGTTACTCCAAAGATGGGTGGTTACTCATGGAAGATCACCATGATGATACCAAAGTATTATTCTTCTTCAATCCGTTTACTCGAGAGTGCATAAAGCTGCCAAGTTTGATAACAACTGAAACCGAATTCGCGTTCTCTTGTGCACCTACAAACAAAAGTTGTGTGGTGTGTGGCATAAGTCATCGCACACCAGATCATTTTCTCATCCACACTTGGTACCTCGGTGCATTTGGATGGGTAACTGACAAATTCGATAAACCAACACCACCTTCAAAAGGTTTTAGGGAAAAAAACATTGTGTTCTTGGATGGTTTTTTTTGGTTTCCCTATCCAGATGGGCTCGGAGTATTCAATCCAACGGCACGTACATGGAATACTCTTCATGTGCCACTTGAGGATATATCGTTGTCTCGATTGTGGATAACCGAATACAAAGGAAACATATTTCTTTTAGATGTAATCACCTCTAATGGGAGAATACTCGTGTTTAGGTTAAACCGGTTCCTGTCGGTTTGGGAAAGGGAGAACACATGTGATGGTTTTTCCATCTTTATCAGTGATGCATCAAGCATTGTGACACATGAGCTCGGAGAGGATATTGATAACATTGTGTATATGTGGTTTTTTCATTTAAACCAGGGTCGTCCGTGCAAATACTCTTTATGTGGAAGAGTTTTTTGGAAGGACCCTGAAGGCGATTCTGTTGATGAATCTTCTTCAACCAACAATGAGATGCATCATGGTGCATGGATCGAGCCGCCCAAGACCAGCTCTATCTATCACTTTCCCATTATAGATCCCTCATTCATAGATATGCAAAATAAGTCGTCTATATTTCTGAAGTTTCAGCGTAGTCTTTTGACCAAAAAAACAGCTTAGTCTCGAAAATACAATATTTTGAATAATGCATACTCTAGAATTTTATGGTTAATTTTTTTTTTTTTTTTTTTTTTTTTGGATAAAGAATTTTATGATTAAGTTTGAAAGAAATATTTTTATCTTATTAATTCTGATCGCTGTGTATTGTGATAACAAGAGTTGGACAACTCTGTTGTCTTATGCAAAAGAAGAAACAAGAGACAACAAAGAAAACACAAAAACAATTTTGGTAGATATCAAATTCTTGAATAGAGAAACAAACTGCCATACAATAATTTTTTTAAAACAAATTTCAAATGACGAAAGCATATATGTATATGGTCATGTCAGAGATGTCACTGTTAAGTATGGAATAGAAGATTCAAATGACTTATTGTAAAGCATGTGTGTTTCATCAGATATATCATATATGCAAGTTATTGACAGTACTGAGGAAATCATGATACAAATCATAAAACCAACACAAAAATAAAAAAAGATGGTGAATCATTCCTTTCCTCCAAAACAATTTGCACGTACCGGTGAGTTTAACTGGGCTTTGGATTGGAAATAAATCTCCAACACAAGTGAATTCTAACCCGCAATCAATGAACAGCACATGATTGCAAACTTATAACCAAAAATACCCATAATTCAATAACAAATTATACACCTTGTAAAATTAATCAACACACTAATATTCTTTGTGTTGCTCCAGGAGTCGACACATCAGCTTTTTTAAGCAGGGAAAAGATGATACGTCGTTTAAAAGGTTTGGCCAATCAAAACATTCTAAATAATACCAGTCAACTTTTGTCTTGGTTTATTTGGCAACATATTAATCCGGTTTGGTTTATTTTTAAATTATTCGGTTAACTCGCAAAATCACCCCAAATCTCGTCCAATCCTTTTTCTTCTTTCTCGAAATTTTCCTTCTTCTTCGTCAACGAAATCACCAGAATAAAGCTCCTCCAATCCTTTATCTTCTTTCTCAAAAATTTCTTCGACTACGAAATTTACCCGAAATTCCCCATGAGAAATCTCGGTTCTTCTTCTTATTTTATTCTTTCCTTTTGTTTGCGAATTTTTATATCGAATTTTTATTCTTCATTCTTCATTCTTCTTCAAAGGGACAGTGTTGGAGATCCAGTTTTCATGGCCCCGTTCTCGAGCATCTCGCCCGCAAAGTAATGTTTTTGTGACGATTGCAACTGTGAGAGAGAGAAAATGGCGTTATCATCATCGAGAATGGAGATGACGAAATAAGGCCCATTTAGTGGAGCTAGATCCAGTGACGAAATCTGGCTCATTTACCCCAGTATTTACGCCCATGTAGGTCCATTAGGAAATTTGGTTTTTGGCTAATCTCGCACATCATGTCTGTAGAATTTAAAAATCTGAGGCTCTATAATGTTTTTTTCTGAAACTATTTGATCGTACATTTAATACGGAATAGAGCTGGTAGAGTGAGGTAAATGAGAGGCCATCAAGTCTTATATGTGTCGGTCCAAAATGGAAAATGTGTGTGTGCTGTATTTATATGCCAACGGCCAACCTATTAAAATTGTTTTCCAAAAATAAGAAGTGGGACCATAACAACTATTGTGATGCGGTCATTTAGTTTATACTACATTTTTTTGTTAAAGAATAGTCATTTATTTTTCATTTTTTTTTAATAAAGGATTAAGGATTAGTCATTTAGTTTATATAAGTCGACAATAAAAGGTACGGGTGTTTTTAATACGAGTTGATTACGAAGATCCCCACATATAATTATTTGCACTTTATTTTCTAGCTAAGTATTAATTAAGCAACAAAAAACACAATCTTTTAGTTAAGATCATTAATGGATTCTTATATTATGGCAAATTTTGTTTGATTTGTTGATTAGTTAGTATCACCTAAGAAACCCATCACTTTAACAGTTTTTACTAAATCTAATTGTGCAAATTTTTCTTACTAAATCAAAAAATTTCGGATAATCAAAAGTTCTTGGATAATAAAAAAAATCTCGGGTAATTTGAATATGAAAAAAGTAGTATTAGCTAGCATTCTCTGAGTAAATAATATAAAAGAGAACTAATTTTCTATAACAACTCATTAAACTGAATTAAAAAAAAATCTTAAGAAGAAGAACAACAATGGTAGGGTGACAAATGACGAAGAATACACAAAATGCAAAAAAAAACTAATAAGCGGAATTCAGCTTCCTTGGAAGAGAAAGTGTTGTAGTTGTTTTGGTTGTTGTAACTGGGTTGGTGTGTAACACCGAAGTTTTATTTTATAAAATTTTAGACGACAAAAAAAAAAGGAAGAGAAAGTGTTGATAACTCCAGTTCAAAAGTTCAAAAGTTTACCGAGAAGGGTTTAGATTTGTCCGAATTTGAAAGCTGAGATAAGGTTTTCCAAAACATAAAAACCTAAGAAGTTGAGATAAGTGATGATAGACTTCTGCGGAAAGTCGATAAAGCTATGTAAAAAATAAAAACAAAAATAAGAATCCCGCAGCATAGCGCGGGTCTAAATCTAGTTAAAGATAAAGGAACCAAATTACTTACCACATATATGATTCCTTATATTCCAAATTTTAATTTATCAAAATCATTTAATAACTGAAATCTTGTAAAAGACTCTATAAATTTGGAATGAAATCTATATACTAAAAAAATGTCAATACGAAGTTAATCTTACTAATAAAATGAGTAATAATATATAACCTGATATGCTAATGAATATATAATTTGTAAATGTCACTAGGTAGTTTTTCTTATAACCGGGGCAATCCCAAGCCTAAGCCTAAACATTTTGACATTTGTCCCTCTCTCGTTTATATTTGATACTTGTCAGTTGTCACTAGTTCGTGCAACTAGAAAACCTACAAAGTTTTGGCTCTTCTTCACTTCTTACCAATGTCACACTCATCTGTCTTTGTCCCTGCAATCTCAAAGTAAGAAGAATTAAGGCATATTGTAGATTGTTCTTGTTTCACTAGAATATATAAAAAGTTATGTAGAAATTAGTATGCAGAATAAAGATACGTTTAGGTTTGTTGGTTTTTTACGAGATTAGACAGAATATAGCGTTTGTAAGATGCGATATATATGCATGGTATTAAGATTTTGTATAGATAAAAAAAAACATTACACAGTATTATCATTGTTTCCTGACAAATGGATCGTAATTATTGTTTTTAAGATATTATTGATTTTAAGATTTCCAGTATTATCATTACACAATTATTGTTTTGGATTCTTCGTGTCACTAGGTTGAAAGCAATCTTGGAAAACTTTGGAAACTCAGTGAAGAAGAATGAGGATGCAAAGAAAGAGATTTATCTTCCCATGGACCTTGTAGCTCTCATAATGTCTCGCCTTTCTCTGAAAGAAAACATTCGTTCTTCTGCGGTTTGCAAAACATGGCATGAAGCTGCTGTTTCTGTTCGGGATCCTTGTCCTTGGCTTGTGTATTTCGATATCGATCTAAGTGGCGTCACTTATGGATTTTTCGATCCAAGAGAGAAGGAAAAAACGAAAGCAATGAAACTAACTAGTGACCTATCCATTTATGCAATTATTTCTTACTCCAAAGATGGGTGGTTACTCATGGAAGATTACCATGAAGACACTAAAGTATTAGTCTTCTTCAATCCGTTTACTCAAGAGTGCATAAAGCTGCAAAGTTTAAACGCAATTGGAGCCATTGGAACGGAGTTCGCGTTCTCTTGTGCACCTACAAACAAAAGTTGTGTAGTGTGTGGCATAAGTGATCGCACACCAGATCATTTTCTCATCCACACTTGGTACGTCGGTGCATGTGAATGGGAAACCAACTCATTCGCTAGACCAAAACCATTAAAGTATTATGGGAAGAAAAACATAATATTTTCGGATGATGTCTTTTGGTTTCCGGATCGAGGTGGACTAGGAGTATTCGATCCAACAGCACGTACATGGAATACTATTCATGCGCCACTTCCAGACCTAAGCCCGTTTCTCAGGTGGATAACCGAACATCAAGGAAACATATTTCTTGTAGATGTTCTCTCCAACAGGAGGGGACCAGGACAACTCGTGGTCGTGTTTAAATTTAATCCGTTGCGGTTGGTTTGGGAAAGGAAGAAAACATTTGATGGTTTGTCCATCTTTATTAGTGATGAATCAAGCATTATGACATATGGGCTCAAAGGGGATATAAATAACATAGTGTATATGTGGGATTCTCATTTAAACTCGGATCGTCCATGCAAATACTCATTGTATACAAATAGTTTTTGTACGGACCTTGAAGGCTATTGTGTTGAATCTTCTTCAACCAATAATGAGATGCATTATGGCGCATGGATCGAGCCGCCCCATAATAGCTCTATCTATGGCTTTCCCATTACAGAGTCCAAATAGATACATGAACTCATCTATATTAGTCTTAAGAGTTTTATGATGAAGTTTAAGAGAATTTTGTATTTTTTGTTTTATCTTATCACTTCTCATTGCTGTGTGTTGTTATAAGTTATAACAAGAGTTAGGTATAATCTTGGGGTTACGTGAGGGATAATGAAATGAAACAGAGAAAATAAAAGGGTTAGATTATTTTACCTCACCCGGTGCATTTAAATTGGTTATATTCGTCTAAGTAAATTCTGAGCAACAATCAAGAAACAGTTTGCATGTTCCGGTGCCACACCAAACAACTCCTTCGTCTTCAAACTGTAACATTAAATCCTCCAAGAAGCTCAAATTATCCCTCACGTAACCCCAAGATCCTAAGTAACAAAAAGAAGGATTGAAAAGAACTTAGTCTCATTACCTGATAATATCTAATTAAATACATATCAGACTCTCTGCATTTAGATACATAATCAGACTTTGGCAGATTCAGCCATTGGTTCGCCTCAGTTAAAAACACTATATGTTGTGGTCATTCCACAGGAGTAGAAGTAGAAAACTGAGAGATTTGAACTTTTTTTAGCCATCCAAATCTATTCCATAGTCTTGAAAACTTCTCTGTGTCAATCTGGCGAAATTCAACCTTGAATCTTAAGCTCCACACGTTTTCAGGCAATCTTACGAGATTCATGCAGTTCACAAATCTCAGTTCTTCAAGAGCTGTCAGGTAAGATATGGAGGAGGGTATCTCTCTGATGGCTGTCCTGCTTAAATCAAGAAACCTTAAGCATTTCATTTTTCTTGATAAGTCGGGAAACCGCTCCAGGCTTGTGCAGCCTGACAAATTCAATGTTTCAAGATGCTTCAGCTTGCAGATGCTCGTTGGAAGATTAACGAGGTGTATACTGTTTTCCAGGTCCAGCTTCTCAAGAAATACCAGGTTCTTGATCGATGACGGGATTTCTTGTATCATAGTCCCACCTAAGTACAATTCTTTAACATTTGGTGAGATCTCCTGGAAATTCTCTAGCTTTGAGCAGCCAGAAAGATTTAAAACCTCAAGAGATTCTAAATCAACCGTAGATGGAACACTCTCCAGCTTTGAGCAGTTCTTAAGGTTCAGAAAAACAAGCTTCTTAAGAGAAGAAATTGACTGGCTAATACTCGCTAAACTGCTACAGCCTTCAAGATCAATATGCTCAAGATTTGGCGCATTTGAAAGTCTTGGGATTTGAGTTAACTGGTCGGAGTAGCTAAGTCTCATCTTTCTAAGCTTCTCCAGGCTCTGCAAAAGACAGATATAGTCATGAGAAAAACACTTCATGTTTACCATATTTGACTGAACTGGTAGTATATGACCCTAACCTTTTTTCCTTTCCAAAGTTTCTTTGCACAACTATTTGGCAAGTTTAGCTCTACAAGGTTCTTTGGATCAAAACTTCGCGGCAAGGAGCTCAAAGGATAACATTCCCAGTGGAGAAGCCGTAGCTTGCTTGGCAAATATTCAAGACCTTGAGGTAAAGACACTCTGTGGTTCTCTATCACTTCCGAGAAATAAAACTTTAATAGTCTAAGGTTACACAATTTCTCGAACACATTGGGATTTGCATCGAATTTCAGCTTCGACATGTTCAGGAAAATCCCTTCAATGGCTGATGTGCCCTGGAAAACAAGAGGAAAATGTCAAAGTCCAAAAAACAATTTAAGCCAGAACAAACCTAAGGGACAACACATTAAATAGACCAAACATTTTCCTGATGACTTAACTTACAGTGTTATCTATGAATATTTCCATGATCTCGTCCGTAGTCCACAACCTGCTGCGGTCTCCTGGCCTGTCAGGTGATTCTTGGCGAACAATTTCTCGACCTGTTGCCCGGAGAAAGCTGAGCATGTCCACCATGTTGTGTGATATGGTTAACAATGATTTGTCAACAAGGCTTCTTAATCCAACATGTGCAGAGAAACCACAACCATCAAGCAACATTGCAACGTTGTCTTTATCCATTCTTCCAAAGAAACATGCAATGTCCAAAAATATACCCCTCTCGTTGTCATCAAGCCCATAACAACTTCTTTCAAATATAACTGGAATGTAGATTGGAGAGGTTTTCTCAATTCGTTGTGATAACTGCTTCCATTCTTTGTAGATACGAAAGGCTTTGTAAACGTGTTCAAATGACTGATCCCATGCTGGGTTTGACTTGCTACAGAATTGAAGAACTTGCGGATTTCCATTTGAAAATTTGACCATCTCAAGTGTCCATGTCCTAAATACCTCAGATGACGTAACACTCTGAAATGTATCACCACCGAGTAGTAGTAGAGACTTGGAAACATCTAATGGCTTGACATCATAAACATGATCAACTTTACAATGTACGAAAACACGCCTGTTTCTCGAGGTTAAGATAATTCTGCTTCCTGGACCAACATAGCTAAGCTTCTCTAGAAAGGTTTCAACATCTTGTAAATCATTCACATCGTCAAGAACAACGAGGACCCTTTTACACTGAAGCCTACTCCTCAAGAAACTTGTTTTCATGTCCGAAATCCCAATAACATGTGGTTCCACCTCTAAGAGTTTACACAAAATATCCTCTCTCACAGCATCATGCCCTTTTAGCTCTACCTCCTTATGAAGGTCCTTGACGAAGACACAAGTCTCATACTGAACAGAGATTCTAGCTACGATCTCTCCAGCAATGGCTGTTTTTCCTATACCAACCGTACCCCATATACCTATGCTCCGAATATCTGGTGACTCAATGCATAGCAGTGACAAAATCTCCTCTACTTGCATATCCATCCCAATCATCTTCTCGTTATCCTTAGTACGTAGCACCTTCAAAGCATCTCTAACAATCTCATCTATAAGTTCAGACTCGGACCTGCAAGATTTCAAGAATAAA
Source organism: Microthlaspi erraticum (assembly GCA_902728155.2). Classification (NCBI taxonomy): domain Eukaryota; kingdom Viridiplantae; phylum Streptophyta; class Magnoliopsida; order Brassicales; family Brassicaceae; genus Microthlaspi; species Microthlaspi erraticum. The sequence goes on along the minus strand of CACVBM020000399.1, from coordinate 138,025 downwards.
GTAGATGAGACAATCATCAAAGAGGAGGAAAGACAATGATGATGATGAGATATCAAAGTTATATAAACATTTCTCAGTCTTTTCATGAGAAAACCTTCAACACTAACATGAAATACTTAACTGCTTAATCAAACACTTTCTTTCTACAATTAGAACTTGGAGATCACGTACTTATCTGTCAAGATGTAGCCAGGCATCTGAGCAATTTCCTTCAAAGCAACTTGCCACTCGTCTTGGATAAAAGAACTCTCATACTTCTTCTTGTTATTGATCAAATCAGATGGCGATATTTTGTAAAACAAGGGATAAACAACTAGAGAAGGATCTTCTCGTTGACGTTCAAGAATGGTTACGAGGTTGCAAGGGACGTATGTGCTCGTTAAGATTATGATCAAAACCCTACATTCCGGAACTGCATCCACGTCATCGTCGTCAGGGTCTCCATTGACAGAAACACCTCTCCGGCAGAGAGCAGCACGGAGATGGCTGATGAAATCATCGCTGCTTACGTCCCCTTTCCCGTATCTGATTACAACATCATAAGTCGCAGAGCTATGAAACCCTGTGAGTCGCTGAACTACGTTCATGAAATCCGATACGGTGGCGTGTATAATCTTGGGCTCGTTGCTCACGTACTTAACCACCCGCACTTGGCCGTACTTAGGAGGTTTGTTAATCTTGTGGGAGTGTTTGTGGACGCTGAGAGGTGGAGGACGAGGATCACGGCCGGTGAAACGCGATTCTGTAACGCTGTTTTTGGCGGTGTTGTCTAGCTTCCAGGCCTCATAATCGGGATATGGAGAGTAGTGTTTCCGAGAAGCTGCATAACCACAAACCGGAGATAAAAAAAAAATATGATTTATACGAATTGGTGAAATGAAACTAGTCTCTGCAAGTTACGAGTTGACTCACATTTTCCGAGTCCTGGATGATCTTTGCACGCGAAGGCTTTACTTATCGCCTCCACAACTCCTCCGTGGATCGCTCTAGCCCCTAATCGGAACTTACCGCTCCTCAACCAGGACGAATTATCCGTGAAAGCGACGTCGTCGCCAATCACCCCGGACCCGAATACAAGCGGCACGGTCAGATCTCCGACGAGCAACGGTCGTTTCCGGTCACGTGACTGGACTATATTCCGGTTGAACTCCTCCGTGGTCCAGCTATCTTCGCTGATATCGGCGTCCAGCACTACGATCTCGAGCAGCAAGAACGAACTCGAGTCGGACTCGACTCGAGTGTTTGTGGCGGCGTCAACAAGCTCGATTTCTATTGGAGACCCGTTCTCGGCCTCGATCTCTGACGCCGTGAATATCATCGGGGGCGGGGAGTTTCTGAAACGCAACTTCAGTAACCGTGCTGGATTTGGTATACTTAACGGTGGTACGGGCCATAACCAGTTGGTGTCGTCGTGAGCGCTGAGAAAATGCGGTTGACTCCTGATTTGACCCAAAATTTCCCGATAGAACCAATTTCCACTGGCGTGATATTCTGACGGTTCCATTGTACGGATTTTTTTTTCACTTTTGAAGAAGCTCACATGTTAACAATTTTTTTTGGGAATCGAATAATCGAACCCAAAAATGGTGTTCTCACCAAGTTTGACTTTTCTGTCAAGACTACGTTCTCTAATATCCACCACACAAATTGGGGTTTTGGTGTTATCTGATCAATAGACAAATAAATCAAGAAACCAGAGACTCCAGCTTTGAATACCAAAATGGGAAATGTATGTACCAAACAGAATTGAAGTTACTGCTCATATCTACAACTTTGAGACAGCCTTTTCTGCTGCCTTTTCAGTCTAGCCCTTGGTTTTGTTATCTTTATCTTTTAATGGATTTTTACCGCCGGCGATTACCTCATTCACCATCTGACAAAAGTCTTCGAAAGTTTGTAATTTTTACACGGGACGAAAAGACTTATCTATCTTTAAAAAAATATCAACGGTGACGTGTAAGTACTAACGTATATGTGAAGGAGATTAACTCATACTAGTCTGATCTGCCGATCCAAAACTTTTTTGCTTGCCGTTGACTCAAGAGCTCTCTTCCATGGAGTCTTCTCCTGCTTCCTCTGCAGAGCTCGATGTGTTTCTCAGTTTCAGAGGCTTTGACACACGCAACAACTTCACCGGTCATCTCCAAAAAGCACTCCGCCTTAGAGGAATTGACTCCTTCATCGACGACAAACTCCGTCGAGGAGACGATCTCACTGCGCTTTTCGACAGAATCGAGCAATCCAAGATTGCAATCATCGTCTTCTCAAAGAACTACGGGAATTCTGCTTGGTGCCTCCGCGAGCTTGTCAAGATCCTCCAGTGTAGAGACAGAAACAATCAGCTGGTGATACCAATCTTCTACAAAATCGAAAAATCAGATTTGAAGAAAGTGCAGAGAAAGATTTTTACCAACGTTACGGAAGACGAGATCTCATCGTGGGAAGCTGCACTGGCCACCGCATCCAACATCTCCGGCTATGTAGTCAATGAAACTAGGTGAACACTACTCACTTTTCTCTCTTGTACACTCTATGATGGTTCTTGTTTGATGTCAACGTCACCAAAGAAAATAATATCGTCTATGTTTTTTATAATCTTGGTTTGATTCATTTGTTTTTTTTTTTAATCACCTAAATAAGCTTCATTTCATATTTTTGATAGCACGCCTGAGGCCAAACTTGTGGATGATATTGCTATTGACACGTTCAAGAAGCTGAATGATTTGGCTCCTATTGGGAACGAAGGTCTAGTGGGAGTAGAATGGCGTCTTGAGATGCTTGAAAAGCTTTTATCTTGCGACGAGTTGGATTCTGTTCAAATCATAGGCATTATTGGAATGGGTGGGATTGGTAAAACTACTCTTGCTGATTGCTTGTATGGACGGATGCGAGGTCAATTCGACGGTAGTTGCTTCCTTACAAATGTTTGTGAAAATTCCAAACGAAACGGATTAGAGTCATTGCTGCATAAACTCTTCTCTACACTGCTAAACGATAGAGATCTTGAGATTGGACCTCCTGGAAATGCACATGAGAGATTTGAGCGCCGACTTAAGAACAAGAAGCTGCTTATTGTGCTTGATGATGTGAATGATGAAAAACAGATAAAGTATCTTATGGGGCATTGCAAATGGTATCAAGGAGGAAGTAGAATTATCATAACTAGTAGAGACAGTAAATTGATCGAGACGATCAAAGGCCGAAAATATTTACTCCCACCGTTGAATTATAGAGAAGCCTTGAAGCTCTTTAGCTTGAATGCGTTTAATGATTCCTGCCCTTCGAAAGAGTTTGAGAGTTTGACAAATATGGTTCTTGATTATGCAAAAGGCCACCCTTTGGCTCTTAAGGTGTTAGGATCTGATCTTTGTGAGAGGGATAATCTGTATTGGGAAGATAAACTGGATAGTCTGAGAAGTCGATCACATGGAGATATCTACGAGGTTCTTGAAACGAGCTATGAGGAACTTAGCATTGAACAGAAGAATGTTTTTCTTGATATTGCATGCTTCTTCAGATCAGAGAAAGTGGATTACGTGAAATGTCTTCTCAACAGTCATGGTGTGGATGTTTCTAGCGTGATAGATGATCTCATTGACAAATGTTTGATTACTCTTTCTGATGATCGCATCGAGATGCATGACATGTTCCAAACGATGGGAAAGGAAATTAGCTTAAAAGCAGAAACCATGGCAATGAGAGACGTGATGTGGCTATCACGACATGGCACACAATGCCAATCGTATATCAGACTATGGGATAGTGAAGATATTTGTGACATGTTGACCATAGGCATGGTAAGGGCATCATATATTTTGTGATATTATCATATTCATATAAAAGTTTTGTGTTAATAGTTTCGTCTCCTGGTTTGAATTAACCATTGTGTATCTACCTTTTGATCTTAGGGAGCTGACAAGGTACGAGGGATTTTCCTAGACACATCAAAACTAAGAGCAATGCGTTTAAGTGCCAAAGCCTTTAAAGAGATGCACAATCTCAAATACCTGAAAATTTATGATTCTCGATGTTCTCGTGGATGTGTAGCCGAGCTTAAAGTAAACTTGAGGAAGGGACTTGATTTTCTTCCTAATGAGCTTACATATCTACACTGGCATGGATACCCACTACAAAGTATCCCTCTGGAGTTTGATCCCAAGAACCTTGTAGACCTTAAATTGCCACATAGTGAATTAGAAGAAATTTGGGATGATGACAAGGTATATTTTTTTAAATGTAGTTTTTTTTTTTAATTAGTCATAAGCTAAACTCTTTGAATGCTGATTTGTGTTTGATGGATTTAACCTTTGGTTGGATCTTTTGTCACAGGATGCTGGAATGCTCAAATGGGTCGACCTCAGTCACTCGGTGAATTTACGCAATTGTTTGGGTTTGGCTAAGACTCCAAATCTTGAAAGATTAAGTCTAGAAGGATGTACAAGTTTAAGAAAGTTGCCATCATCCTTGAATTGTTTGGAGAAGCTTGTTTACCTCAATCTAAGGGAATGCACAAGCCTTAAGAGTCTTCCGAAAGAAGTCAAATCTCAATCTTTGCAAACTCTTATTCTCAGTGGCTGCTCCAGCTTAAAGAAATTCCCTCTGTTCCCAGAAAACGTTGAAGTTCTGCTTTTAGATGGCATTGCTATAAAGAGCCTCCCCGAATCCATTGAAAGCTTTAAGAAACTTGCTTTGTTGAATCTCAAGAACTGCAAAAAGCTGAAGCGTCTTTCTTCTGATCTTTATAAGCTGAAATGTCTACAAGAGCTAATACTCTCAGGCTGCTCGCAACTAGAGGTTTTTCCAGAGATCAAAGAAAACATGGAGTCTTTGGAGATTTTACTCCTAGATGATACATCTATCACTGAGATGCCAAACATGATGCATTTGAGCAATATCAAGACATTTTCGTTGTGTGGAACAAACAGTCAAGTTTCTGTTAGTATGTTCTTCTTGCCACCTTCATCATCGGTCTGCTCTCGGTTAACGGATCTTTACCTCTCAAGATGCAATCTCTACAAACTCCCATATAATAGTGGTGGCCTGTCCTCATTGCAGTCTTTATGCTTAAGCGGAAACAACATAGAGAATTTGCCAGAGAGCTTCAGCCACCTTCACAATCTCAAATGGTTTGACTTGAAGTATTGCAAAATGCTCAAGTCTCTACCAGCCCTTCCACAAAATCTGCAATATCTTGATGCACACGAGTGTGAATCACTTGAAACTTTGGCAAATCCATTGACGCCTTTGACGGTAGGAGAGAGGATCCATTCAATGTTCATCTTTAGTAATTGTTACAAACTGAACCAAGACGCACAAGAGAGTCTCGTTGGTCATGCTCGAATCAAAAGTCAGTTGATGGCTAATGCATCTGTAAAACGTTATTATCGGGTATTGTATTTTCATCTTTCCTTCTACTCTTCACCATTGAAACTAGACCAGATTCTTATTGTATGTCTTGTGCAGGGATTCGTCCCACAGCCTCTGGTTGGAATATGTTACCCTGCGACTGAAATACCGAGCTGGTTCCACCACCAAAGACTAGGAAGTTCCCTAGAAATCCCACTACCTCCGCATTGGTGTGACACTGATTTTGTTGGACTTGCTTTATCTGTAGTTGTCTCATTCAAGGACTACAAAGACTGTACAAAACGTTTCTCGGTAAAGTGTTTTGGCAAATTCGAGAACCAAGATGGTTCCTTCACAAGATTTGATTTCACTCTGGCAGGCTGGAACGAACCGTGTGGATCACTTAGTCATGAACCAAGAAAGCTTACTTCTGACCATGTTTTCATGGGATACAACAGTTGCTTCCATGTCAAGAAACTCCATGGAGAGAGTAACAGTTGTTGTTACACAACGGCTTCGTTCGAATTCTATGCAACAGATGATGAGACGAAGAAGAAGCTTGAGACTTGTGAGGTGATAAAATGTGGAATGAGTTTAGTGTATGTTCCTGATGATGATGATTGCATGTTGTTGAAGAAGACAAATCTGGTTCAGTTGAGTGTGATGACCGAACCAAGTTGTTCCTATAGTATTGATGATGTCGTTGTCATGGATGATGTAAGACCCAAGAGAGGACGATGCCAATTAGGTGGTGGTGGTGAAGAAGAATCAGATTGTAAAAGAACAAAGGAGGAGAAGATTATGGCGTGACAAAAATTTATACATTTTAAATTTTCAATGTTTTTTTGTTGTTGGCCTAATAAACACTGTATTCTTGGTGTCCAAGGCAAATACCAAAATGAAGTTTAAGATACTTGTTACACAAACTAGGGTTTTCTTACTCGCTTGTCCAAGAAAGCACTGAAGGGACGACCTTGAAGCTTCTTATTCTTCCAGAATATAAAACAGAACCTCACAAGAGGATAATGGTCACAAACTCGAACAGTAAAAACCAAATTATCCGCTCTTTCGTTACCTAAGAAAAAAAAGAGTTTCTTGAGATATGGATATCCAAGAAAATGATTTGAAAGACATTGGAGTTTTTAGAGCTTTTCAAATTCTAATTTTAAGTTTACCAATGTAGATATCAAGATGCTCTGGCTCTAACGAATAGGTAGATGATAGCTAGTCGTGTTTTGAACGACATCGAAATGGGTTTCCAGAATTAGAGGCTGCAACAAACGTAATAACAATCCTCTCGTCCAACACAAAAAGTTGCAGATCTTCGTCTAATAGCAATGTCGGAATTTGATCTGACATCCTAACCGGTAACTGAAACGTTCGGTTTTGGGCACTGCGATCCAGAGTTGCTGCCGAAGCATGTTATACGCGTAGAGACCGTGATTCTTGACCGTGACGTAAACCGAGGAACTCTATATGCTAACCGCGAAACCGAGAATCGTTTCTCCCGGATCGAAGAACAGTTCCAGTTTAGATTTGGTTCCATTTCTCGGGAAATTAACTCTCGGAATCCGATTATCTGCAAGAACAAGCATCTGAAAACGAACCGTCACTTTGACAAAACAGAGGATGTAGTCGGTTGTGGAGATTGGAATGTAAAATGTATGTACCTGGTCTAAACCGGAATAAACCGGGGTTAAATCGGTGTTACATCATCGAGAGAGTTCGAACAGATTTCTTCATCGTGATTTGGTCTGTAACGTGTTGAGAAAGAAAAGAAAAAATTTATTATTTATTCGCGGGAAAATAGTAATGTAAAAAGTTGGAGAGGATAAAAATGAACCTGGTAACTGAGAAACTGCAGAGAAGACGAAGAAGAAGAAGAACACTAAGGAGATGAGCAAGAATCTCAAAGCCACCATTGTTTCTGAATTTTTGCCGTAAAGGTTTATTAATAAAAAAGAAATCGCTGGATGATAGAGAAAACTCACCGCTTAAAAATATCGAAAGCCATGGTTGGATGATGAAGTGAACTGCGTGACACGGTAGTAGGAATAAGAATAATCCTAAGATACTATATGGTATGGTTAGAGAGTTACTTGTTAGAATTTAAGAGATGAGAAGTTCGTGGTTAATCCATAACTATAACTACGTACCAAAATATGATTTGTAGTAGTGATTTTGAATAACTGAATTTGTAATTCGATGAGAAGAATTAGGGATTTTTAGAATGAGAATTTGATTTTTTTTTATTAACTTTTTTTAACCGATTTTTGTTTAACTGTTTTTATAAAAGGATCTTGGTAGTGGAATAGAAATTTATCTAGAATTACAAAGGGAATAAGAGCCTTGATATGATTTGGGAAGTCATCAAACTTGGAAAGATACCATCTTCTTGTAGCATAACTCCAACCGATAAGAAAGAAAGTTATTCCCATGGCGAAAGAAAGTGAATAGATAGTCGGAGAAATCATAAACCCAAAACACAAGTATCTCAAACAGATAACGAGGATATATGATTGTATCAAAAGAACTCCTTTTGGTAGAGACCGGGATGTAAAACAAAGAGCTGGATATGCTTTGAAGCCATTAACAACCGCATATTTAATTGGTTAAAGAACAATTATATACCATCATTATTTGTCCAAAAAATTATCATCAAGCGGTGATTATTCGTCTCATTTTATATTTGTACAATCCTCCACAAAAATATTAACGAAACCCAGATGGTAAGGAAATAGAAAAGGTTTGTTATGGATAAAAAGTTAAAAACTCCGACTAGTTGTGGATTTATATGTGAGAACGAATATTTGTTAAAGACAAAGTAAAATAGTTTATTTCAATTATGTACTAAGAAGGGTCCACACGGAGTATGTCGACCAAAGTAGATTATGCGCCGTGGAGAGATATGTGTGGTCTCAAACTCTCTGAATGCATGGAGTCACGTAACTCGCGACAAACTGAAAAAAAGCAACGGCCTCCCTTTTTCCGCCACGTGTATGTTTGACGCCAAACAACTAAACAAGCCACAGAAGGCACAGATTGTTGAGTCCCTTCTTAAACAACTGGTCGATAGTGACATGCTTGTTGCAAACACGGAATAAATAATTGTTCTTCTTCTCCTAAAAGGCTCCTAGTTAATTTTAAATGAGAAACTCCTCAGTCAAATACTGTCTTAACTTGTTAATTGGTGAATTTAGTATATATAAATCACTGAATTAATATTTTCTTTTTGGTAAAGTAAAATCATTGAATTTTTGCTTTTTTTTTTCTTTTGTTCCAACTTATATGAAATCCTTAAATTATCGAAAATGAACGATCCTAGTACATTTCAGGCTAAATATTTTATTATTTTTAGTCAACTGGTGGATTAAAATATTTCATTTATATTTTTTGCAAAGGTAATTAATTTTTTTTTTCTAAAGTAAGAAGCGACCAAAGAAAATGTTTAAATAAAATAAAGAAATGGAACAAGCGTCAAGCTAACAAGTAAACAAACCAAAAGAGAGCATTACCAAAAAAAAACAAACCAAAAGAGAAAACTTCCAATCTGTTTCTCTTTCTCCAAATTCACACTTTAATCAAATCTTCTCTGTTTTTGTTTTTCCATTTCTTCCTTCATGCTCAGGTCTCTTTCGATTCGTTGAGTGATTCGATCGGAGAAATAAACGATCGGATAATCCAGTCGATTAGTAATCTTAGGGTTTTGTTTTTTAATCTTTTTACACAACCGATGACTTATCTCGAGGAAGACGATGCGGTTTCTGAGGTGCGAGTGAGAGTTGAAGAAGAAGAAGACAGAATCAAGAAATTAGGGACTTATGTTAAACTTAATGACTAATTAAGATTTTTGATTAAATTAGTAATTCTGTTCTGTTTTTGGTTGCTGATTATGGATATATATGTCTTGCTGTATTTTTTAGTTTTTGGTTGTTGATTTCAGGTCAAATTTCAAAGAGTTGGTGTTCTTTGGTTTCAAATGTTTAGAAGAATCGGTGATTGATGTTAAAGTTAGCGTGATTCTTTGTTAGGTGACTCACTGTTGAATTCGAGATAACACTCGTTAAGACGGGCTATCTTAGATGTGAGTTTAGGAAACTGGACGCTTAATTCGACTCTTAGATTATCAAGAAGTTACAAGAGAGCAATCTCGCTAACAAGCCTAGCGAGATTTGATGGTGAACAAGAGGATAGAGTAAAAGCTAATGTGAAAGCCTAGTGATTCTAGATGATTTCGGATCCCTTCCCCAATGGGGGGTCTTCAATATATAGTGTTGATAAGTCGGCCGAATGATGAATATTCTCCTTCAGGCGAGATGGAAAACTTCCTCTTTTGCGATATGGAAAATCCCTCTTGTTTTTGGATCTTTCTCCATTCTTTAAGTCGGCATGAAGATTTATTTACATTTCTCCATGGATTGTGCCTTTCTCTTCAAGTCTTGCCTTTTTCTTGAAGATGTTAGGCCTAAAATCGGATTGGGCTTTGTACTTTACTAATGATGACGGGCTCAGGGAAATGTGCTAATTTCTCCTCTAACAATAAGTCCCCCCGCCAGCTCGGCAGGTCAAATGTAGTTTGATCTCGGCGAGCTTCATGAATAGAGGACGAGCTTGAGAATCATTAGTAAAATACATCACTTCAATCGGATCTTAGTGCCTAGGTGCATGCTGAATGTAGATTCGTGCCGCCTCATTAAAACCTTGGTACGGAAAAACCCAATTGGGACAAAAACCATAAAAAGGAAAAAGAGTACGTTGACGTCATCTAATTCATGAGTAATTGCTTCGAATGATTTTTGCCGCGACCAAAAATGCTTTCTTTCGTAGAAATCAGTAATGGGTTTTAATCGGCCCATGATCTGGTTCGAGTTTTGGGTGAAATCGTTTGGGCGGGAACAGGAAAAAGTCTCGGAGAAGCCTTCTCTTCTAAGAATCGTGGAATTCTTATTTAAGGAAACGATTAGGATTTCCTAGGGTGCTTATTCCTTTTTCGTGATACCGATTTCACCAAGTGCCCTTCGAGGGAGAGCGAATATCTCTTGCTGCCCTGCCTGCATTTCCTTCCTTCTACCTTATTCTTCGCGCTTTCGATGGTACAAATCGAGATTAGTTCATCGATGTCGACGTCGGCCCTTGAGCATAATGCTGTCCCAAGGAGATTTGCGAGACGGTGGGTTTGGCGAAGGCGATGAACTCATCCGTTAAAGGGGAATCCGAGGTTCTAAACGGGGAATGCGGCGACCGTTCTTGCGAGGGATTCCGCACGAGGATACGGGATCCGATCCTGAGCTCGGTGAGGAGAAAGTCCCTGATTGCGCTAGGCTCGATGGTATCCCTCAAAAGATTGAGATGCCGTGGAGATCATCGTCAAGATCTCTGGCTCGGGATGGTCAATCGGGGATGACCGAAGATATAGTCATCGCTTTGCGGGAGAGGGTGGGAATCAGTGACGCGGTCAAGATTCTCGTTCCCTTACCTGACCAAAGGCCGATGGACGCTCCACCTGGATGGTTTTGCCTCTACGAATGCTTCCTCACGGAGTTTGGAATACGTTTTCCGGTCCTCCCGTTACTTCTCGAGTATGCGTATGAGCGGGGTGTAGCGTTGAGTCAGCTGACCCATGGTGTAGTGCGGCATATGGTCTTCTCGGCCGCTCTGGCGAAGGCAGCCGGGATGAAGCTAGACAGGGAGCTCTTTGAGCGTATAACTGATCTTCGTGCTGGGGTTAAGGAAGGAGGTTTCAAGCGTTTCCACACATCGATGAAACATGACATCGTTTTTGGTGATCATCGAACGAAGATTCATCACTGGACGCGCTACTACTTTTTTGTCAAGGTCGACCGTGCTTCGGTCGGGGATTTCGATCCTAGTCACGTCTTAACAAATGGGTCCAGGAGCCAGGGTAAAGTGGTTGTGAATTCTTCCTTATTTTTACGGTTGCTTCGTATGCTAACTTACGCCCCATTATCTGATATGCAGGAAGGATTGTCCCAAGGAAAGTAAATACTACTTTAAAGGAGAAGTTTAGAACTTTACGCGACTTGAGTAGAGAGACTTGGGCGGATGCGTTTGCCGAGACCGAAAGGAAGAAGAAGGAAAAGAAAGGAAAGGCTATTGCTATAGCGATTCCTCTCCCTGGTGAGTGTTTGATCATCGCCTTTGAATTTTTACGCCTGGTCCGGCTCTTAAATCGCGCTCCCTGATGTCTTCCAGATAAGTTGCCGGGTGTTGCTAGGAAGACAGGCTTAAGGAAAAGGGCTCCGGCTTTGGTGGATGATGATATCCTGATTTCTGATCCTCTATCCAAGCGGATGAGGTCAGATTCCTGCGAGCTAGGTGATCTTCCTCAGTCACTGGGGTCTCTTGGGGGTGTCACCAGTGGCGATTTCTCTTCTCGGACTGTCGTGGCTTCTACTGGTCAGGGCGGGGATATGAGTATCCTGGAGTCTGGAGGTGACGGGGTGACGGTTCCGTCGGGATAGACTCCGATGCTGTCTCCTTTAAGTGGAAAGGTGGTGCTCCTTTAATGGATAATGGCGACTTTAGTGGAGAGATGGTTTGGGGTTGCAAACCTAAGCCATGCTGGGGGGTTCCGCGTGGTGAGCTTGAGTTCAAGGGTGCTTTCGATGAGGCTTCTAATAATCTTATTAGAGCCGGAGGGAAGTTTGCTGCGTTGATTCAACTTTATGACGGGCGCTCAAGGGTGCTCGGAGCGGAGTTGATCAAATTAAAGCCGATTTGTTTGATAACTTTGATGGTGATGCGGCTGCAGTTAGGTTTCGAGAAGAAAAGATGCTTTTGAAAAGAAGATAGAAGCTCTCAAAGGTGAGGTTGCGAAGGTGTCTGGCCTTGAGGTTGAAAATAATCAACTTCGGGACAAAATTACGCAACTGGAGGATAAAGCCTGTCGGGACATGGAAAACTCGATTGCCGAGATGGCTCGTCTTCGCAAGTCTCGGACGAAGTGGGCTGAGTTGACGGCTGCTCAGGTGTACGAATCAATGCATAATTGGTATACTCCGAGGTTGGACCGTATAGGTAGATACGTCAGTCAGCGGGATGCAGTGGAGAAGGCGGTGATTAGGATTCAAGTCGACGAGGCTCTTCTTTCCTATGTCAGGAAAATAAAGGGGGTCGAGCAGGACTTTGATGCGGTGGAGAAGATGCTTGCGGCCCGGTTGCGGGAGAGTAAGGCCGCCGGAGATTTGGTTGAGGATGACGAAGTTGAAGCTGATGACTATGCTCCGCCCTTAAGGTTAGATCTTCGTTTTCGTCTTGCTGAATTTTGCTTTGATAGCGCATGGATTGTTCCACGGAATTTTGATCAATATGGGTCAATATATCGAACTTTCAGGCCTACCCTAGCTGAGCTGGCGTTTCCGGGATCCCCATCGCGTCATCAATCGAAGTAGGCGGAGAGGAAGTCGAAATTGTCTTTCTTTTTTTTCTTTTGATAGTTTCCCAGTTGCTTTTATCGCGACAATTGCCCGGGAGGGCTTTTATCCTTAAACTTTGGGTTTAGTTTTGGACGTTATGTGGTGTTTTATTTGCTGCTTTGTTGGCGAAACAAATTGGCTTAGACATAGTTGATAATTTCACAGCGCGATGAAAGAACCCAGCTTTAGGCCATGTCTTTTAATGAGAAACAATGCGCCTTCAATCGGTTGGGGTAGGCTAGTTTATTCGATCGTCATCGGGTAAACGGCTTACCTATGCCGAGATGGCTTGTTAATCTCAAGTGTGTCGAACAAGTGCTTTCGTTTGACGGTGCGGATGCGTCGTGATGTTCTTCGAAGCTTTCGTAGTCTGTCACGACTCTCATTCGAGACACCGACCGATGCGTATTAGGTCTGAGGTGCTGTGATTCGGTAGATCACATGTTTTGGCGACGAGGTCTAGGGGCTCGATTTATGCCTACGACTTTTAAGTCCGATACGCGTGACAGATAGCGGTTTTTTCTTGCCCGTATGGCTTAGAGCCGTGCGAGGTGCTTGCTCTCGTCTTTTGTGGGTGATCAGTCCACGGGTGCTGCGTTTAAGTGCATCCGAGCGTTGGGCCAGAACGTCGGTGTGTTGCGTTATTTCGGAATTATGCTTTGCGTGCGGTGCTTGCGTTGCCGATGTCTTCGGTAGGAAACTCAGTTACCGGTTGAGGGCAGAAGTCGTTTACTTCTGGGTCCTTGCCGAGACGGGAACCCTTCCGAAGAGGTTCGATAAGAAGTGCTTGCATAAAAATAAAAGAGCTATTTATTTTTATTAATTTATAGCTGTGCCTTTATCGAGAAAGACTGCCTACGTACCCATGCCGGGATCAAGCCAATCGTAGTTCATTACAAATGTTCATGTCATGGACATGTCTTTTTTTTTTTTTTTTTTTTGGTGCGGTGCGACGCGTCTAGGTGTAGAACCTGCGTAGGTTCATGGAGTTCCATGGACGAGGCAGTGGGTTTCCGTGACAATCGTCCAGCTCGTAGACCCCGGGTTTGATGATCTTGGTGATGCGAAACGGTCCTTCCCAATGGAACCCGAATTTGCCTGCGTGCTCGGGTTTGGTAAAGTCGTGGACCTTCTTAGATACAAGGTCGTAGAGCTCGAAGCGCCGGTTTCGCACCTTCCTGTCGTAATATCTGGTTGCTTGTTGTTGGTAGTTTTGCATACGCAGGACGCGATCCCGTAGTCATCATTCAATGCCGGGTTGAGGGGCATTAACGATCGTCGTAAGCTGGCTACGTGCAGTTCTGCCGGTGCTAGTGCTTCGCAACCGTGCGACAAAGAGAATGGGGTTTCCCCGGATGCGGTTCTGGGAGTGGTTCGATGCGACCAGAGCACTCCATCCAATTCGTCCGCCCAAGCTCCTTGGTAGCCTTCAAGCCTTTTTTTCAATCCATCAACAATAGTTTTGTTTGTGGACTCGGCTTGTCCATTAGCTTGAGGATATCTTGGCGTGGAGTAAGTGATCTTGATGTTCCACGATGCGCAAAATTCTCGGAAAGTTGCTGCGACGAATTGTCCTCCGTTGTCCGTGACGATCTCATAAGGAAGACCGTGACGGCATATGATATACTGCCACACAAAGTTTCTTACGTCATGAGCCGTTGGGTTTTTGTACGCTTTTGCTTCTACCCACTTAGTAAAGTAGTCGGTGACGACCAAGAGGTAAGCGCATTGCCGTGAGCGTGGCATGGGGCCGACGATATCCATTCCCCAGCGCATAAAGGGATATGCCGGGATCGCAGCTTGAAGTGCTTGCGTTGGGGCGTTGATCGCCGGTGCGTATCTTTGGCAGGGGACGCATTTGGCGGCGACGTTTATGCAATCGCCGATCATCGTTGGCCAGAAGTATCCGATCTTCTTAATTTTTAAAGCGAGTGATCTTCCGCCGGCGTGGTTTCCTGATGCTCCCTCGTGGGTCTCGACCATGATGCTCTTAGCTTGTGCTTCGTCGCAGCATCGCAGGATGACTTTGTTTGCGCTCCAGCGAAAAAGCTCGTTGTTGCGTAAGAAGTAGTAAGCTGCTTTTCGTCGGAGGCGGCGGGCCGCCCATCGCTCCTCTGGCACGGCGTCGTTGATGAGGTAATTTCTGATTTCATCCTGCCATGATTTGTGTTCTGCTGACTCGTCATCAGTGAGGTTTTCGTCTTCTTCTTCTTCTTGCGAGATTGCCATGACGGTTCCCTTGGGGAGTTTGATGCTTGGTTCGTCGATGGTTTCGACCGGGATGACCCGTCGCAGTGCTGATTCGGTTTTTGACGCCAAGGCTGCGAGTGCGTCGGCTTCGGAATTCTCGGAACGGGGGATCTTTGTCAACTCGAACGTCTTGAATGCTTTGGCAAGTCTTTGCGTTTGTTTGAGATACGCATCCATGCGATCGTCTTTCGTGTCGTAGTCACCGCTGAATTGTTTAGCGACGAGCTGAGAGTCACAGAACGCACGAACGTGTTCTGCTCCGACTGCTTCGGCGAGACGAAGTCCGGCAATAATCGCTTCGTATTCGGCTTCGTTGTTGGACGCTGGGAAACCGAGTTTGATCGATTGCTCGAGAATCTCGCCTGTCGGGGAGACGAGGCGGATGCCGACGCCTGCTCCTTGCCTGGAGGACGATCCGTCGACATGCAGTGTCCATTTGAGGATTTGCTCGTCCTCTTGAGTTGCGAGCTCTGGTGGGATTTCTACGATGAAGTCGGCTAGGACTTGTGACTTGGCGCTCGTCCGGCTTTTGAACTCAATATCGTATTCCGATAGTTCGATTGCCCATCTTGCCATTCTTCCGGATTGGTTGGGGCCGTGAAGGATTTGGCGTAGTGGTTGGCTGGTAAAGACGACGATGGAGTGTGATTGAAAATATGGCCTGAGTTTTCGTGCCGATATGACTACTGCGAGTGCCAACTTTTCTAGGGTTGGGTATCGCGTCTCGGCATCATTGAGGGTTTTGCTGACATAGAAGACTGGCTGCTGCTCTCCTCGATCTTCTCGGACAAGGACTCCGCTTACCGCCGTGCTTGATATTGCGATATATAAGAGTAGGGTCTCGCCTTCTTCGGGTTTGCGTTGTGGTGAACATGTTCCGAGTGATTCGGGTCATGTGCATGGAGTAATGCTTCAGAAAAGCATTGGTTAGGTCGTCGAAGTTATCGATCGACTCGGCGGGGAGGTTAGAGAACCAGGTCAAGGCATCTTTCGCCATGTGCTCGACGAATACTTGACAGTAGTTGGCCTCCCTTTCATCGTAAGATTTGTATTTCTCCCTCCTCATGGCGAGGTTGAACGCGGTTAGCCACTTCTTGGGGTCTTCTTCGCCGGTGTAAGAGTCGATTTTGAGTCGAACTCTTTCGTGTAGCTCAATCTGGCGGAGCCTGCGGGTGAGCGGGCTTCTTCGGGTGTCGGCGAGTGCTTTCGTCAATTCCGGAGCTGAGCTGGTGGCGCGATGAACTTTCGAATCGACCTCGTCGAGGCGACGATTCACCCGTTCGAGCTTCTTGGTGGTAAGTCGCCTGAAGTGCGCGGGACGGGGTTGTTCCGTCAGGGGACTTGACGGATCTTCATCGTCTTCTCGTGCTAGGGCTTCCACCTGTTCCTGAGTCTTTTTCTGCTGTGCTCGCATTGACTCGAAACCGTCGGCGAGTGGCTTGACGAGATTCTCCATGAGTTTGAGGATCTTCTCGCTCGAGGAGGATTTCTTCGAGCTGCGGGGTTTGTCGCTCGAGGAAGATTTTCTCGAGCGGCGTGGTGCGGACGGAGGGGGGCTCTCGTCCTTTCTTGGCGGAGGAGATCGTTGCGGCGAAGTCGATCTTCGCGGCGAGACGGATCTCTGTGGCGAGAAAGATGGGTTTCTTGTAGGGACAGGCTTGTCCCTACCTTCAGCGGGTAGCGACTTGTCTATCGTGCTGGTAGACTGTCGCTTAAGTTTTCTTCTGAGGGAGACGGGCTCCCGGTGGGAGTGTTCTCTTTCGAGTTCCATCGTTGCTAGTTCGTGAAAATCTAGATATCTTCGAGATGAATAGCGAGAAGCGTTTCCAGCCCCACGGTGGGCGCCAATTGTTGAATCCGAGATAGCACTCGTCAAGACGGGCTATCTAAGATGTGAGTTTAGGAAACTGGAACGCTTAATTCGACTCTTAGATTATCAAGAAGATTACAAGAGAGCAATCTCGCTAACAAGCCTAGCGAGATTTGATGGTGAACAAGAGGATAGAGTAAAAGCTAATGTGAAAGCCTAGTGATTCTAGATGATTTCGGATCCTTTCCCCAATGGGGGGTCTTCAATATATAGGTTGATAAGTCGGCCGAATGATGAATATTCTCCTTCAGGCGAGATGGAAAACTTCCTCTTTTGCGATATGGAAAATTCCCTCTTGTTTTTGGATCTTTCTCCATTCTTTAAGTCGGCATGAAGATTTATTTACATTTCTCCATGGATTGTGCCTTTCTCTTCAAGTCTTGCCTTTTTCTTGAAGATGTTAGGCCTAAAATCGGATTGGGCTTTGTACTTTACTAATGATGACGGGCTCAGGGAAATGTGCTAATTTCTCCTCTAACACTCACGTCATGCAATGATAAGTTACTTTGTTTGAGTTCAACAATAAAACTACGAAATTAATAATGCGAGAACAACCAACCAAATTCATTAACAATGAGCACGAGCTCTTGAATCAATTTTACAAAATCTAATGATGAAAGCATATTCAGCCATTAGGTAACTACTGAAAGGAGATGTCAGATAAAACAAGAACAAAAACAAAAACGAAAAAGGTAACTAAAGAAAAAAAAAGAGTAACTATTTATAGGCAGTGATCAGACTTGGGCATTTACTTCACATTTAGTGAAGCTTCGAGCATCCAGCAATATTCAAAACCTCTAACCTCAACGTAGATGGAATATGCTTCAGATTCGAGCAGTCCTTCAGATTCAGAAACACTAGCTTTTTAAGACGACAGATAGACTGGCTGATGCTCACCAAACTATTGCAACCTTCAAGATCAATGTACTCCAGATTTGGTGCACTTGAAATTCTTGGGAGTTCTGTTAGGTTGTAGGAGAAGCTAAGTCTCAACTTCTTCAGCTTTTCCAGACTCTGCAAAAGAGAAAAGCAAACATTCAGTAACAATTCATGGTTTATCAATCAAAGTACAGTAATCTTAAAAATTACCTTTTCTCCTTTCCAAAGTTGTTTTACACAGCTATTGGGTAAGTTGATCTCTACGAGGTTCTTTGGGTCGAAGCTTTGCGGTAATGAGTCTAAAGGGTAATGTTCCCAGTGCAGAAGACTTAGCTTGCTAGGCAAACTATCAAGACCTTGAGGCAGAGACAGTCCATTGTTCTCTACAGCTTCAGAAAAAAAATAAACTTTAACAGCCTCATGTTGCACATTTTCTCGAAAACCTTTGGATTTGCCTCGAATTTGAGCTTCGACATGTCCAGGAAAATGCCTTCGACAGCTGATGTGCCCTGAAAATCAAAAGCAAAGAAGTCAGCCTCCAAAAATAGTTTAACCTGAAGAAACCTAAGGGACAACAAAATACAGAGACCAAGTACTTACAATGTCATCTATGAACATTTTGATGATTTCCTCTTTAATCCACAGTCTGCTGCGATCTCCCGGCATGTCAGGAGACTCTTGACGAACCATCTCTCGACCACTTGCCTGAATAAATCTTTGCATCTCCAACAAGTTGTTTGAAATGGTTAATAGAGACTTATACATAGTTCATATTTGTAAAATCAATTAAGTATTATTTTCTTATAAAGTAAAATCACTGAATTATTGCTTCTTTTCTTGTCATCCAACTTATATGAAAACCTTAAATTATCGAAAATAACTTACTGGAATGGGTGAGATTGTTAAAACTACTCTTGCTGATTGCTTGTATGGACGAATGCAAGGTCTTTCGACGGTAGCTGCTTTATTTCAAATGTGTGAAAATTTGGGACAAAACGGATTAGAGTTTTTGCTGCATAAACTCTTCTTTACATTGCTAAACGATAGATATCTTGAGATTGGACCTCTTGGAAATGCACATGAGAGATTCAAACGCTGACTTAAGAGCAAGAAGCTACATATTGTACTTGATGGCGTGAATGATGAAAAGCAGATAAAGTATCTAATGGGGGCACTGCAAATGGTATCAATGAGGAAGTAGAATTATCATAACTACTTGAGATAGTAAATTGATCGAGACGATCAAAAGCCGAAAATATCTACTCCCACAATTGAATTATAGAGAAGCGTTGAAGCATTGGAAGAATCCTATGAATGAGCAAGAAACTTCCCCTTTTGCTTACTGTTCAAGTTATCTTCATCATGTTCACCATCAGCTACATCATCATCGTGAAATAGAAATTCATCTAGAATACAAAGGGAATAAGAGCCTTGATATGCTTTGGGAAGTCATAAAACGTGGAAAGATACCATCTTCTTGTAGCATAACTCCAACCGATAAGATAGAAAGTCATTCCCATGGAGAAAGAAAGTGAATAAATAGTCGGAGAAATCATAAACAAGCCCCAAAACACAAGTATCTCAAACAGATAACGAGGGCATATGATTGTATCAAAAGAACTCCTTTTGGTAGAGACCGTGATGTAAAACAAAGAGCTGGATATGCTTTGAAGCCATTAACAACCGCATATTTAATTGGTTAAAGAACAACTACCATCTTTATTTGTCCAAAAAATTATCATCAAGCTGTGATTTTTCGTCTCATTCTATAAAAATATTAATGAAACCCAGATGATAAGGAAATAGAAAAGGTTTTTTATGGATAAAAACTCCGACTAGTTGTTAAAACTTGAAAGTAAAATAGTTTATTTCGATTATGTACTAAGTAGGGTCCACACGGAGTATGTCGACCAAAGTAGATTATGCGCCGTGGAGGGATATGTATGGTCTCAAACCCTCTCAATGCATGGAATCACGTAACTCGCGACAAACTAACAAAAAGGCAACGGCCTCCCTTTTTCCGCCACGTGTATGTTTGACGCCAAACAAGCCACAGATTGTTGAGTCCCTTCTTAAACAACTGGTCGATAGTGACATGCTTGTTGCAAATTCGGAATATTTTAATATTGTCTCAGTCAAATATTGTGAATACTTGTAATTGTGAATATATGTCCAATCTCAAACAAAAAAATGAATTTCAATTGGCCATATTGGATGCAAATTGAAGCGAAAACTCAGGTTATGTAAAATCATTGAATTATTACTTCTTCTTTTTGCTTTTTTATCCAACTTTAGTATATGAAAACCTTAAATTAGTTTTAGTCAACCGGTCGGTTAAAATATTTTATTTATATTTTTTTGGAAAGGTATTTTATTTTATATTATTTTAAACTAAGAAGCGACGAAAAATAATGTTTAAATAAAATAAAAGAATGGGAACAAGCGTCAAGCTAACAAGTAACAACCAAAAGAGAAAACTTCCAATCTGTTTCTCTTTCTCCAAATTCACACTTTAAACAAATTCTTCTCTGTTTTTGTTTTTCCATTTCTTCCTTCATGCTCAGGTCTCTTTCGATTCGTTAATTGATTCGATTGGAGAAATAAACGATCGTTTATCCAGTCGATTAGTAATCTTAGGGTTTTGTTTCTGGGTCACAACCGATGACTTATCTCGAGGAAGACGATGCTGTTTCTGAGGTGCGAGTGAGAGTTGAAGAAGAAGACAGAATCAAGAAATTAGGGAATTATGTTAAACTCAGTGACAAGCTCGAAGAACATCGACAAGAAGATGAAGAAGATTCATCACCATCTTCTTCTACTTCTTCTTCGTCTTCTTCTTCGTCTTCTTCTTGTGTACGGAAGCGATCTCTCTGGTTCTGGATCAAGCTTTCTCTTCTCCTCACACTTCTAGCTGCTTTAGGTCTCGCTGCTTACAAATGGCTCGGTCCTTTAATCATGGACAAGGTTCGATTTTTCCCCTCCATTTTCAAGTTAAATCAATCCCAAAAATTTCACTGTTGGATTTGCGATTCTTGTTGGTCTGTTCTTGCAAAAAGTTTACTTCCTTATCAATTGGGTTTGATTAGGGTTTATCAATTGTTGTCTTTTAGGTCATAAAGTTGTTTCCTTTATAAGAGTGGTTTATGTGAATTAGATCTCTGTGTAGCTGCAATTGCTTATAGAATACAAATTAAGCAGAATTGAGATTTGTAGATCTTTAGCTCTGTTTCTGCTCGTGGCGTTGTTGCAGGAGCTAATCCCACTCATAAAATGGGAGATGAGGACACTAACATACCCTATGTGCGGTCTTCTTGTATTCTTAACCGTCGCGCTATTCCCTATCATACTTCTACCGTCGACGCCGTCAATGTGGGTCGCCGGAATCACATTTGGTTACGTCTACGGCTTCCTCCTTACGTTTCCAGCTATAGCCATTGGTGTCTCTCTTCCTTACTTCATCAGCTACCTCTTCTGCCACAAGATCCAAGTATGTTGATGTGTTTTGAAAATCTGAGCAAGAACTTCTTCTTCTTTCGTATTGATGAGATTTGAATCTTGTTTTTGCAGGGTTGGTTAGAGAGATATCCGGATCAAGCTGCGATTTTGAGAGCTGCTGGTGGAGGCAACTGGTTTCGCCAGTTTCGTGCGGTGACGTTAATCCGGATCTCGCCGTTCCCTTTCGTTGTTTATAACTACTGCGCGGTTGCGACTCGTGTGAAGTACGGTCCTTACATTGCTGGTTCTCTCTTAGGGATGGTGCCTGAGAACTTTGTTGCACTTTATACGTAAGTCTTTTGCAATTTTGATGATAAGTTTATGATTTAGTTTAAGCGTTTTCTGATAGTTTTTTTGGTTGTGTGTGTGTGTTGTTTGCAGAGGGATTGTTATTAGGAAATTGGCAGATGCATCTACAGAGGAACAAAAGGGGATGTCGATTTTTCAGATTGTTCTTAATGTTTTTGGACTTGTAGCAGCTGTTGTGACAACTGTTCTCATCATGAAGTATGCGAAAAGACAGCTTCAGGGTATGAAGAAAGAGGAGGAAACTTTGTTGCTGCAGTGATCATTTTGTGTCTGCTTCTTCTCCAAAGTACAGGTTTGGTCCAAAGATGTGGAAGAGCTCTGGTTTTTGGTTTTTGTTCTCTGAGTTCTTTCACTTCTGTTTTTGCTTTTTTCAGATGAGAAAAGGGTAAAAGAGAAGAATATAGTTTACTACTAACAGACAATACTCTAGCTTCTAACACGATTTGATGTTATATATTTTTATTGGTTTCTTGTTTTTGGGTTCTCTTTTGAAAATATAGTGATAAAACTCATATATTGTTGTTACTGGAATATTTGAAAACTTTAAACATACACTATCCTTTTTTTTGCTATATTAATATTTTTCTTTAATATTTCCTAAATATGAATTATGAAAATATTGAAAACTGGTTAAAAACTTTATATCCGTAATTATTTGATTGTAAAAAAAATTGTTTTGTAAGTAATCAGTTATCTTATCACCATCAAATAATGTATTTGCTCATTCATGTTGACACCTGGTACTTTGAAGATTGTGGGCTGAGTAGAGAAGAAGCCCATATTTAACCAAATGAAATACTATTAATCAGACTACGAAATTATTCTTTTTAAATGCTTTCGACATATTAAATGGTGGCGAAAAAGAAAACTTATTGGAATTGAATGGGGACCCGGAATTGAAGAAAAAATCTTAACAGTTGTGAAGGAGATGTCCCATGCTGCGCATGGGAGCCCAATTCAGTGAACTATGTTATTGTCATTTTGTCAACTACCAAACAACATAAGCAGAGCAATCAATATTTAATAAAATTTGTTTTTTGTTCATATGAAAATGATAGTGGGTGAGCACTGCATGGCTCAAAATTAAATTTGGATTCTGACTCTAGTCTATTGGTTAACATTTTTAATTTTGGTGCATTTAGACCACCCCCAACACACTAAACCGAGCAACAAATATGTTCAACAACCCTCATCCCCAAATAAATGTTGTCTTTGTACCCTTCAAAAAGTGCCTTTTGGTCCAAAACCCAAAACCTTTTAGACTGGTTTGTCTAAAAGTGTATACTTAAATTTAATTATGTCTTAACTATGAACAACCAAAATTAAATATTTGTCCTACCCTCTGAAA
This sequence comes from Microthlaspi erraticum, assembly GCA_902728155.2. Lineage (NCBI taxonomy): Eukaryota > Viridiplantae > Streptophyta > Magnoliopsida > Brassicales > Brassicaceae > Microthlaspi > Microthlaspi erraticum. The sequence goes on along the minus strand of CACVBM020000399.1, from coordinate 115,092 downwards.
TCTTCTTGTCGGTCTTGTGGTATAACTTAATTAGAAAAAAAATATTTACGTTCTTATCAGTTAGCTCTTGAGAAATTTGGCTCTTTCAACTTAGGACTAAAAATTATACTCTAATGACGAAAGAAATTGCATGCCGACTGAATAAAGTTTAATTTTTGTAAAATCCTGTTTTGAAGTAAAAACAAATACTCCTTCAAATCCAATTAATAAGAAATATGTATGCTTCTGACTTTGGTACCACTGTCAACGCTGTATCTATGTGTCTTTCATGCGAATAAAAATCCATTAGTCTTTAATGGCAATCAATGTCAGCTTGTCATCTGGTGAAACACATGCTCTCATATCAGTTACTACAAAAATTCAAAAGATTTTAAATACTGTAAACCGTAACGAGCTGTTCGTGTGAATTTTCGAATATTCTTCAATCATAGCTCAAATTTGTAAAAGTTTTGTATTCTTGTAGGTGAAACGACTTCTACTGAACACAATCTTACATATCCTAAAAAGCATTTTATTGGTGAAAAAGTTGAAAATTATCTTACCACTATAATTTTATTTTTAATAATGCGTTAGATATTACTACAAAATATGAAAGAAAATATTTGTAAAAGAAAATATACCAAAATATGAAAGGAAATATTTGTAAAAGATAAAATCACATTAAATGTGATGACCAAATATTTTTCAGGTAGTATTTATTAAAACTGGAAATTATCATTAAATTGATAAGTTTTGCACTATTTTTTAATTCTCAAATGGTAAATTTATCCAACAGTCACACTGAAAAGATACACTGAACAAAGGTGACATGGCACAAAAGAGCATATTATTATTACCATAGTAAATGGTAAATCAAAATACGGATTTATTTACATAAAAAGATGGAGACAAGTCAAACTGGACAAACGAATACAACCGTTGATGACCAAATCGAAATTATCCACACAAAAAAAAAATTCTCTCGATTCCCCGCCGAAAATCTCAGAAAAACGACAGCCAATAAAGCTCCTCAAATTACACGACACTCGACGCCTTACGTCATGTCCTAGTTTACGTAAACACCCCTACAGTCTCTGTCAGTCTGCCTCTCAGACAAGGTCACTGTAGTCTTTTCAAGTATCTTTCTCATTAGTCCAATCAAATTCAATTTTTGGTCACATAAGAAACGCTGCACGCTTACGCGACGATGTCGTTTTGTGCTTACGGAATAAAAAGGGGACAAAATAATAAATTAAATATTTGCCGTTTTGTCGCTTTTATAATTTACAAAAACAGTGAGAGAAAAAATTGTGACGTTTATTTCCTTTCTCTGCATTCTTCTTCAATCTTTGCTTACTCATCAAAACCGATGATGAATCAGAGATTTTATTAGGGCTTCCTCTTGCACTGATTCGTGTGGTGAGAGGCTTCACGTGACGTGGAATCCGCCACTGCTTTTGCTTGTTCACAAGAGAGAGACAAATACAGAGACAGAGAGAGAGTGACTGGAGGTTTCAGAGAGAGATAATGGAGACGGATACGGAGTCGGAGAGTGATGAAGATATGGAGATGGAAGAGCCGTTGGTGTTCGAGGTGAGTGAAATCGATTTGGAGTACGAGTTTGAAGCTGCTCGGTGGCACGATTTCACTCGGGAGGAGCTGGAGACTGAGTCTCGTGTCGCCGAGCTCTGGTTCGAGTCCGCTCAATCTTACCCACCTTCTCGTGAGTACTCATCGATTGTTTTTCGTCAAGTGTTGGGCTAAAAATTTGATTTTTGCGTTACGTCATCATTAAAAATCATGACTTTAATTTTGTTTAGTAGTCCAATTCTACGATTTGATTTCGATGAGAGGATGCAAAAGCTTTTCAATTTTGCTGCGTTTGTTCAATTTTGTCCTTCACGCCTCCAAAGAAGCTTCCTTTTTGTCTTTTTAGCACTAATTTGACTATTTTTCATTAGAAATGCAGAGCACTAATGTCCTGTAATTATGTTGATTAAAAATTTGTTTTTTTTCAGCTTTTACAAGGAAGCTGTTGATGATAGAGGAGGTTTCTGATGATAAGACAGAGCCTTCTTCTTTGAAATCAGAAGATGGGGAAGTTACTGCAGATGTCATCATGGAGAGTGACAGAGAAATTAAGGAGCAACCAGATGATGTGAATGAAACAGGTGAATAATACATTGGATTAGATTCCAAATTGACCAGACAAGTTTATGTTTGGATGTAAAATGTTTTCTTGTCTTCTTTCAGGAAATGTAGTGAGGTCTGAGGTTTTTACCTTCATACATGGTGGTAGTAGTTTGAAGAAAGATCCAAATCAGTCCTTACATAAAGGTGATCACTTTACTATATCAACTCATGTAATTTTCTCTTCTTATTTGGTATTTGACTTCATCATTGGTCAGACTCATTTTCTGTTAAAGCTTGCTACTTTTGAATTGTTTAGTTTTGCTTTCTGTTTCAAAGTCTCAATTTTTTTAACTTCTTGCCAGGACCAACATTTAGCAATCGCATACATAGTGATAAACTAAGATCCCAAACAAAGTCAAGCACAAGGCCAACACCTAGAAGCTCAACATTGATGAAACCTACTGCTAGCCAATTGGCAAAACAGGATAGTGTCAGGTTATTGATTATGAGAATCAAATAGTTCTTGGTGTCTTTCTTCTTTCAACTTAATTCAGTGAGCTTTAATACTTTGTTGCTTTTTTCTTGATCTCATAGACACCGTATGCAAGTTAAGGAGAAAAGCTTGTTTCCTTCATCTGCATCTGAAGTACAAGCTACGAAAAGACAGAAGCTTGATGGAGGTCTACTTCATAAGGTAGAGTCTTTAGTAACTTCAAAAACAATTTGATTCAAGTGTTTTGACTTGAGGCAGTGAATGAATATTTGCTCTTTTTCTCTTTTAAGGTTGCTGCAACGACGCAGGAGATGAGTTTTGTCCACAAGGCAGTCAAGAAGATTACTGTGCCTCAGGAGCCTGATTTTGCAACATCAGCTAGAGCAAATAGGATAAGGTTAGTGCCTAGAACATTGGCTTGTCAGTGACTTGTTATGGAAAAGGTCACTTCTTTACAGGCTTTGGTTATTTCAGGCACAGGAATGATGCTACAATAGAGCAGGACTCAGGATCAGTGTATAGATTCAAAGCTCGTCCCTTTAACCGAAAAGTTAGTAGTATCTCTGTTAATCACTTAACATGGAAGTCATTTTCTTGATTGTGTCCCAAGCTCAAGCATGTGTATGTGTTTGTCTGTAGATCTTTGAGGCTCCATCGTTGCCTATTCGGAAGAAGAGCACTCCTAAACTACCAGAATTTCAAGTAAGCATTTGGAAACTAGATGCGGCTTCAGTTTCTTACTAGGTTTGTTAGTATAAAACCTTATCTTGGGGCTTCTTATCAGGAGTTTCACTTGAAGACCTCAGAAAGAGCTATGCAACATTCATCAGCAGTATCAATAGGGAATCATCATTATCGTAAGGTTATACATCAACTGAACTTAAACGATTACTTCCATATCGATGTGTGTTCAGTCTCAAAGTGCTGATGTTAAAGGATTGAATATTTCTTCTTGACAGAGGTCAGATGATAAGGCGGATGTGACAGCTTTACTTGACGGTGTTAACAGAGAACCAAGGAGGTACTATACCTATTAAAATCACAGATGGTTTCTTGCTTTCTTACTCCAAAAGTCTTGTATGAAATAAATGTAATTACTCTGTGACCTTAACTTTAACAGACCAAGAGCTGTGGAAACACCCAAGGATGATGATAGAAAACAGTTTCTCAAAGCTCGTCCTCTTGACAATAAGGTATAATGTTTTAATTTTTTTTTTTTCGTGTTGAATTTGCTTGCTTCAGGCTTTTCATGCTCATACACGTTTCGTTTCTGTTAAACAGATGGTTTCAAGTAGACGAGACATTGGCTTTTTTAGAAAAAGCAAGCGAGAAACTGAAGTTCCCTTGCCAACAGACCTTTTCAGTAAGGTACAAGTCATAACTTCATATAATCATTAGGTTCCACTGAACATATTTATTTCTCCAAGAACTTGCATTTACAATAACAGTTTTAACCTTTTACAGCTCTCGATAAAATCCGAGCTCCAGCCAAACAATGGATCTCGCTTAAGATTTCCTCAGCCTGAACAAGAAAAGGTTGATCTTCATTTCATTTTTACTTTCTGTCATAGCTTTAGGAAATCATCTTGAGTTTGACAATCTTTTTTCTCTTGGTATATAAGGGCTCAAAGGAAAATAGACTCAACTCCTTTCAAGCAGGGAATGAAGTAAGCTAATTGATTCAATCCTCCAACTACCACTTACAATTGCATGTTTTTCTTGAATCATTTGACCAATAGTTAATACATTGCAGAGAACAAGTAGTGTGACGGGAAAACAACACGGTTTATGGACAACTAGGAGGTAAGCTACAAGCAGCGAGTGCACCTAAACTAACAAGTAATAACAAAAGAAGGTTGCTCTACTATTTGCTTTCTTAAATATGGATATAGCGTTGAGGATCATTCTTGTTTTTCGATTTGGCAGGAGTGTAGGCATTCGCTGATTGGTGACAAGAAAAACCGTTTTTATTATATGGAAGAGCTCCCTTGTTGTGTACATTTAAGACTTGGTTCTCTTTAGGGTGACAACTAGTCAAAGCAAAAGGCTAACATTATGGAGAAGTAAATTATGTTCTCTCAGGGGGATGTGTTGTGACAATTTATGGTCCATTATTTTTTGGCTAAAGGAAATGTATATTGATGGGATACTCATTCATTTCTTGATATGAAATAAAATACAAAAAAGAGATGTTGATAAAGTTCTAAACATTTCTCACTTGTTGGTTTTTGAGATATAAGATTTAAACGTATGGCATTGGTGGGGAAACCAAAAACAAAAAAACGTAACCGTGGTTATTAATAGCAAATTCAGATAAAAAGATAAAAAATGATTATGGCTTCGCCCGGGTTCGAACCGGAGACCTTCAGTGTGTTAGACTGACGTGATAACCAACTACACCACGAAACCTTTTTGCCCTTTTAGCTCATTTTGTACTATATACCAAAAATACGTTCATTTAGCTCCAGACAGAACTGAGAAGTACTTTGAGAAGTGTTGCCTTGTCCTTTCGTTTCATCGATGTCTGGCTTTAGCTTTACTCTTCCCGCACGGTTTCTTCTCGCGTGCCCCTCACGCGCTCTTCCTCTTCTTCATCACACGAAGCTTCTTCTCCGCTGCAAAATGTCTTCTTCTTCCTCCTCTCTGACTCATTCCATCACGCTTCCGAGCCAACCCACCAAGCCTGTCCGTGTCGCTGCGGCCGCGGGAGTCTCTTCCTCTGATTTCAGGCGAGTTTTTAGAATCTCTTCCTCTGAAATCCGTAGGTTTTCACTGTGGAATTCTCCGTTAATTTTCCGATACATGTGTGATGTAGGAATGCTATAGATTCATCTCTGTTCACGAATTGGCTAAGAAACTTGGAATCAGAGACTGGAATTTTATCTGATGGGACTATGACATTAAAGCAAGTTCTTATTCAGGTAAAAAAATTGATCTTAAACTCATTTCAGATATCTTTTGGTTCGTTTTTGGAGGTTTCTTGAATAGTTTTGAGAGTTAACATATGGTATCAGGAGTGGAATTTTATTTCTAAATGAAACAGCTTTTTATCTCTGTATTAGGGAGTTGATATGTTCGGAAAACGACTCGGCTTTCTGAAATTCAAAGCTGAAATCCTCGACAAGGAAACTGGACAAATGGTATCTAATCATCTTCTTGTATACTCTTGCTTTGGTACTCTTGTCTGTCTGTTTGTGGAAGCTAATAAGTCACCATTAGGTTCCAGGTATTGTATTTGCAAGAGGACCAGCCGTGGCTGTGCTCATTCTCTTGGAGTCTGATGGTGAGACTTACGCTGTTCTCACTGAGCAGGTACAGATCTTCATTCATTTTTCTGAATGATTTTTTATATAATCCAATGTGGAAGATATATACAAACAAAAATCACGTTATATAATGGTTTTTTGGAAAAGGTTCGTGTTCCGACCGGGAAGATAGTTCTTGAATTACCTGCTGGAATGTTGGATGATGATCATGGTGATTTCGTTGGCACTGCTGTTCGAGAGGTACACATCTTTCTTCTCTCTTTAGTCTCGAATTTTGAATGTTGAGATACTAAAACATAACTTAGTGTCTTTCTGATATACTGCAAGCTAAAGAAACTAGAGAATGGCCTGCAAAAATGTGATCTTTAGTTGTTTTTACATATCGTTTACTTTGATATACTTATACACATATCAGGTGGAAGAAGAGATTGGTATAAAACTGAAAAAGGAAGACATGGTTGATCTCACTGCTTTCCTTGATCCATCTACAGGCCACCGGGTTTTTCCTTCTCCGGTAAGCCGTCTTTTTCAAAGAATAATACTTTTCTGTAACAAGTTGTGGAAACTCAACAAGTTTTGTAGTCTTTTAGAATGTGCTTGGAATATTTGGTTGATTGTTTTCTCTCTCTGTTGGTTCAGGGAGGTTGTGATGAAGAGATGAGTGTGTTTCTCTACAGAAGGAAAGTGGAAGTAGAGACAATCAGAGAGCTACAAGGGAAAGAGACAGGACTGCGTGAGCATGGAGAGTTTATCAAAGTCAGGGTCATTCCGTACAGAGAGCTCTGGCGCAGAACAGCTGATGCTAAGGTTCTTATGAGCATTGGTCTCTACGAAATGGCTCAGAGAGATGGTCTCGTGCCTAGACACTGATACCAAACTCTCGCTAATGTCAAGTAGATGAGATAAGATTTGTTGTAAAAGGAGTTTTCTTTTCTTAAGGTTATATGACTTTGTAGTCTGCAACTTAGTTGGTTGTTCAAAAAAAAAAAAAAAAAAAGTCTGCAACTTGGTTACCATAAAAAAAACATTTGATTTTGAGAACTGATCTTTTAAACGAAAGATTTTACAAACCTAATTTTAGGTTTCCAAAAGCTTAAGCATTGCCATATTTGAAACTGTACAAGTTTTGGCAATAAAAAGAAGAAACTTTTACGTTACAGACCAAATGAACATGAATTACACAATGTGAGTATGACAACAAACTTCTCCATCACCATACTGTCAAAATGGCACTGACAAATTCTTGTGCGTTTTGATGCAATCTTAGTGGTTAAAGAGTATTGAGTTTGAATCACTATGATGAATCCCGTCCTCTCTTTCCTGATGATGGCCGGTGGTCTTTCGAAGAACCATTACTTCTGATAACACGGCAAACAGAGAATTTAAGAATATGCAGGCGAATAAATGAAGCTTTCTTTTGGTTCATGAGCAGGTTTCGTAAGCTTACACAGCATCTGTCTTACTTGATGGCTCTTGTGTGGCCCGTGATTGTGGAATCACCTGCACACAATAAAGAAAGGTTCAATCGAGTAAGAAGCAGCCAGTTGTCATCCTCATGAACTTACAAGTATCACATAAGAACATGACCAAAGCTATATAATTGTTGAGTGTATTCTCAGGTCAAGCCACATTAATTTTCAATGAATGTTAAAACAGTGATTGATAAAACATACTGACAGGAAGACCAAGTTGTTTCATGCATCTGCTGTGAGCGTCAAGATATTCTTCATAAGACTGCAACCAAAACAGACAAAAACACAATCACAAGACTTTGTCAATGATTAGACAACACGAAAACCAGACTCTTCTCAAGAAATAGAAGAACATCACTGTAGAAAGCAAAATTTTGAGCCAGACCCTGAGATAAATATATATAGTATGGATAAGAAAGAGCTCAATGAGAATGACTCAGAGATTGAAAAAAATAAATACTACAAATGTTTTCACCAAGTTTCCAGTAGCGTGCAATAATAAGCATTCTCTGATCCAACTAACAACATGGTTTACAAAATGATCTAGTACGAGAACAAGAAACTGTAATAGAATGATTTTTTCAGGATAAGTTACAAGCAGATATGCCACTAGTACCATGTTAAGAAAATCATCATCGGTTAAGGAACTCGCGAGAGGGCTCTCCAAAGGCAGACCCCATGAGTTGAAACGTAAAGTCTTTTCTTGCGCTCCATATCCTCCTCTCTGCTGTGCAAAATGGAATCTGCTGAGATCGTCCTGGTTAGGGTAAGGCATCGGCGTATGGCCCCACATATTGTTATTATACTCTTCGTCTCCTGAGGAAGATGGAAGTTCTACAAGAGACCTTTTCGTTGAATAATCATCCCTAGAAGAGCTGTGAGAGAATAGAATCAAGAACAAAGCATATATAAAGAGATTCTAAGAATGCAAACGTCGACTTATGGAGATACCTATTCAACAACCCATCATCACAGCTATTTTCATCAAGAAGCTCACAAAGTGCCTCACCAAGATCTTCCGGCAACTCCTAGCAAAATGCACACATTACAGAGCACTTCAGGTTAAGTCATTGATGCATAGACTCTATATGAGGTGGAAGCAAATATAAGAATCTTTAGGTATATACCTGACAATCTCGGCTAATCTTGACAGGCTTGAAATCATTCAGAGGATTCTTGAGATGAAGTGTTTTCTGAAAAGGCAATTCACTCAACCGCAACCATTTCACTTTAAAACTACGTCCCCAGGGATTGTTCTTGCCACCTCCTTGACTCCATATCTGGTCTCTTCTCCAACCAACAGCAGACAACATCTCTGCATACCCTTGGAAGAATCCACTCATGTTCACGCTGAAAATCAAAACCACTCTACCAGAATTCTACACACAAGAGCATAATAAAGTCAGTGACTCAGTATCATACCAAGTAACTACTTAGCGTAAGGTTATAGAACGGTACTTACATGAAAAGCACCTTCCAAGATTGGCTCATTCATGACTTGAGTAGCCCAAATCCCTTTCTCGACCGAGAGTTGAATGTTCTCGTAGTTTAGACTTTTGATGATGAAGTATCTCGTTTGATACCCCGGTTTTTTACTGTTCTTGTTCCCGTTAGAGCTTTCATGATGATCAGTAAAGTTACTGCGTTCGACTTCTACCTTGGAATGTTTACGATCTTCTTTGCTTATGTAACTTGAACTCTCTGTCAAAAGCAATCCAAACAAACACACAATATTTACAAGAAGACAAACAAACAAAAATAAACAAGAAAAAAAAAAAGCTACATTTAAACAATTATACCTGGATCATCAGAGTTTGCTCTATCTTGTTTCCAATCAGTCAGAGACGAATCAACAACAGATGCATTCTCCTTGGCATTATCACAAGACATGCCTCTTTATATTCAAAATCCCAACACACAAGAACCAAAAAACACTAAATTACACGGTAAAATAAAGCCTAAACATTCATTAAGTCCTGTATAGGACAATAACACTCAAATCACAGTGCAGAAATAAGCATAAACCAGAGAGATATTCACACTCAAATTTTACCAAAACAAATAGTCTACTTATCAGAAATTAGTGTAGTTAGAAAGCATTAGTATATTATAACAACAACAAAAACTAGTAATCATGAAACTAATTTAGGATGTTCATCAAAAGTAAGTCAAAGAGATGCGATTTATGATCAAATGCGACTTGTAATAAATAAAATTCACTAATTCAGCAACCTAAATCATTCTTCTATATTCAACATAAACAATATTCCCCAGAAGAAGCCTCAATTCGATGTAGGAGACAAACAACTAAGCCATTTCGATTAAACAAAAATTAATCCCCAGAAATCGATTGAACAGTCGACAGTTACACAGTAAGAAGTACAGTTAACAGTAGAGAGAACGAACCTTCGAGTTTATAAAAAAACGGTTTTCGGGGAAGAGAAAGAGAGAACGCACAAGTGAAGATGGTAATGACTGACTCTTTTTATTCCGTTTCTCTATTTGAAAAGCCCTAATCTTCTCTGTTCGGCATCCCTCTTTTTCAACTTCTTCTCTCTGTTTCGTATTATACTTTTTTTTCGTTTTTTTTTGTTTCTTCTTCTTCTCTCTCTCTGACTCTGGATTTGGTTCTCATTGTGGTAGAGTAACGTGTAGGTGAGGAAAGGTGTAAATTGAACGGACGGGATGCGATGAGAAATTAAATCTAACGGTACGTCATTTGGCTGTGAAAGGCTCACTGTTAACCGGTGGTGTACTGTAAAGTAGGAGATAAATGGGCTCAAAATTATCTAATAGGCCCACTTCAATAAGCCCTAAAAATGTAGTCGCTTGGTCTTTGATCGTTGACTCGTCACTCTCTCTCAACTACTTCTCCACCAAAACAATGCTTGATCTGCCTTTTGACCTTTGTTTTTTTAATTAATGAAAAACGTTGTGTATATATGTGTTTTTATCCTTTAGGCAAAGATGAGTCCTTAATGGAATTGAAATTTTTGTATTTTTGTTTTTTTTTTTTGGTTTTAATGTTAAGAACTTTAGCTAGTATTGATATGGGACGAGTCTTCGATAAGGTCAGTTTCTTCATCGAGGAGGAGAAGAAAGTCGTCATGGCTTTATATGAAAAAGCGAGGCGCAACAGAGTTAACTTCACTGGAGAGGATGGGTGCTTGAGAAGATTTGATATTGGAGCATGTAAAGTCTCAGGGTTCCGGGCAAGTGATTACTCTTATCATTAGTTTAGTGTGTTTCTCATGCCGTGTGAGCCTTTTTTGGTTAAAACAGAGTTATTCAGCTTTTGAGTTAGCTTCAAGAACCAAAGATAGGATGGGTACTTGAGAAGATTGGATCTTGGAGAATGTGCAGTCAAGTGAAGAAGATGATTAGTCTTAAGAGTATTTACAAACCCTTACTTTATGTCTTTTGATTCTCTCTTCTTCTCCTTAAAGGCTTGAACAAAGATTACTCTTATCATTATTATTTTTTCTTCCCATCTTATGCAACATGAACAAGTTTTTGTGTTACTAAAACCAAACTAGTTAAGTTAGCTAATTAGTTGTTTAGAAGCAAAACATAAGAATAGCAATTTCAACTTTGTTCCCCATGCCTAATTTTTATGAAAACAGAGTTATTGAAAAGACTGTTTGTACACTTTGACAAGTCTTTCATGGCAATCCTCAAGAACTTGCTCCACGACAAATTTTCCGTATCAATCTTAGTGGTAATCCATATATCAATCTTATAAGGTCGATAAGGATCACCTCTGCGGTGACGTAATGAAACCGCAAGCTTCTCTTCTCCAACACAAGATAAGGTCACATCTTCATAAGACCTAGCTGTAAACGGCAGACGCATAAACGGACCAAATCTCTCTCGTGTAAAATCAAAACACACTATGTGACACTCTTTTAGATAGTTCCTAGAACACCAGTAAGTGTTTCCCTTGAACGCCACACTCATCAAGCTTTATGTACCACATCTGTGCAAGGGCATCAAGAGTTCTCCATAAACCAGTTTCGAAATCATAGATTTCATAGCAAAAGAAATATTGCTTGAACAAAATCTTCAATATTTTGTGGCTACGACAGGATTTGTTCTTCTTATTCTCATATCCGAGAGCGTACATGTATTCGTTCGCAGCATAGTTTCCTTCATGAAGTCTCCGGGGATAACAATTGCGCTCGATCCACCTTGCTGGTCCCAAATTTGGATTCCGGGGACAACAACTGGGTTCGATCCACCTTGTTTGTCCCAAATATGGATTCCAAACCACAAGCTTATCATTGCCTTTCAAGATGCATAACAATAAACCCTCGCAGTGAAAAACTTTAGATATCTTAACTTGTTTGTCAAGGCAAGTAAGTTTTCCTTTAGGGATTATTGATGGATCATCATCGAAGACGACGCTACTTAAATATAGCTTGTAATCCATTAATATGATCACCTGAGAGACTCTTCTACTTCCTGCTGTTGCTGTTGCGTTTTTAGTGTGCATCTTTGTAAAACTCTGAGTTTTAGACAAAGTATCCCACTTTTTACAAGTTAACCGCGGTTCTATCATAGATTTCAACGGAACTCTTGATAGAATCTCATCTACCAAGTCCCTTGGAAGATTGGAGATCATCGTTATCGTTTGGATTGTGGTTTTTGTTTTGCTTTTCATCTGTTTTCTTGCAGTTGGGGGAAAGTATATATATGTATAACAATTAAAGACACAGCAGAAACCCTAGATGAAGCTGGGCCAATCGTGGGCTTGAGAATCCTCTACTTATCTTTTTCTTGGGGGAAAGTATATATATGTATAACAATCGAAGACTTGTTCCATATCCCTTGTCAAGAACTTGCTCCACGACAACTTTCTGGTATCAATCTTAGTAGTAATCCATATTTCAATCCTACAAGGATTACCACTCTGGCGCTGTAATGAGACCGCAAGCTTCTCTTCTCTAACACAAGATAAAGTCACGTGGTCTTCCTTCCTAGCAGTAAAGGGCAGTTGCATTAACGGACCAAATCTCTTACGTGTATAATCAAAACAGATTACGAGATGCTCACGTGGACCGAGTACGTTTCCAATAGCACACCAGTAAGTGTTTCCCTTGAGAGAAACGCTAATATCATCAAAATTCACGTACCATGTACGTTCAGGGATATCAAGAGTTCTCCATAAACCAGAGTCAACATCATAGATTTCATAGAAAACTCTATGGCAATGGATGGAGTACATTTCATAGACAATCTTCAAGATTTTGTAGCTACGACGACGAGATTTGTTCCTCTTATTCACGTAACCGAGAGCGTACATGTAAATGTTCGTACCTTTCTCTTCCCGCTGAGTACGTCTGGGCCCGATCCACCTTGTTTGCCCCGTATACGGATTCCAAACCACAACCTTGTTATTATTGTCTCTCAACTTGCATAACAATAAACCGTCACAGTGAAAAACTCTAGATATCTTAACTTGTTCGCCAAGGCAAGTAAGTTTGCCTCTATGTTTTATTGATGGATCAACGTCGAAGACGACACTCTTTAAATAAAGATTGTGATCCATTAACATGATCATCTGAGACTCTCTTTCCCTTGCTGCTGTTGCTGCTGCTTTTTCAAAGTGCATCTTTGTAAGTCTCCGACTTTTCAATAACGTATCCCACTTCTTACAAGTTAACCGCAGTGCTCTCAGAGATTCGAATGGAAGTCTTAAGACAATATCCTCACGCAATTCCCTAGGAAGATCGGAGATCATCGCCATCGTTTGGATTGTATTTTCTTGTTTTTGCTTTTCCTCTGATTTCCTGCGGTTGGGGGAAAGTATATTGAAGTCACAGAAACCCTAACTTAAGCTGGGCCAATCGTGGGTTTCAGAATCTAGCTACTATCTTTTTTTTCAAACTCAATCGATATGGCTAATTGCTGACGTGGAACTCTTCATCGCTAATCCTGAAACTTTCACAGAAGCATCCAAATCCCAAGTGTCTTTTAGTCTAATGACGAGTCCTTGTTGGAATGGAAACATTTAACGTAGTCATGAAAGCTTAGTCAAAGTGTACGAACCGTTTTTTCATGCAAGCAAATTGGAACCTTGTCTATTATTATGACATACAATTTACAACTCTTAGGTTCGTGATTCGTGAAAGCTACCTCAAGTGCTGAATAACTCTGTTTTAACTTAAAAAGGCTCACACGGCATGAGAAAGAGAGTAGAAATTGTTATTCCGTTTTGCTTTCAAAGATCTTATTAATTAGCTATTTCAGCTTTTAATAACCTACTATAACCTTGTTCATGTTGAATAATATGGGGAAGAAGCGAACAGAAGAGTGAATATAAAGACATAAACGTAAGGGTTTGTAAATTGAGACTAATCATTTTTTTTTGCGACTTTATTTTTGAGATTTTAACTAAGCTATTACATTAACAGTGATCAAGTTGCGACTAATCCCAACATTTCTTTCATCAGTTGACGAAATTGTGTTTGGAGGGAAAGAAATGCAAGAAGACATGGGGACACTCCACAACAAGCCTCTTGTCTTGTAACGTTCATCGACAAGATAAAGTCACATAGTCTTGAGAGCCAGCACTAAACGGCAGACGCATAAACGGCCGGCCCAAATCTCTCTCGTGTAAAGTCAAAACAGATTACGTGATACTCAAGTTCGCCCTTGTATTAAGCTCACAGCACACCAGTAAGTGTTTCCCTTGAGAGAAACGTTACTCTCACCAAACGTGATGAACAAGGCATGTGGAGGGACATCATGACTTGTCCATAAACAGTTTCAAAATCATAGATCTCACACGAGACTATAAACAAGACCAAATCGAAAACAATCTTCAGTATTTTGTGGCTTCGACAAGATTTGTGCTTCTTGTTCTCGTATCCGAGAGCGTACATTTATCTGTACTTAGGTTGTCAGAATCTCTGGGTTTGATCCACCTTGATTGTCCCCAATACGGATTCCAAACCACAACCTTTAGTATCATCATCTTTCAAGAAGCATAACAATAAACCTAAAACCTTATTCTGTTTTGCCTTCAAACATCTAATTATATATTTCGGTTTTTGTAATAACCTAAAATCTTGTTTGTTCATCTTGCATAAGAAGGAAAGAAGTAAATAAATGATAGTGTAATCTTTGTCCAAAGAGAAGAAGAAGATGAAGAACGAATGAAAAAACATAAACTAAGACTAATTATCATTATCCGATTCCGTTTTCTCTTTTTACCGGCTCCTTCACTTGCTTTTTCTTGATTGGCTGCTTTGTTTCATATCGACCAAAGTGCTTTGTTGCTTGACTTGCGTTAAACTTGGAACATAAGAGCACACACTTGCCCGACACCATGTGACTGAAGGTGATCCAAGATCAAATCTTCTCAAGTACTTATCCTCCCCACTAAAGTTAACTCTGTTGCGAGTATTGTCTCCCCGCTTTTTAAAAATACTCATGACGACTTTCTTCTCCTCCTCGATGAAGAAATTCCTGAACATCGCAAGGATATCGGATTCTAGTCTCATATCCAGTGTCAAGAACTTGCTCCACGACAACTTTCCGGTCTCAATCTTAGTAGTAATCCATATCTCAATCACAAAATGCATAGATCTGAGGCGCTGTAATGAAACTGCAAGCTTCTCTTCTCTAACACAAGATAAATTCACATGGTCGCTCATCCCAGCTTTAAAGGGAAGTTGCATAAACGGACCAAATATCTCGACTGTAAAATCAAAACAGATTACGTAATGCTCAATTTATCTTGTAAGAATGTCATAGCACACAGTAAGTGTTTCCCTTGAGAGAGACGCTACTCTCAGTCTCATCATGATTCAGGAACCAGGTGTGTGGAGGGACGTCAAGAGTTCTCCATAAACCAGAGTCCAAATTATAGATTTCATAACAAGATAAACGATACTTGGCACGTTCATTATATAACTTCAATATTTTGTGGCTACGACAAGCTTTGTTCTTCTTATTCTCGTAACCGAGAGCGTACATGTATATGTTTCCGTCATATAGTCTCCGGGAATGACAACTGGGCTCGATCCTCCTTGTTTGCCTCAAATACGGATTCCAAACCACAACCATAGCATTATCTTTCAACATGCATAACAATAAACCGTCACAGTGAAAAACTCTAGATATCTTAACTTGTTCGCCAAGGCAAGTAAGTTTGCCTCTAGGTTTTATTAATGGATCAACGTCGAAGACGACACTCTTTAAATAAAGATTGTGATCCATTAACATGATCAACTGAGACTCTCTTTCCCTGGTTGCGGTTGCTGCTGCTTGTTCAATGTGCATCTTTGTAAAACTCTTACTTTTCAATAAAGTATCCCACTTTTTACAAGTTAATCGCACTGCTCTCATAGATTTCAACGGAAGTCTTGATAAAATCTCCTCTACCAATTCCATTGGAAGGTTAGAGATCATCGTTATTTTTTGGATTGTTGTTTTTGTTTTGCTGTTCTTCTGATTTTCTTAGGTTAGGGGAAAGTAGTATACTGGAGACACAGAAACCCTAACTTAAGCTGGGCCAATCGTGGGCTTCAAGAACCTGTACTATGATACTATCTTTGTCTTCCTTTTTTATTTAAACGTAATCGGATGTGGCTAATCAAAAATAAGATATCTACTGCTGACGTGGAACTCTTCATCGCCACACGATCCTGAGACTTTCAAACATCACACTCTCACTCAATTCTAGACCACAAAATCCCAAACTTTTTTTTTTGTTCTTTTACCGGAAATCACAAGAAAGAACAATCTCTCAATTTCTGATTCCCGGAAGACAAACAAAGAAGTATGTGCAGTAAGATGGCGTTTACTCTAACGATCCCTCGATTTCACTCTGCAATTTCTCGTAAACCCACTTCCACTTGTTCATCTCTTTCTCCTTCGAGGTCTCAAAGTGCTTACTTCGGCCATGGAAGATCGGTTTCTCTCAGAAGAAGACTTTTCTTACTCCCCGTTAAAGCTACTACCGATCAATCAGGTCTTTGATTGTTCTGCCTCTTAAAAGTTTCATTTTTTACTGTAAATCTCGAATCGTTCACTTTTTCAGTGTGGATGTCACGTTTGGGAAGAAAATTGATATGTCAAAGTTTAGATTTTTTCAATTATAGAAGATAATTACAAATATTTGATTTTTTTGTGTAATTTATCGTATGTGGTTGCTTAAAGGTTTTACAGAGTAATCTATAAGTTTTCATGTCATCACTTTCTTTCTGATTTAAACAACAAAACACTCTCAAATTTCAAATTTTAGTTGAGTAATGTTGTTGTCTTTTTTCTCTAACCAACCTTTAGATTACTCTGCTCCTTAAGTTGAATTGAACTTTAAGTTTTCCAGTCATCACTTTCTCATCGAAACAAGAAACACACTCAGTCTTGAGCAAAGTTGTTATATTGAACATCTCTTATTGTAATCAACCTTTAGATTTCTCCTTGAAAGTTTCATTAGTGGTTAAAAGTATTTTCTTATACTTGTCTTTCAGGTCAGGTTGGTGGGGAAGAAGTTGATAGCAAGATTTTACCTTACTGTAGCATCAACAAGAATGAGAAGAGATCACTCGGAGATATGGAACAAGAGTTTCTCCAAGCGATGCAAGTAACACAGAGAATCCAAACAAAAGAGAACTTTTTTTGTTTTAATTATAAGTTAACTTGAATATGATGATGATGATAGAGAAGTTTTCTAAGTGTTGTGAGGATTGTTTTGTTTCTGCATTTCTTTTTGCAGTCATTCTACTACGAAGGCAAAGCGATTATGTCAAACGAAGAGTTTGATAACCTTAAAGAAGAGTTGATGTGGGAAGGAAGCAGTGTTGTCATGCTAAGTAATTAATGAAACTTCATTATGATTTGTAATTTCATTACTCCATAAAGGCTTAAACTCTTTATTTTGTTATGTAATGCAGGTTCTGATGAACAAAGATTCCTTGAAGCTTCAATGGCTTATGTGTCTGGCAATCCAATCATGAATGATGAAGAATATGACAAGCTGAAAATGAAACTAAAGGTTTGTTTGTCTCTCCTTAGTTTTATCCATCTTGTTGGATCCATAATATCATTATTGATTTCTTGTTTCTCTAGATGGATGGGAGTGAAATTGTGTGTGAGGGTCCAAGATGCAGTCTCCGTAGTAAAAAGGTAAAAGTTATATGATGAATGATATCAAGACATTAGAGAACTTTATTAAAGACTTGTGGATTCCTTGATTTTGCAGGTTTACAGTGATCTTGCTGTAGATTATTTCAAAATGTTCTTGTTGAATGTCCCAGCAACTGTTGTTGCTCTCGGGCTGTAAGTATCAGAATCACATAATCTCAGATCTTTTGTTAGTTCTTTGTTTGAATAACGTTGTTGTTTTCTTGAATTGTTCTTCAGATTTTTCTTCCTTGATGACCTTACCGGTTTTGAAATCACATACCTGCTTGAGGTAAAAACCTCTCTTGACTCATCTTTTATGGTTTGCAGAATTCGTAATCGTTCAGAGTTTTCTTGTAGCTTCCGGAACCATTCAGTTTCATCTTCACATGGTTCGCTGCGGTGCCTGCAATTGTGTATCTGGCGCTATCACTCACCAAGCTGATCATCAAGGACTCTTTAATCTTGAAGGTAAAACCATTCATCTTCTCAGATCATACTCATACTCATGATCATAAGCATCTAATTTGTGTGATTTTTGTTCTTATATTTCATTTAGGGTCCTTGTCCAAACTGTGGAACAGAGAACACATCTTTCTTTGGAACGATACTATCTATCACCAATGATGGTACCACCAACAATGTCAAATGTTCCGGGTAAGCAACTTTAGACTTGAGATCAATCGTTATAGAAAGTCTGTAAATGATTCTTGAAATCTTTTTGATTCTGGTTTAGCTGTGGAACGGAGATGGTCTATGACGCAAGCTCTCGTTTGATCACATTACCAGAAGGAGGCAAAGCTTAAACCTTTGAGCCAAGGTTTAAATTCTCTTTCTCAAATTTAAAATTTATGATCAAAGTATAGTTCTTGATTCCATAGTAAAACTTAAGATTCTTAGTTTTCTCTTCCTTCTTTGTTTTTTCAGGGAAATGTATGTAAAATTGATACTAACATATGAAGAAGTTGGATAAATCAAAGAAGAAGAAAAGTAGAAAAAAAAAAAGAGAGTTTATTTGTGTGCTGTTTTGTATAATCTTCAATGTAGCTCTCGTTAACTTGTATTGTGTTTGTAAGTAAATGGAAGCGCAATAAGAGAAAAACATTGTATGATTACTTCTTTGTGGAATTTTGCTCTCATTAGAAAATGAAATAAATCAGGAAAAGAAAAAAAGTCTCAACAATTACAGAAACTTGAATTTTTGTTGTTGTTATAGTTTTGTATGTGTCTATCATAGAAACTGATATATCTAATATGGTCCAAAGACTTTAAAGAATTTTTGTATCTCTACAATTTATCAATGTATGACTAGTAATAAGTTGAAACATGATTAAATTGGGGAACATGCAATAAGAGTTAGGGGACTATTGATCTTTAGAGAGTATACACAAAAGGGAAAGTCATAGAAGCATTATAGCATGCCAATCTCTATCTTTTTAATATGAAAAAGGAGCAAAGAATCAATGATCATCATCATCTTCTCTTGCCCCTATCATCATTATTCACCCAAGTTTTTCTCTCACCATTAGACATAGCTTCCACATGCTTTCATTAAGATCTAGCCACAATACTTGACCACATAGATTTTTTTTCCCAACGGATTAATTGAATTTTGAAGGATACACTTGTCACTATATATTAACATTTTACAGTTTTTACTATTAGACCGGACTTAAAAACAAAAAAACAAAAAAAAGAGATATTCTTAAAATGTGCTATATCATTCAAGAATCTTGCAAGATGCGGTTTAGATGTTAAAAGAAATGAGCTTGTTATATTATCTTAATTGGATCTAAGAGTTTATTGTTGTTGTTGTTTGCTTATATTTGATTTTGATGGAATGATGACATTTTTAGCAAAATTTTCTTCTAAACCTTTTTTCCTTTCTCTTGGCCATTCCTTACGCCATTAAAGTAAGGCTTTTGTATAAGAGTGTGAGGCAAAACATTTAGAAATGTATAAACGAATGAATGATCAGAGTATATAATCAAATCTTTCAGCAAAGAAATAAATTAATACAAGCAATGATCTTACAAGACTACAAATTAAAGTGTATAAAGCAATGTCACGAGGCTCTAAAAAAGTAGGATAGTATTGTAAGCATTATAAACATCGGTCATGCTTGTTCATTATTATGTCTTCAAAAAATACATAGTATATACTATATACTTATCATGTCTGTCTCCATAACACATGCCAACAAAGTAGAACACAATCAATCTCTTTCTCTTTCTCTCGTCTTCCTATCTCTCTGAAGAACCTTAACAATTCTTATTCATTTCAGAATCTTTTGGATCCTCTTCACATGGGCTCTATACCATTTATCTTCATCATCCTCCTCTTTCACTTACAGAAATCCAAATCTCAAACGATCCAATCAGCACATCTTCTTGATCTTATGATCAGAGATTACACCATCAGAAACTTCAACATACATTTCAAGACAGGCACAGTCCAGAAAATCAATCTTCCTTCGAATTTCTCATCCATTGATGTTGATACGGCTAGGTTTAGATGCGGGAGTTTGAAGAGACACGGTGCAAGAATCGGAGAGTTTCACTTTGGTCCGGGCTTGACGGTGCAGCCATATGTTGAGAGAGTGGTTCTGGTGAGACAGAATTTGGGTTTTAAATGGTCTTCTTCTATTTACTCAACCGGTTATAACTTAACCAGTTACAGCTACCAGCTAGTCTCTCCGGTTCTAGGATTATTGGCTTATAATTCTAACCCGGACGGTGTAGCTCCGAATCCTTATGAGGTTAACGTAATGGGAACGGAGCAAAACCCTATTCTGATTGATTTCTTCAGCAGCAAGGCAAGTGGTAGCCCTAAACCTAACACGAAGAAAAACTCATCTCTCTTGTGTGCTTGCTTCACAAGTAACGGTAACATAACGTTTAGAGAGCAAGTTTCAGCCTATGTTTGCTCGGGAACAATACAAGGGCATTACGCGCTCGTGACTAGAGCTCCACTAAAGGATCATCACGGTAACGGTGATGGTGGTGGAGTGGTTACGCCGTCGTCGTCTCCGTCAGTAAATGGTGGGGGGAGACTGAGCCGGTGGAAAGTGGCGGTTGGGAGTGTGATTGGGTCAGTGATTGGAGCGTTTCTGCTAGGGTTATTGGTGGTGGCGATGTTAGTGAAAGGGAAGAAGAAAGCGATGAGAGAGGAGATAGAGAGGAGAGCTTATGAAGAAGAAGCACTTCAGGTTTCAATGGTCGGTCATGTTAGGGCTAATCCTAATGCTTCGAGAACAAGAACTGTTCCAAGATTTGATAACAATAGGTATAGTAACAAGTAATAACAAACTTTAATTTGTTAGATCATCCTTCTTATAATTTGTTTTCCACTTTTTCAGTGTTAACTTAGTTCTTATTATGAATGCTGTAGTGTGACTTGTAAGATCTAGATAATTAATATTAACTGTTTAGAAAATGATGTAATTCAAAATGTTACTAATAAGCTGTACTTTGGGTTAATAAACCACAACAACAAGAAATATGTAACCGTACTCACCAAAAAAAAAATATATATGTAACCGTTACTAATTTATGTTTTTTTTTGTTTTAATATAAACACTGTCATGAAGTCGGAAGAACTTTTCAGAGTGTAAAAGAGAGACACACAAATTGAAGCGAAAGCTTTTTCTGGTCTAGAATGTTTTTATGTTTTTTCATTAAGTCAGTGAATTATGAAAAGAGGCCAACTCTCTCCATATTGTTAACACATGGATACATGAGAAAATGCCACATGTTATATAATTTTCATTTTAAAAATAAAAATCTAAAAGTTTAATATAACATTAATGCAACTTTTGGTCTTCTTTTGTGCTTATTGTAACTTACAAAATACATTTTTATATAATTTTCACTTTAAAAAAAAATATCCAAAAGTTTAATGGAATTTCAATGCAACTTTTGGTTTTCTTTTGTGGCCATTAGAACTATAAAATAAAATAAAACTATTATATCACTTTAAATTATTATCTTTCGTCATCAATCTTGAATCACTATTAAACATTTAAGTTATAGAAAATTGGATTCAGAAAAAAAATGATGGCAGAGAAGCATAGTGTGTTCCACGTAGCGGTGAATAAATAAAGAGTGGCAAGGGTATAAAAACATGTGATATTATACAAAACTATATATTTGAAAGTCTAACGAAGCAAATAAGAATTAAAATACGGGTGTTATTTGGGTTAAAAGATTATTCACAAATCTATAAGAATTAAGATACAGATGTTATTTGGATTATTTGGAATAATATTTTTCTTAAACTATAACAATAAGAAAACCCGCGCGTACGCGCGGGCATTGGTCTAGTTAAAGAATGAAATCAGCATCATAAATCATTTTTACATAAAATACTTTCGTTTGATCATTGCACAAGTTATAACAGTCCTTTATCTTTTAAAAAAAAATATATATATATATATATATACATTTATAACATTTGATCTCTTATTTCTACTGAATATAAAAAATTATGATCCTAATGTACTTCGAACCATTATTTTTTTATGATCGCTAAGATAATTTTTTTATTGACGGAGAGTGGTAATGGTTGTAGTAAAACCATACATTTGGAGGCAGGCCGAACAAAATACTTATTGGGCTAAACTTTATAACCCTTAGGCCCAATAAAACGGCCCATAAATACAAAAGGAATTACTCTGTCAACTATAGACCCTACCACACCTGATCTCTTCCTTGTTTTCGCACCAATTTTCCCTCACGATTTCTGTTTCCCCCAAGAATTTCCCGGGAAAGAAAAAAAAAAAGGAAAGCGAGAAGAAAAAAAAAAACAGAAAGGATTTTCAATCTCTACGCAAATCTAGAATCCTGGAGGAAAGAAAAAGCAAGAGAATGAAATCAGCCATGGAGGAAGATCCTCCAGGAAGCAGTCAAACGACGGCTTCTCAGCTGAATCTCCCACCGTCGATGATGAATCGACCGACGGTCTCACTCGAGACCTCCCGAATCAACCGTCTAATCGATTCCAACCACTACCACTCTCCGTCGAAGCCTATCTACTCCGATAGGTTTATCCCGAGTAGATCCGGGTCCAATTTCGCGCTCTTCGGCCTCGAACCGTCGCCGAAGAAGGACGGGAAGGAAGAAGCGGCGGGCTCTTACGCGGGTCTGTTGCGGACGGCGCTCTTCGGTCCGGAGACGCCGGAGAAGAGAGATGTGGTCACTGGGTTCTCTCCGTCCCGGAATATTTTCCGGTATAAGACGGAGACGCAGCGGCCAGTGAACTCGTTCTCGCCGTTTGGGTCTGATGAGGCTCCTGGTGTTAGCCGTACCCCCGCTAAGTCGCCGAGGAAGATTCTTAGATCGGCTTATAAGGTGAGAGTTTTGATTTCTTACGGTGTTTAGGGTTTAAAGTTTTGGGTTTTAGGGATTGGAGATTGATTTAGGGTTGATTAGAACTTAGAAATCTCTAGTTTTTGCGTAATCGTCTTGATTTTCTCGGTTGGATTTGAATCAATGGTTGATCTTATGAGCATTGTTGATAGATTTGGGTTTTGAGGCTTTCAATTCTTGATTCTGTTCCTAAATTTCATCTCTTTTCCTGCATTTTTATGTATCCGTACGGTCCACTCTTTATGTTAGAGAGAATCATATTTGTTCTTGTATTTCATTTTGCCCTGTGGCTGAGAGTAATGGCTTCTTGTTGTTGTTGGTTAGGTATTGGATGCGCCGGCTCTGCAAGATGATTTTTACTTGAATCTCGTGGATTGGTCTGCTCAAAATGTTCTTGCAGTTGGATTAGGGAACTGCGTGTATTTGTGGAATGCTTGTAGTAGCAAGGTGAGCTTTTCTTCTTAACCTTGTTACTCATTCATGTCCCAAGATGTTTTTTTTGACAAGAATGGCTTCCTTGTTTGTTTGCAGGTAACTAAGTTATGCGATCTTGGGATCGATGACAGCGTCTGCTCAGTCGGTTGGGCGCTCCGTGGAACGCATTTGGCGATTGGAACTAGTTGCGGAACTGTACAAGTAAGTTGAATATGACACATTTGGCTTCTTGAGTTTATGCATGCCTTTATCTATCTAGAGGACTTGCTCTTATTGGTTTTCTTTAGCTTTGAGGAAGGAGTGATGATCTTGTTATGGAGTACTTACACTTACTGTTTTCTTTTTTCACTAGATATGGGATGCGGCAAGATGCAAGAGAATAAGAACAATGGAAGGTCATCGACTACGAGTAGGAGCCTTGGCGTGGAGCTCATCGGTTCTGTCTTCCGGTAGCAGAGACAAGAGCATACTTCACAGAGACATACGTTCTCAAGAAGATCATGTGAGTAAGCTAACAGGTCACAAGTCCGAAGTCTGTGGACTCAAATGGTCTTATGACAACCGCGAGCTAGCCTCAGGTGGTAACGACAATAAGGTAAAAAATCTGTACTTTTCATTTTGTGTCCTTCAAAAACATGCTTTTTCCGAACAACAAGGAGGTGATAATTGTATGATCTTCTTGCAGCTATTTGTATGGAACCAACATTCAACACAACCGGTTTTGAAATACTGCGAACACTCAGCAGCGGTTAAAGCCATTGCGTGGTCTCCACATCTTTATGGACTTCTTGCTTCCGGTGGTGGTACTGCCGATAGATGTATCCGTTTCTGGAACACTACCACTAACACTCATTTAAACTGCGTAGACACCAACAGTCAGGTAAACACACTTATCATGGCTTAATTTGTTAAAAAGATGACATTTTGATATTCGGGTTTATAGGGCTAATGACTGTCTTTCTTCCTGACGCAGGTGTGTAATTTGGCTTGGTCTAAGAACGTGAACGAGCTTGTGAGCACGCACGGATACTCCCAGAACCAAATCGTCGTCTGGAAATACCCAACCATGTCTAAAGTAAAGCATTCTTCTATGTTCTTGATTTCGGTTTCTTCTTTTTTCTTGCTGAGTTATAATTGAAACCGTTGCTTCTTCTTCCTCTTGCAGTTGGCAACTCTCACAGGCCACACTTTCCGCGTTCTGTATCTTGCGGTCTCACCCGATGGACAGGTTAGTCTTTTCATTTTTTCTGATACGTTTGCTTAACTGCTTATGCACTTGCATCAACACACTCTCATGTGTATGATCTTTATTTGTTGCAGACGATAGTGACAGGAGCAGGAGATGAAACGTTAAGATTCTGGAATGTCTTCCCATCCCCGAAATCTCAGGTAAAGAAACGTGAAGCATCATTGTATATCCGAGTTTTACTTATCAATTCTGTGAAATGAACAATGGTTAACACTCTGTTTCTATTTTCAGAGCAGGGAGAGCAAAATAGGAGCATCCTCTTTTGGGAGAACAACAATTCGGTGATATCTTGAGCACATCACACGTCCTAACTTAACCTCTTCAGAGATTTTGTGCAAGTCTGTCTCATTAGGATGCAGAAATTAGTTGAAACAGATTAAGAATTATTATTAGAAGATGAGAGTTTTGTGTGATTTGGGTGGATTTTAGATTTTATTTTTAGATGTACAGATTGAATTTTCTTGTGTATATATATAATTTTTCTGAAACTTTTGATTACACCAAAGAGAGTATAGGGTTTAGATTTATATGATCTTTACCATCTACTTTGCGAAGCCATGAAATCAAGTAAATCAAGAAACCGGTTTGATTTATTGGGAAATTAATTAGTGACAAATCATCAACTTGAGTCAACGAATATGAGATGAAGCAGAGAAAATTGAGTGAAATCGACAGAAATGTGAGAAAGAAAAGAGAGAAATAAATGAGTTGTATTATTGACAATCAAATGTCACTTCTGAACTAACATTTTAACAAACCTGTGATTACTGATTACGAACCTAATTTCAGTTTTCCTTTTTAAAACTTCACCATGTTATGTTAAAGCGAAATGACCATCTCCCAGTAAACTAACGTGCTATACAAAACAAAAACTGCATTGTATGAAAAAGAAAATAGGTGAGAAAAAAAATTAGGGGGTAAAATCATATCTTCTTCAACACTTATTGCACTCTGCCCCTTTATCTACGAAAATTGATTAGGAATAAAAAAACCCTACAAGAATTAGACTGAAAAAATCTTATGTTCAAACAAAAAAAGTATGTATACGTATCAGGCAGATAAAACGAATATGCCGTTTTGATCACTTTGCTGCATAGGTCGCTAAATCTTCATCTCCGCCTAAACCCTAGTCTTAAGTGTAATTAATTGCAATTATGTGAAACCGTTTTAGCACCTAAACACCACCTAAAGAGTTGTTTACCCGGCTTTTTAAAACATTAATCTTAATAATATACGGGATGTCGCAACATAGGAGGTTTTGTATCTGACTTCCACGTTTTTTGTGTTTCATTTTGCAAAATTTTAATCTTTCTGGAATTTGTCTTCTTTAGACGATTTTTATATATCATTGGTTATGGAGGTGTCAATACTACCAACTAATTAAAAACAAAAACCCAATATGTCCTACATAAATAAGTTTACTGTTTTTGGTGAAATTTGTCTACATAAAGAAATAAGTTGGTGGGTCAACAACAAAGACAAGACTTTCTCTCGCCAAATAATTTCACCTCCACGTTTTCAATGTTATGGGGTTCACGTTGGCCAGTTCCTCGAATTATGAATTATGATACATATACACTCAAGCCTTTGTTTGTTTCCCTGATACATTTATAGTAATAAAATTAAATGCCAAGTCACCTTCTGTCAATAATGAAAAAGGAAGAAAAAGTTGCGTTGCACTTAAATACCATTATACCATTGTTTGTTTGTTGTAGCTTGTAAGTGGTAACCCTAGAATATTTTCGTTAATTTCATCTGAGCTAACATAACCGTGTTCAAATCCATTATAAATGAACCGAGTATCTACTACTATAATAACAAGAATGTAGGGTTTTTTTTTTTTTTCCCATCGTTCATCTTATGCAGGTGATCATTTATTATATTTTCGGAAAAGCATTATCATGTTACAATTGACGATTTATTGTATACAATCTAATCTGAAATACACTGAACGACATAACTTGCATAATACTGGATTAAAAAAAAAAGAAAAGCTTGCATCTATACTATATATATTAAAGCTTACATTATTTGTTTTTAAAATACGCCAACAGTTACATTCTTTACAAATGAAATTTGAAACGCTGATATTTCAGTTCTAGAGGGACCGGGGTCGTGATACATAATTGCATGCATGTGAAAATGTCTAACCGACCCTTTGATAATTACTATACATCTCAATTATTTTGCGTTACTATTTTCTCTTGCAACGATTATACGTATACTTGGTCCCGTGATTCCTTCCCACGATAGCTACATCTTCATCGTCTTCACCGTAGCTGCTATGAGAGTGAGACCACGGAATCGTGCTAACCGCCGGAAAACAACAGCTGCACTCATCAACGCAAGGACGTTCCGATATGGTTTCACACGTGTGAGCTCTACAACGATCATCTGAAGTCGCCTCACATAGAGGGCCCCAACATTCGACTTTGTTGAACTCAGGGATGTTGGAATGGAAGTAAACCAAAACAAGAGCTTCTTCTAGCTCAGGGTAGTTGTTCAACAAGTTTTTATCTCCATGGACAAAAGCTTTCAACACCTATAAATCATTATGGAAAATATAATTAAAAGACCACACACATTTGTTACATGTCATATGGAAAAAATATTATATTCTATGATTGTTTATCAGAATCCTACATCGAAATCTAAACTAATCTTTAAAGAAAAAAGAAAAACAACTAGGTTTTTTTTTTGAGCAAACGATTTATGCTTTATTCTTCTTCTTCCCTTGAATGGACATTATCTGAAGTACAACATACAATTTTTAAACTAGTACAAGACTTTCGAAATTCATGTGAACCAATTATTATGGATCTTGGTTATATTTGTTATGTGAATTTAGCAGTTATTAATAAGATGTGTGTAACGGAAACCGATCCATTCTTCGATTAACAACTCGGTAATTACTAGACTATCATTACTTGGTTAAAATAAAAAGATTTACCATTGGTAATTCCTTGCAGAATATGAAATATCGAAGCTCTGCAATAAGATCCAAAAGAAAATGGCCGCCACTAATGTGGCAATGAACGTGAAGCGACATTTTATCTTTCACCTTCCTCCACTCGGCCACTACTTCGTCTCGGTACACTCTGTTTGCCCATCCCCGTAACTGGTAAAACCGCGGGACAAAAAGTTAAATCGGCTTGTTAGAGCACAAAGCTACAAATTTTAAATACTTTCTTTGTGAACTCTAATTATAATGTTCTTACGTGTGTTAAACGGATGAGAAATGATGATTAATTAGTTACCTGAGAGTTATTGATAGAGTGAGAAATAGCTAGAGTTAACTTGGCGGTGATGTCACTATGAGTGAGAGTGTATGTTCTTGGGAGTTTTGATGGATGCTTCTTCTCATCAACTCCTAAGAACATGACATTTAATTTAGAAGCTTCGAAAATCGCCTGTCCAAATAATCTTGCAACCTTAAAATATTTCAAAGGAAAGAAAAATCAGATAGATAAATATATGTTCTTTTACCAAGAAAAAATGGAAGAAAAACTGTATTGTTATACTAAATCATTAAAAATTGAGTGTGAAGATGGATCACGTATACGAACCAAAAAAAAAAACGAGTGAAAACAAATCTGCCAAAACGTAACACTTCTGATGAAAAAGATTGAGAGTTTGAGACAATTACAGGAGTAGTAGATTGGTACTTCCTCTTGGATCCTTTAGTGGTGAGAAAGATTAAGCTACTGCTTTGTTTGTCTGAAAAACCTGGTTTCAGCTTTACTGGAAGCAAAAGATTTGCCATCAAGCCACACATTTATCTCTGTCTCTCTAAGAATTGAAGAGGCGACACACAAAAGGAAAAATGATCTGAAAATGAAAAAGAAGTCTGTGAAACTCGATGCCATTTCCTCGTATATTTATAAGTGACTTTTAGCCTCTTACGGAATGATTTAGAACGGTTGGTCTGAAGCTGGATTTTGTTCAAAAAGAAAAGAGAATTATTTTATTGCCGACCAGAAACATAAAAAACAAAGAAAAGACATATATAACACGTGAGTACTATTCACCTTATATATAATAATAACAGTAACAATAATACAAACGAAAACTGAACATACTGAGACTTGTGCTAAACAATTGTCACTTTCCTATTAACACCAAACAAATAAACATTCATCTTCTTCCCAACTTTTCTAACTTAATAGAAAGAAAAAAAATGTACATTTTATGAAATATTTTCTAATCACTTTATTTCTCCGAATTTGGCATTGAAATCCCTAACAGGCCATCAGCGACATTATCATCCTCTCTTCTATTATGTTGATAATAATGACGGTGAGACCAGGGGATTGAGCTAACTTCCGGAAAGCAACAGCTGCATTCATTGGGACAAGCTAGCTCCGGCAGTGTTTCACATTTTTTGCGGGTCCTATGTCCGTCGTGGTGGTGGTGGTCCGTCGCCTCCCAAAGCGGTCCCCAACATTCAACCTTGTTATACTCCGGTATATTTGAATGGAAATAAACCCACACAGGTGATTCTTGTAGCTCGGGATAGTTATTCAACAAGTTACCATCTCCATGGGCAAAAGCTTTCAATACCTAGGGTCCAACATAATCAATACAACACATTGAGACATTTCATAACAAATACAAGTCAATAACACGACCATAACCACTTTAGTCTATTACCAAAAATATGATTGTTCAAACTTACCACTGGTAATTCTTTGCAGAATATGTAGTATCGAAGCTTGGCAATGAGATCCAAAAGGAAGTGGCCTCCGCTAATGTGGCAATGAACGTGAAGCGACATTTTACCTTTCACTTTCTTCCACTCGGCCACTACTTCGTCTCGGAACAACCTGTTTGCCCATCCTTGCAGCTGGTGAAATTAAGGACCAAAAAATCAGATTAGTCTCCTAAAACGCTAAACCCTAAAACTTGCGTAGGAAGTTTTGTGATTTACCTGAGA
This sequence comes from Microthlaspi erraticum, assembly GCA_902728155.2. Lineage (NCBI taxonomy): Eukaryota > Viridiplantae > Streptophyta > Magnoliopsida > Brassicales > Brassicaceae > Microthlaspi > Microthlaspi erraticum. Next base: position 85,635 of record CACVBM020000399.1, on the reverse strand, counting down.
GTTATTGATAGATTGAGAAATAGCTAAAGTTAGCTTAGCGGTTACGTCACTGTGAGTAAGAGTGTAAGTTCTTGGGAGCTTTGATGGATGATTCTTCTCATCAACTCCTAAGAATGATACTTTCAATTTGGAAGCTTCAAAAATCGCCGGTCCAAATAATCTTGCAACCTTTAACCATTCAAAACAGAGAAAGATTCATTATATTAAACAAAAAAAAACAGAGAAACCCTAAAAAACAGAGTATATAAACTAAAGCAATGAATTTTTGTTTTCATGATTTTCCTATAGTAATACATGTTAATAGATGCGAACATAAATCATACAATTAATGAAAATGATAGTAAGAATTTGAAGTGTGAAAACAGAGTGAAGGTTCTTACAGGAACAATAGATCTGTTCTGCATCTTAGATCTTCTATTGGTAACAAAGAGTGAGCTATTGCTCTGTTTCTCTAAAAAACCTGGTTTCATCTTCGATGGAAGTAAGAGATTTGTCGCCAAACTGCACATCTCTGCTAATTTAAAATCTCCGAAATCTGCAGAAACAAGAGATCGAGAGAAAAAAACAAACAAATCCTTTAAATACAGAGAGACCCTTTCACGAGAACTCTATTCAAATCTCACGCTATTCTTGCGTGTAAACCCACAAAAACCAAAGCTTGTAACTTTGAAATCCAAAAAATATCGAGCTTGCTTTCGCTTTCCGTTTTAGCTTCTTTTTCTTCTTCCGTGAATTTAGGGTTTTTAACTTTGTTTTTGTTCTCTTTGTTGCGTGTTGGGTTTAAAGAGCTACGAGTGAAAAAGAAGGTTGCTTCTATTTCTAGACTTTCTCAAGTCTCAAATTCTCTATGAACAGTTGAGTCTGAGAATGCGACGTGGCGTCCAGCTTCTTCTCTGCATGAGGTGTCAAATGTCGTCGCGTTAAGCATCACACGTGGCGTCGATGAGTTTCTCCGGTTCGTTTTCGGATAACTACTCACCGTTCCGGACTAAGAGACAAGAAGACTCAAGAGGTTCGGTTCTTTGCCGAATGTTGTTGGCTTTTGCCTTTTCGGTTCTACAAACGATTTCGTACAGTACGGTTTAGGGAATTTTCTATTTTGGCAGATATATTAGGAAGAACAAAATCCGACCGAACCAAATTCATCTCTCAAAAGTTTTTGTAATAAAACTGAAGATTTGTACACCCATACCGATTAATATTTTAAATATTAGTTGTTATGTAGGTGTAGATATAGTTTAATAAAAGTGACTTATGCCAATCATTAATCAGATCTGTAGTTAACAAAAAAAGGAAAGGTTATCGTTTTTTTTTTTTTTTTTTGAACGACAGGAAAGGTTATCGTTAAAACTTTAAATATAAGTGTATGTAGTTTGTTACATCCTTATTCTTTTTAAATGACGCCCCATAAAGAATGTGTGGAACTCAAATAATTTTGACAAAATGAAAATAGCTCATAAGTTTAAAGTTTAAACAGAGTTTCTTTGAGAACGACATAACGCAGGAACATTGGCATCAAAATTAAAACCCGTAAGGGTACTCAAAAAACATCAAGGGTTAAGGATTAAACATTATGGGTAAAACATTCCGTACAAAAATAAAGAGGTATGTTTTCTGTTGTTCAGAAGAGTCGGAAGAGCATCTCTAGAAAGCATTATGTTTATAATGGGAAACATTATCCGTAAGATATTTGCAAATTCTTCTAAAACGTGTTTAAACACATTTGCAAATAAATTATGTTTATAAGGGTTAAGACTTGCGGATAATATTTGAAACAAAATATTAAACAAATTCTTCTAAGAAAATAAAAAAGTAGAACGTTACAAGTCTAATTTGTAATAAATTCATAAACTTCCGTAATGAGTCCCTTGTCTCGCTCAAACCGTGTGAAGCCTTTATTTGGAGCCTTGACCTCTCGTCTCTTGGACCTTCCAAAAGTCAACATACTCTCCATCGATCCAAGCACTCTTCTACCAGTGATTAGTATTTTTTTTTGTTCAAACATTTCTTTCATTAGATTAAACCTTGAAACTACAACAAGAGGGAATATGACATCCTCTTTTGATTAAAGCAAATAAACATGAGCATCTAGAAATTAAAGCATAGAGGTTCCTATCAAAGGAAGAAGACAACAGATCCAAAGCAAGGCTCAGATGCGTCGGTGGAACAAACATGGCAATGCCGAAGTTCGTAAATTTAGTTATTTTTAAAGATGACGTTGAAAACCAAGTTTCACCTCCGAAGAATCGTCGAGACGAAAACGGTTGCTTCTTCTGACTCCGTAGAAGGAGCTACATAGGAAAACAAGTCGGTGAAGAAATTGGATAACATACCTCGGAATGAACTCGAGGGAAGCAACTCCATACTTGATAGAGAGCTCGATGGAGGTAAGATTCTCTCCTCTAAGGAGGAAAATGGAATACGTGATCTCTCCCATAGGGAGGAAGTTCTCTCTGTTACGACAGAGGAAGGTTCACAAAGCCACACGCCTAAAGATGTATCCAATGATGGAGCTGGTGTGGTGATGAAAATTCTCGACGAAGCACCAGAACATGAGACAATACACGTCACCCGGACGGAACTGCTCGGAGGGTACGCCAAGGAAGGAAGCTTAGACTTCTGATAAGTCGCCGGAGATGATACCGGCGGGACTGAAAGTGGAGCACGCGGTGGAGCCAAACGATGGCAAAGTCTCGACGAAGCACCAAAGACAAAACACGTCACATGGACGGAGCTGCGAGGGTACGCCAAGGGAATAAGCTTAAACTTCTGATAAGTCGCCGGAAATGAAGCCGGCGGAACTGAAATTGAATCACGCAGTGGAGCCAAACGATGGCGGACTGAAAGAAATAGCTTCGAGAGAGAGCTCCCTCCGAAGAAACCATGCTTCAATCCCAAAATTTTACAACGCCGGACCAAGATGTCCAAATTTACGCAACCGGGAATCCAAGATCCCGATGTCCCTTCACCGGCGAGGAGTAGGACGAGAAGCTTCCATTGGCCAAAGCTTAAGGAGATGGTGGATAGGAACGATAGATCTGGGAGAGTGATGGAGATAAAGAAGGATGACAGCTGAGATGAGTGTGAAGGGTAAAGAACCAAGGGTCGAAGGCAAATCTGTAGATCCGGAGGTTTTGGTGGAGGTTTCGGCATCGCCGTAAAGATGCTCACTCTGAGTGAGAAGGGCTCAGCGTACTGCTCCGGTAAGTTGAAGAAGAGAGGCGAGAGATCCGTCCTCGAGAACTCTGCAAATCCCGTCAATTCTGTCACCGGAGAAGAAGCACAACCGAGAAGTAACAGGAACCAAAAGAGTCTCGCCGATGAAGAAAGCGCCGGCGGAAAGAGAGCCAAATTCATCGGACGCCAAAGCAGAGCCCGGGAAAGAGGAAGCCGCGCTCCAATTTCAGGAAAGGAACCGCCGGTGAAGGAAGTTCATTCCGAAATCGGAGCAGAGCAACAGTCGGAGAAGGAGGAGGCGGACTTGGGAAGCGTGCATGGGAGAAAAAATTAGGGCGAACTTGTGTTTTTTTTTTTTTTTACCAGTGATTAGTATAGAATGGCGATTTAGCGACTCAATTTCCATTGCAACTAAATCAGCAAGGAAAACTTGTTGCAAGAAATTATCTAATCATTTAAGAAACTAATGTAGAAAAACTATAATAGAACATATACCGACCATGAAAAAAAAGAAAGATTTAGCTAAAGTTTTCCAATATATTTAAAGATTTAGCTAAAGTTTTCCAATATATTCCTTTTAAAATAAAAATAAAATAAAATAAAAGCTGAATTAGAATTAAAAATACTTACTTTGTCAGGGAGGAAAGTCTCGTAGGTCGGGGGTGTCTGGAACATCACAACCAAAGGGACTTCTGCAGATGGCCTCTCTATGAAATTGTCAAACTTCTCAACCTCCTCTGGATACTTCAAGCTTGTATGAAAATGCTGGACCATCCGGTAGTGTAGTTTTCCTTGATTGCACATGCAGCGTTCATTCCATTGAGAATTCCTTTTATGTTTTGTTGAACAGTATTTATCAACTTGATCCGTGAGTAATCGTTCGTTGGAAAGCTCATGGCATGCCGTCCATCTTTCACCATCCAAGCATATAAGCCTTCAGTAAAAGTCCAAGTCCAACAATCTCCTTCAGTTTTCAAGAAAATAAAAAATTAAATTTAAAACAAACTCCCTTTTGTACCACATGGATTTCAGATCGGAAGAAGATAAAGCTAAGTCTCCGAGCTTGTCATTTACATCGGTTACTTGTTGCTTAATCATCAAATAATTTTTCATCATGTCATCGATTTCCTCCTCCATTTTCTGCGCATAAAAAAGAATAAAAAGTATAAAAAATAAATAATACAATGAGTACATAGTGAAAACCATAGAAACTCAACGAAATGATAATCCATAATCAAAGAGAAACGATCGATTAAATATGGCAATTTATCTTCATTAATTGTAATGAACTGTAATTTCTTGTAGCAAGTTTTCCGTCCAACTCCTGCTGATTTAGTTGCAATGGAAATTGAGTCACTAAATCGCCATTCTGTCAGTTTGGTAAAAAAAAAAAAAAAAAAATTGTAATGAACTGTACAGACTCTGATCAACAATTATTAATTGTTTCTATAAAAAAAACATGAACATGCACGGGCTGTGCACTACGACTATACATGAGATTTGTCTAAAATGTTCCCTGATCAACAAGCACATGTGTGCACTCCTCACTAGTAGTTGCAATACCAGTACCTGAATATCAAAATATTCTAAGTTACTATGGAAACTTCACGAACCCCTTGACTTGCATTAGGCAAGATATAGGATTTGACTAACCAATTGATAAAACTCGATCTTGTACCAAGCGATTGACCTTAAATCATTTCACAGCTAATCAAGGGTGTAAAACTCCAAATTCTTGACTAAACACTAACACAACCACACTTTTCTAGCAAAACTCAGATTTTTTTTTGGTATTTTTCTTACATTTAGCAGAAAAAAAAAGTAAAAGACTCACTAAACATGGCATCCCTAAGTTCACTCAGCAAAATAAAAATTTGGGTATTTCGAAGAAGAAAACATAGTTGGAACTTGGAAAGTTCTAAAACAAAGTGCAATAGATCGAATGTAATGGTGACTTTGTCGACTTTGACTGTTGACCTTGACTTCTATTGTTCCTTTTAGCCTTGTTTTAGGGTTCTTTAATAACTCCTCTTCAATATTTTTTTGTGCACCAATTAAAACATTGATTTAGACTTCAGATAAGGTATAAACTAATTTTTTTCGTTACTTAAATTTTAAAAATAAATTATTAAACAACATAATAAATATCAAAATGAATCCATAATAAGGTTTATATGTAGATATTTTTTGTTTCCATAACCAAATATACAAAAAAAGAATCACACAAAAAAAAAAAAAAACAGAGCTTAATCGCCATAACGTGAAGACATGGGAGACAAAACAGAGCTATGCCCTGGAGACAGAGAAGGGGACAAAGACTGATTTGTATCTTCCTCTACAAGAAATTGAATACTAATTGCTGGTTCAGGTAAAGGAGTAGAGAAACAACTAAACCAATGAAGAACTTTATCTAAACTCGGTCTTGTCTCTGCGTTTTCGTCGATACATAGCAAAGCAATGTGAATGTATCTCAAGATTTCTCTTATCGAATCTCCTCTTTCTTGTTCTCTCATCACTTCATGGATCACATTGATAGCTTCTCCTCTGTTCCAACATCCCATAACCTAAAAAAGAAGACACGAAATACACAATTAAGGAAACAGCTTAAAACCATAGACAATTTTGCTTTAACGTATAAACTCACATATATAATTAGAGGTTCTTCTTCGTAATCATAATCCCTTCTTCTGCTGATGATGGTCAAGATTGTAACTCCAAAGGCATAAACATCAGATTTGACCGAAAAACGCAAACTTCGAATGTAATATGGATCTAAAAATCCCCTATAAATTATCACAAAAGGTTTTGTGTAATCAGTTTCTCAACTATCTTCAAAAACATTTCCCCTAAAAGTAGGTTAATCACAAAACTTGACTCACAAGGTACCGGAAATTTCTGTTGATTCAGCTTCGTTTTCGCCTTCTTGCATCAGCCAATCCAAACCCTCCAATTTTCGGTTTAAAATCTGAATCCAAAAAGATATTTCTTGGACCAATGTCTCGGTGAACAACGCGTAAACCGGATTCTTCATGAAGGTAACGTAGTCCTTGAGCTACGCCTTGAATAACGTCTCGACACATCTCCCAATTTAGCTGAGATGCTCTATTCGGATCTGAAGCATGTTGCCACAAAGAGTAAGAGTTTGAAACTTGAAAAGATTGGATTTTAGAAAAGGTATTCAATTTGGCTAACCGAAGATAAACCGATGGAGGTTTAAGTTAGGCATGAACTCGTAAACAAGACAATATTGGTCTCGTTTAAAGCAGAAACCAAGAAGACTGATCAGATTCTTGTGCTTGAGCTTTGACAAGATCTCGACTTCATTACGAAACTCTCTCTCAGTTCTAACCGAACTTTGAGACAATATCTTGACTGCTATTTCTTGTCCATTTTGAAGCCTACCCTGAAATTAACTAACATGTTTTTCTTAAGATTCTACACTAAACCAAAATGTGAACACAGATCCAAACATGTCGAGGATTAATTCGTAAAGATAAAAGACACAAACCTTGTAAACAGAACAAAGCCCCCGGGCAATCCGATTTGAGAACTCATCTGTTGCTACTCTAATAGTATCATAGTCGAATTCGAAAACTGCAGAAATTATCAGAGATGAGTGAAAATACATCTAACTTCTGAGTTTTTTTTTCAGTCATAGAGAACTGAGAAAGAAACCGTATACTCACTGTTTATAAACTCAGTAGGCTTCTTCTTTCTCCGTCGGAAAACGGTATCAAGAAACGAAGTAACGGCCATGGAGAAGATGATGACGGTGTTTCTCTGAATTTTCTTAGCAATGGAAACTTATTAAAGGAGTCTTTTTTCTTCGATGGTTGACTTTGTCGATTTCGATGGAGTCCAATTAGTTGACCTTGACTTTGGGTTTTGGGGTCGTTAATGTTCTTCTTCTTTATTCTTTTTTTCTTTGGGTACTAAACTAGCTAGGTACATTGATCGAATTAGTAGACATATACTATTTTCTAAATATTAATTCCTTTTTATGTCAAATAAAGGAACGGTAAGATATTGTATTTCAGAATTATTTTGGGTTTTCAGATGTTAGAGGATACAAGACAAAATACATATTTATAAAACTAGTTACATCAATTTTTCCTCCAGGGAAAAGCAAAGTTGTGAGATTATAACTTTTTCAAGGTAAGTATTTAACCATATACAGGTTGTTTAGTTTGGAGGAAATTTTTTGGAGTGTCGAGTCTCGGGAGGTCCAATGAACAAATCAGTCACCACTTCCATTTCATTATCATCATCTATGTCCAATTCTTCTGATGTTGATGATGATGATGTTCTTGCTATTAATGTTCCTCCTCTTACCATCTCATACTTCATTCACAGATTTCTCGAATTAAAATCTCGTTTAATATAGAATTATATAACGTTATAAAGTCTGGAGAAGCCGTATGTTAATAATAATGTATACCTTCTCTGTCAGCATTTTATTTTCTGCAACGAGGTTCCTTTCCTAAAATATTGACAAGGAACAGAAATATATGGTTTCATTAATGGAATATATTAGTACCTGATCAATACATAATGAAAATGTTAGAGAATGAGCTTTACCTTTTCTTTTAACTTCTCAATTTCTTCACGTAACAATTGGTACTGAATTTAAGAAAGAATCAAAGTTAAATTAACTGTTGAAAAAAGGTAGTATATAAGATCTTTCATTAAACATAAAATATAATAAGGTCACCTTCCAAGGAGTATTGGAACCATTCATTTTTTCTCATGTATATACATCCAAGTGTGTGCGTGTATGAGTGTATATTTTATTAGGATGATCCCATGACTATATGTAATCTACTGTACAGTTTATATAATTAGCATACTAATTGAACTTAAATGACCTAAACCAACAACACATACTACTCGTAAATCTCGATGAAACAACAAGATATAAATTACCTTTTTGGCTCGTATTCTGCTTAAGCTTCGGTCCAATTGGTTCTCCAATTGTTGTAACTCTTCAACAGAAGATGCTTCAAGTCCTTCTCCCAGCAATTTCCTGCAAATATATTTATCTTATCACAGTCTTATATATAAATATTTTGGTAAGTAGATAAAATGTCGAATTTTAGATTCATCAATTGTAAGTATATCAAATTCAGAAACCGTGTCGAAATCTCCAAATTCTCGATCTTTCTCGCCAATCCGTAGGTTTCATCCTTCGACTGCTGTCAATAAAATTTGGTCATGTGAAAATAACATTAACATAATCGGTAGTAATCGTTTTTTTTCCTTGCATGCATATTCTTTTTTTTTTAAATGGTTTAGTTGAGTATAACAACAGAGTAATGACGACAAAATAAATTGTAATAGAGGGCGGATCTCGATATAGGAAAAACGATTTCATGATAAGTATATTTCCGCAAATGTATTTGTGTGTACATAAAGATTTTTTTTTTTTTACCAAATGCAAGAAAATGAAATAACGAGTAGTGATTAAAAACCCATGATTACACTAAAATCTAAGAGAAGTTTGTTTACCTGTGAGTTATCATTTTTCTTATGGTTAGCTCCGAGATCTTGTATACGCTTTTGATATCTTTCTACTGTTTTTGCTATACTGAAATTTTTAGAAATGAAATTAATAATTAAAAAAAAAAGCAATATTCAAAGCTAGTTTTCTCAATCTCAAACATTAGTTATAATCATAACATATTTCACCCCCAAACATATTCCAACAAACACAAATGTACTGTAAATATCATATTATTTTTAAGGAAACATAACCATTTTTTGTGTCAATCTTCTGCTGATGTTTGGGAATCATTGAGAAAAACCTCAATAACGAAAAACTGAAACCAAATGTTGAAAATAGAAGCAACATCTAGTCATGTGGATATTACCTAGTTAAGTAATTAAGAAACTGGCTAACATGTAAATATGTGGTTAATAACAAACCTACTTAATTGTGATTAAATCCCCTCTCGGCTTGCTTTAGAAATACTAAAATAAATTATCATTTCTTATATTGTCTAATAAACTGTACGTACATATAATTAAATAATCACATAATAGATTAATAGGAGGCTTACATAGTCTAATTTATAACTACAGCAAACAGAGAAAGCATAAAAAGAACCAACATATTCTGATCTAGACCACATGCTAATGACTCCTTCACTGTCATCACTGAGATAAAGGCCTTTGTAATTGTACTATGTGAGTGAAAAGTGTAGCAAATGCTTCTTTGTTGCCACATATATATTATCGATACATGCATCCTTATATACACAATCAAAATAGTAAATGTAGAATATTTTATTTTCTTTTCAAAATCATATCTTTGTTATATACTTAGAAAGAAACTTTAACACAAAACTAATAAATAAAATAAACGTTGGACACTACTTATTCAGCCCTAGAAAAAAGGTTTTTAGAAGTTTGTTTCGGCACGTTTATCTTCGGTTACCATTTGATACTTCGATCACAGAGTGTGGTCGGTCATATATATATATATATATATATATAACTGTTCAGAACCATACCTAGCTGTCTGATGTATAACTACGTAGTTATGTACAGTAAATGAGCTTAGAAAAAGGCATATATATATATGTGTGTGTACTATATGTTATATCGATGCTAATGCAAATAAGCTTACCATCACATCAGAATACTCATATCTCACCAGTGAACACCGTTAATTGATTCATATACAAAAATATAGCATATATGATATTAGTAAATATGAGTAGCTAGTCTAATCCCATATCTTTATAATTACTTAATTAGTAATAAAAAGCTTAGCATAGTGCATGTGCTCGAGTGTTTGTATAGACTATAGGTATATATGTGTGTGTGTCTGAGAGAAAGAGAGAGAGAAAGAGAGAGAGAGAGACGGTACTTTGTGTGTAAGTTCTCCAAACATTATGCAAATACACACAAGCACATATATATAGGGAGACACACCTCTAAAGAGGGAAATTGCTTTTTCCAAATCTGGTCAGTAGGAACTAACTGAAAATAGAGCCTATCTGACAGTTTTTAGCCTAATTTGAGTAAGAACACTGTGCTCAAAATTATAGTAATATAGAACTATATAGTTAAATTTCATTCAGTTTTGGCTCCTCTTTTACAGAATGGTTCCAAGGAAGACATTAATTTACCCATGTGCAAACCACGTTTTAATAGTACTGTATTGAATCCTGACTTTCTATTTCTGATCTCTGATTTTTTTTTCTCTAAGATTTAAAATCTTCGTTTTAGCAAACAAAAACCTTAACCAATACAATCAATACTACTAACCTCGAAAAAAAAGATGGAAAAGCTAATTATGAAATTTATGAAAAAAATGCATCAGATTGAAATATAGCAGATCTTAATATTCAGGGGTTATGCAGATGATTTACCTGGAGGAGCTAGAGAACTCGTAGAGTTTGCCTCTAGGAGAGAAGATAATTAGGGCAACTTCAGCGTCACAAAGGACTGATAATTCGAAAGCTTTCTTCAAAAGTCCATTTCTTCTCTTTGAGAAAGTCACTTGCCTGCTCGTTGCGTTCTCTATCCTCTTCATCTCCGTCTTTCCCCTCACCATTCTTTTACCCTAATTAACAATCAACAATTCAGTTTGATTTTGCCCTCTTGAGAATTTAAAGACAAATAATTGTTAATTTTAGTTGAGATAGAAGTACCCATGAAAGAAATTTTATGGGATCTAAACGGAATAAACAATATTGGATTTAATTGAGTAGACATATTTCTTTCTACATCATCAAGTTTTACTACTGGAACAACATACATGAAGAACAAGAACAGTTTCAACCTTCAACCATATATAGAAAATAGACAGATTTAAGAGAAATGAGAGAAAAAATAGTTACCCTCTTTGTTTTGGTGTATGCGTTTGATTGATTTGTGTCTCTAAGAGAGAGATGAAGGAGAGAGAGAGAGAGAGAGTCTCTCGGAAGAGTCGGCAGGAGAGAAATGAATTTTTTTTTTGGAAACCCTAAATATATGAATTCAGGAGCCAATAACAAAAAAAAATAAAGTAAGTAAGAATTCTTTTGTGCTTAAAACTGATACTTTATTATCTTTGAGGGGATGATGGTATTCTATCTTTTGCCATTTTTTCTCTATACCTATGAATCTATAATCCTAGACCAAAGTGCTTAACTAAAGTACATGATTATACATAGCTATAGAAACATCTTAAACAAGATATATCCCTTCTTCTTTTGGTAAAAATGTGATATAATAAGAGCAAAAAAAATTTGTGGAGAATAAATTCCAATGCCCTGTGGTTAATTTAATCATTATTTGAAAGTTTCTAAAAGTTTCACATATTTTATTGTCTATAATAGATTATCTAAAAGACGATAATCTGTTTGAAACTATACATTAAGAAACTTTTTAACAACAAATGTAGATATATTTAACAAAAAAAAACAAATATAAATATATCAAACGTTTAGTTTGTTATTAATTAAAGTTTGACAATTATATGCACACGCTCCAAGTGATAATAATTGTAGTTCAAGTGATTATAATACAACTAACTACGTGTGTATGTGTACGTTATCACTTACGTCACAGGTGCAAACCTTTACATCATTACCGTAATTAGAAGACAACGTGAATTTCTTCAATGCTAAACGGTTGTGATCACGACACGTGTAGTTTATTACCGACAACCTTCAGATCCGGTGTCCGTCAAAGTGTGTTAGGCAAATGCAATTGAAAACAGGCAGCAACCTTGTCGGTTGCCAGCTCCTCCCAGACAAGATTCTTCTTCACACTCGCCGTTTGATCTCCGTTAGTCCGTTACCAATATAACCATTTAGAAGAACCTCTTTTATTTATTTTTTGTAAAATATTTTTAGGAAAATGTTGTGTGATTTAAAAGGGTATACTACTTGTAATAAATCGCAGTGGTGGAAACCTATAGAGATCAAATTTGAAGGTAAAATTAATGCAGAAAATGAGCATAAACAAAATAATTTAAATGTTCAAATGGCATGAAGAAAATTATAATGATCTGTTACATTCACTTTGATGGTATGATATACGACGTTAATGTTTTGGATATGTCACCGTGCCTACCAAATTCGATTTTCAATAAAACCACTAAAGCATGGAAACAAACGACGTACACAAATTACAGTGGCTTATTTAAATGTAAGCGTTACATTTACTTTCTATTGCTGCGGATTTTACCATAATCTAACATCGTTTTTTTTTTCTAATTATTCTTTTGCTGATCTATACACCACATAGAAACAACGATCATGAATAAATAAGAGAGAAACCCTAGGATATAGGAGTATCGTATATATCAAGGGATTCTTGCACTTCTAACCCACAATTTGAAGTCAATGGCAAAAGTAACCTGCTGTTTTTTTCATTTTAGCTTTACCCAGTTTTTCCAGATAATAACGAAAATGCCATTACTTTTTCTCCGTGGTCTACGGCTGAGGTCTACGTTCGACCAGAAGACCAACAGAACCTCATCCTCTACACTTATTCACGAAACTGCCACTCTCATCAATGAACTCAACCACCATTTTCAACTAACTTCAAGCTTTTAATGCTTGATACTAGTAATTGTGATACTCCAAACATAATTGCACATCCCATACATCTAACACTATCATTTTCTCCACATTTTCATCCCAAAAACTCTCTAATTCTACTTTTCATATTTCAAGTTCTTGATTTTCTCAAAATCGGGTTTGTGGCTTTCCTCACCACCGCCGAACGGTTGTGAAGGCTTAAAGACAAAGTTTCATCCCTCGGCGGCCCTAAAGACGACGGCCAGGTTGTGGTTTACTCCATTTTCGTTTTTTCAGATCTGAGTCGATATCGTAGATCTCAGGGTTAGGTCTATAGGTCAACGCAGAGGTTAGTTTTGCAATTGACTAAGACAAATCTGTGGAGTTAGACCGCGTAGAGAGTTCTACATAATCCCTTTGAAAACAAAAAAAATATCGTAAACCTCAAGCAGAGGTCTATTTTGAAAACAGGTTAGTTTTGCAATTGACCAAGGGAGGGCTTTTTTTTTGAGGTCTACAGATGAGGTCTATTGGTCAAAGAGGTTAGTTTTGCAATTGACTGAAGTTCTGGTTTTTACCTTAGACCTCTTAATGTGGTCTATAACAACAAATTTTAAGCTGACGTCTACGTCAGAGGTCTACATAGGTTTTAGATCTCAGTCTTAGGTCTACCTTAAAAAGTTGGTCAACGCAAAATAATAGGAGGTCTACGATAGTGGTCTACAGGTGGAAAAAAATTTCAAACAATTGCAAAAGTAACCTGTCTGAGGTCTACAGATTTCGTAGACCTCCCCAGTAGACCGTATAATTTTCTAGACTACAGGTTGAGGTCTATTTTGTTCGTGAGGTCTACCCAAATTTTTTGGATGAATTGCAAAACTAACCTCTTTTTTTGTAGACCGCATTTGTAGATCTCAAAAAAGTCTTCCCTTGGTCAATTGCAAAACTAACCTTTTTTAGACCTCTTTAGTAGGTTTACGTCTAGATCTGGTTTGGAGGTCTACATTTTTTCCGTTTTTTAAAATCGATTTTCTGCGAAATTTATAATTGTTTTTGTTAATTTTTTTCATAAATACTTCTGTTAGCCTAATAACTTGTCCCTATGAGAGTTTTGCATGCTAATGTTATGTAATGAAGGTTGTATTAGATTTTTGGTTAAATTTGGTAACTTGGTTAAACTCTGTAGACCGCAGCCCAATGTGGAGGTCTAACGTTTCCGTCTACAGGCATCCATCAATATATATTAATGTGTTTTCCCTTTGGTTTTCATGCAGATCATGGTTTGTTTGGCATCCGTGTATGGAGTGTGAGACAGAAAATGGTATTTTGAGGTTGATAAAACGAGAGGAGGTAGAATGTTCTACCTGCAGGATGATTGTAAACATGAAGAGCTGGTTGAAATGGTTGTGAACGACTACATGTTGCAAGTTAATGGCGAGCTGCTGGAGTTGTCATATCCATTACCAGCTGCTATGATGGAGAAATTGCCAACGGATTCACCTCCTATGTATGTGACGAACGACAGACAAGTTGGGAGCTTGGTGGAGTTATGTAAGGAGCATGTGGTCCGTCTTTGCGTCTCGACCCGCGTTGGTATGGGAAGGAACTACAACGAACCAATACATGAGTGTGTCCAAGAAGAAAAGTCTGAAGAGGTGGATAAAGAAGACGTGGAAGAAGAATTCGGTGATGAAGGCTGGGATGATAACGAGTCTGATGATGTAAACTGGAATGACAAAGCATGGGATGTAAATTCAGAAGATGAATCTGATGATACTCATGACAATGATAGTGCTGATGATGTCGACAACCCCGACGATATCGATGCAGATTATAGTAAGTATGGCAAGGTGAAAGATGAGGAAGAGGGTGAAGAGAGTTTGTCTTTCCGTGAAAGGCTCCGTAGAGGTGTTTGGAATGGTGGAAATGGAGGGTTCACAGGCACTTGGTCTGACACTATTCTGGTAAATCACAGCTATGCCTCTAAAGAAGCCCTTCTTTCTGAGTTGCGACTGACGGCTGTGATGGCAAGATTCGCATTTAAAGTCTACAAGTCCACTACGGATTTGTTTGTGGCAAAATGTGTTGTCAATGGATGTGCATGGAAGTTGAGAGCAGCTGTGAAGAATGAACCGGATTGCTTCTGGGTTACCAAGTACGTAAAGGGTCACACTTGTTCAATTATGGACCGTGTAGCTCACCGTAGACGAGCTACTCCAAGATATATTGGACAATTGTTTGTGGAGCGGACTGGACTCATAGATGGAATTGTCCCTCGACAAATTGCAGATTCGATGAGGATCATGTTTGGCTGAATCTTACCTATACAACGTCATACCGGGCTCTCAAATTCGCTCAAGTATTTGTCAGGGGAACTCCAGAAGATGGATATGCTAACCTTCCTTCCTACCTTAGAAGACTGAAGCAAGCAAACCCTGGCACTATAACACACCTGCTCTGTGATGAAGAAGATCGCTTCAAGTACTGTTTTGTGGCGTTAGCGGCTTCAACAGCGGGATTTCAGTACTTGAAGAGGGTTATTGTGGTTGATGGAACACACCTTACTGGGAAATACGGAGGCACATTACTCGTGGCATGTGGACAAGATGCAAACTTTCAAGTATTTCCTCTAGCATATGGTGTTGTTGATGCGGAGACTAATGAGTCTTGGGGATGGTTTTTTGATAAATTACAGACTTGTTTCTCACCACATCCGATGGTCATTGTTTCAGACAGAGCATTGTCCATTGAAAATGCTTGTGTGAATGTGCTTCCATGGGTCACTAGAGGAATATGCTACTACCATCTTCAGCAAAATATTATCAAGACATATGGTGGTAAGGAGCTTATGTATCTGGTTAAAGGAGCTGCTTATGCCCACACTCTAGCTGAATATAATCGGTGCATGGACTCACTAAGAGCTGCGCACCCAGACCTCGCAGCATACATGGAGTTGGCCGACCCTAAGCTTTGGTCTAGAGTACATTTTCCCGGTGATAGGTACAACATCAAGACGAGCAACATTGCTGAATCTATCAACTCGGCTATTAAAAAGGCAAAGGGTTTTCCCATACCCTCTCTACTCCAGTTTATTAGAGAGATGTTAGGGCGGTGGTTCTACAAAAGGCGTGAAGATGCTTTAAATCTGCAGACACCATACAGCAAGGGAGTTGAGTATATACTGGCCATCCGTGAACATTACGCTCAGTCAATGGATGTTCAGCGGATAGATGCAACTAGTTTCCATGTTGCTTCTGGACGTTCGCACTATGTAGTTGATCTAGAACAGGGTAAATGTGAGTGTGGAGTGTTCCAAGTCGAGAAAATGCCCTGTACACATGTCCTTGCAGCGCTTGCCTCAGCTGGTGTGCACGTCTCACACCATACATGTGACACATACTCGCAGGAATGCTTGTATGCGACCTACGCCCATCCTATATATCCTGAGGAGGAAATTGACAACCACAAGAAGAAGAGCGAGCGGTGCCGACCTCCAAAACCGAAGGATGGGCCTGGTCGTAAGAAGAAATCAAGATGGCAGTCGTGGCTGGAAATTTCTAGGAAGTCTAAGAAGAAAGGCAAGAGTCGAAGGAAGAAGCCCAAAGTTTACAGCTGCTCCAAATGCAAGCAACCAGGACATACGCGCCCGTATTGTGTAAGCTTCGTGCGTCCCGCATTCCATTAGTTTTCATTACACAACCTCTGTAATTTGTTTGCTCTTCACTAGGTGTCCAAGCCTGCTGAGAAGTAAACTCGGCGGTCTACGAGCGGTCTTCCGGAGGTCTACGAGGCTTTCACGTAACTTCTCTGGAGGTCTACGAGGCTTTAACGGAAATTCAGTGGAGGTTTACGATGCCTACTAGACGTTATCTCGCGATCTGCTTATACATTCGTGGAGGTCTACGAGATGTTCTCTGGCGGTCTATTATTGCTTTCGTACTATTTGATCATTATTATTGTTTAATACTAAGTGATGATTTCCTTGTTCGAGACAAGCCCTAATACTAAAGACGGATTTCATTTCATTGCTTAATGCGAGTCCGAATAGATACATCCGAAATAGTATACAAAATAGTTATACAAAAGGTGAGATCAATGTTGTCAAGAGGGGCCTCAAAAAAATATAAACCCTCCCTTTCACCGTTAGTAGAGGGGCACAATAAAATTAACCCACCCTGAAGCCGTTACTAAAGTTAGATCAGCATCTCCCGTCGAAAGGATCAAGACCGTCCCAGTCACGGATCCTCGGTCCCTTGCAATCGGTCTCCTTGAAAATGTCACAAGCATACCTACTCCGAATTGCCTTGACGTTCTTGTTGCACAGTGAAGAGGCTGAAAAATCGTTTCCAGTTGCGTGACACTCGATGTATTTCAGACAGTAGACACCGCAATCCCCGGGACCCTTTTGCTCCGGCACACCAGCAACCCGTTCGTGAGTAAATTTATCGAACGGATAGTTGTCACGTTCTTCCACCAGTGCCATCTCGCGTAACATGTACGCCATCATCACAGCCACGGGTTCCACCTCCGTCGCCAGTTCTTCATCGTCCATACGGCAGGGATAACTATCCCAGATCGTGATGTGCCTCTTCGGTAAGGAGATGAATAGAGCAACCCAGTGGTTCTTCCCAATGTTAAACGGGAGATATAGGTCGTCAATGTCCCTGCACCATCGTTTATTCGTCTGGCAGAATTCTGGTTTCGTGCCTTGGAAGTAGTCAAGTGAGTCAGGTGGGAGGTACTTCCCAAGTCCAAAGACATTAGGCTCAGACTTCTTGAAATCGTCATACTTTGCCGTCCAAAACAGACTAAGACCACTATCGATGAGACAAAGCCTGTCACTTCTAAAGCTGTGCGGTTGTTCTTTCATTCTGAGCCGCAGCAGATTGATGACCGCGTCCATGTGCTGATGAAAAGAAAAAGATTGAATATTGCATTACAATTACACTAAACCTCAATATGCGGTCTACAAAAGAGAATTATGACAGAGGTCTACTCATGCGGTCTAAACATAGACCTCTCTAAATGGTGTACTAATGCTTACCGAGTCCGATAGCCATTGCGGCTGCGTAATGAGTTCCCACCACCAATACCACACGGGAAACTTATCCTTGTCAAGCTTTGGATACCCACTAAAGCAAAAGTGTGTAATTAGTATACTAATCACAATAATCGGAATTATAAAGAAGTTTTCCAGAGGGTTACTTACGCTGTAGACTTCAGGAACGCCGTTAGTTCCTTCCGAACATTCTTGTCTTCGGGCAGATACGGATTGTAGACCGCTAAGCGCTGCTTCTTGTTACGTATGAGCTCCTTAACCGTAACGTTTCCCACGAACGGAGACTTTTGAGATGGGGCCAGTTTCCTTTCCCTCTGATCCTTAGCCCTGATACTCATTAGTTTCGCGTTGAACTTTCGCTGATTCTTCCTGATGTCTGCTAGGCATTCTTCTTTGCTTGGCACATAGGTCTTAACATATGCGACGCTGCTGTCGTCCCGGTTAGCACTGTTTGATGGACCGGCGTTTTGGTTCTGCATTTGAGGACAATTTGAGTTTGAAAAACAATTCAGACCACAACAAATAGGCACAAACACTCTCGGAACATTTATTGTAAGTCAAGTAAACAGGTTCATTAAAATTACACACATGATTTGCAAGGAAAGAAAAACGTGACAAGTTTGTGTTTATAGATTGAAAAAAACAACGGATTGGGCTCTACTTGGTCTTCAATTTTCTAGGTCGAAGGACCCTATCCTGGTCAGGCTTAAGTTGCACTTTACGCTTAACTTGCACTTTACGCTTATCTTGCACTTTAGAAGAGTTGGGAGATTTGGGAGAGGGATCAGTACTAACCGGTTG
Organism: Microthlaspi erraticum; assembly: GCA_902728155.2. NCBI lineage: Eukaryota > Viridiplantae > Streptophyta > Magnoliopsida > Brassicales > Brassicaceae > Microthlaspi > Microthlaspi erraticum. The sequence continues at coordinate 67,086 of CACVBM020000399.1, read as the reverse complement.
AGCAGTTTTAGCTTCTTTGGCGCCGGTCACATCTTCTTTGGCGCCGGTCTCATCTTCTTTGGCGCCGGTTTCATCTTTTTTGGGAGAGGGATCGTCGGATCTACGCTGCTCCTGAAGCCTTACATCCATCAGCTGCTTCACACTACGCTCCAGACCAGCAACTGTCGAGGTAAGTGCAGCTAGTTGCCGGTCATACTCTGGAACCCTGCCTTCAGATCAGCAGACAAGGTCCGGGTGCAGTCAGAAATCAACCTCTGCATCGTCTCCTCGATATCATCATAGTTCGATGGAGGAGTAGGACGAGGTCTCTTCTTCGAATCTGTGAAACTAGCCTCCACTTTTATTGGAGGCTTCACGTCCACTCGCGGGTGATTGGAGACCAAGACACCTTCCTCGTCCCAGTCGCTTGGCTTCCACCTCCACCGACCACCTAACTCCCCGTAGATTGCCTTGATGATGTTGTCGACGTACAAATCTTCTACATCATCATCCCAGCGTGGATAAACTTCTTCCCTATCGACTAGCTCACAGTTTTTAAAAACAACCTGCAAAAACAAAACAAAATGAGTCCAGGTCTATCTACTAACTACTACTTGCCAGCAAGTTACTCGATTCTCAGATTTATGTTTACCTGCTTCAGCATTGCCTCCGCGATGTACCTTTTGCCTTGAATACCCTTGTACGCAAGGAGCGGTGGTGATGGTTTAGATGGCAGAGGAGCACCGTATTTCTCTGCAAAATTCGGCATGCTCTCAAAAGCCCAAATTTGGAGAACCTCGATGAAACCCTCCAGCACATAACCCGACTTCTCCAAATCCACTCCTTTAATGGACTTGATGAGCTGCAAGAAACAAACTCGGCCCCACGGGTATTCCTCAAACTTCTCCAAATCCAACACAAGCCTAGCTAGCTTGACAGGTGTCTCGGCAGCGGATCTACGGGCTTGAATGAAGCCTGCGTATATGGCTAGGTAGCCCAATCTAAGCTTATCCTCCCTTGGCCACTCGCCTGCCCACTCACAAGCTTCAGCCAGCTGGTCAATGCTAGGCCCTACCTCGACGTTGACACCCAACCTCTCCCAGAACTCGCACACGGCATCCGTTGCTGGAGCATCAGGTGTCTCTAGGTTCTCAACATACTCGCAGTTGAGGCCGGTGATGGCTGAGAACTCGTGCAATGAGAATCTTATCGGATTTGCCCCCACAGCGCTCCATATCTCATACTTCTTCTTGCATACAACCTGGAAACAGAGCATGGCATGCGCAATCCGTGAAGCCCACTCGAATTGAAGGTCACGGAACTTTAGGAAGATACCAATCCTGGAGTCACTGATTTCATTCCATTCGTCGTCGGTGAGGAGCTTTCGGAGACTATCAAGAGCTTGGTGTTCTTGCTACACCTGGAAATGCTTTTCCCTGCGTCCGGATCGCCTCCTTTGGTGTAGAATCTCCTGGGGAATGTCGGCTTTGACATCCTACAAAAAGAGTAGAAGCTATTAAGTCCAATCAGTTGAGGTCTACCAAGGAGGTCTAAGCTCGAGGTCTACATTTACTTATCAACTACAGTCTAAGTATGATGGCTATGACTGAGGGCTATCACTGAGGGCTACGACAGCGGTCTACAATACAACATTAAAAAACGGTTTTAAGATACCTGTTGTTCGCGAAATCCCAACGCCTAACGCCAACGAAGATCTGGAAACCTGATACAGTTTTTTAAACAGAAGGAGTATTACCATATCGAGTTTCGTAATAATAGCAATTTTTCAATCAAAATTACCCGTGAAATCAATGTCGGAAACGAGACTTACGGGGTGAAGTATTAAGGATTAGACCGCGGCGGAGTAAGGAGTAAGGATTACGGATTAAACCACCACATGCAAAGGCCAAAGAACTCTCAGTGGGAAATAAACTTAAAGTAGTTAGAATTTCACTAGAATGAAGAACTTACCGGCGGCAGCGGGTTCTGTAAGCGGCGGAGACAGCGGGTTGTGTAATCGGCGGAGACAGCGGGTTGTGTAATCGGCGGAGACGGCGGTTGTGTATTCGGCGGAGACAACGAAATCGCCTCTAGCGGAGAGCGAAAGGTCAGACACAGATTAGGGTTACGAATGAGGCTTACCACAGCGGTTTTCCGTATATATATGTCGGTTAAATGGTTTAACTTGGTTTTCTTCGGTTCGAATTAACTGAATCGGTTTAACTATACTCGACTAATTTTTCCATTCGATTTGGGTTTATCTTTTCTGATTTCTTAGTGTTTACGGTTAAATTACGGTTTCCTCTTTTCATATAACTTTATTCCCAACTTTATAGTCCTAACGGTTAAATTAGTGTTTAGAGGTCTCAATCACAGTGTATACGTTTGAGGTCTACGTTTGAGGTCTACGTCTGAGGTTTACGTATGAGGTCTATTTGGAGTTCTACGTAAGAGGTCTCTGATTAGGAATACGATGATTTGCAATACGCACAACCAAATTAAGTGTTTCAACCCGAATAGCTACATTCATCAACCAAACACAACATAGCTACATTCAACAACCAAACACAAAGTAGCTAATGAGACAGACAAGCACGGCAATTACAGTAACCGCCGTCGTCACCTCGACTCTTCTTAAACGCTTCATCTTCAGAACTTGGTTCTTCACATCAGTTAACTCTGCCTCAGTCCGAAGCAAGGTTTCGCGTTCTTCAGATTCAGGTTGGCGAAAGCCAAAACGAGGGTTGTCGACGGCCCATTTGAGTTGTAGAAACTCCTCCATCATAGCCTCGTCCCACCATTTCATAAGATGTGGGAAACCAAGCTACAATGATGAAAAAAACGAATCTCTTCAATATTTTTGGTAAAACAAAGCCACATAAGATGTCGAAAACTATTTACAGTTAACATTACCTTATAATTCTTGCATCCAAAAAACATCCGCCCTGGATGCTCGTCCGTATGGTCCATCATTTTCAGCGGAGTTAACAAACCGCAGTAGCATCTGCTCGGTATTCCATAGCTTATATCTCGACTGGTATGAGAACTCACATCTTCTTCGTCCTTACTGACTACCCTAGCAGAGCTTCGAGTAGCCAGCTGGTCAGAGCTACTCGAACCCTCCGTTAACCAGCTAAAGCGCCCCATTCCTGTGTACGATGAGAAGATATCAGTTATTTTAAAAAACAGTAATTATTCAATGACCAGATCTCACCCACAAAATGAAATAGAAGCAAACCTAACCAATACGATCGCCGGAACACTTGATACTGTCGACGGCGGCAAAGAAGACGGATGAGAACAGCGGCCGGAGGATGAGCGGCGGAAGGATGAGCGGCGGAAGCCAAATAATTTATTTCTAGAAAATTAAAATTAGGGTTTACATCTCTATTTATACACCCGAGGGAGCTGCGGTCTAGTACTGCGGTCTAAGATATTTGAAATTTTGGTTCGCGCTCATAATTCCCGCTCGGTTCTTTTAAAAATTTTGAAATTCCCGCATTTGTTTGTTTTCGCGGTCTACAACTGAGGTCTACATAACCCTAAACCACAAATTTTATAAAAAACATGAACCAAATATCAAATTTTGTTTGCCATTTACAATATTTATGGTTTGGATAACAAAACAATTAAATATAGACAAAAAAACCAACCAAAAACAAAAATACAAATTGAAACTATCTAAACCCTAAGAATTGGACAACTAAACCCTAAACTATCTATCCAAACTCTTATCAATTTGAAACATTTACTCATGACATTTATAGACTGATTCATTTTTCGTATAATTTATTTTCAATAGATGTCAAATGTATAAGAATTAATTATGCATACAAGTTTTTTATCAAATTATTTTTTATCAATTTTAAAAATTATTTTTAAGATTTCATTTTCCTGTAGACCTCGTTGTTAGACCTCTCACGGTTTTGCAAGTTTCTAACCTAATTTGTTTTTGTCAACCTAAATTCACTTATTAACATGTATGTTTATTTTATATGGACTCTAATTGTCTTTGTCTTGTTTATGAATACAAATTTTTCATCTAAATATTTTCTATTTATTTTATAAATTAAAAGTTTCATTTAATTAAACCGTAGACCTCATCCGTAGACCTCTTACGTTTTTACAGCTTTCCAAACTAATTTGCCTATGTTAGTTTAATTTGACTCATTTGTATGCAATTATAATTTTCCAAGATGCAAATTACTATTTATGATTTATGTATGCAAATGGTTTCATCAAAATATTTTTTTTGTTTTTCCCAATTAAAATATAAAATTAAAATACAAGGTAGACCGACTATAAAAGTCTATATGTAGACAGCAAGCGTAGACCTACGCTCCGGGTTAATTTGGTAATCGCGGCAAATTTTTTTTGTTTGTTCATGAGGGTGACCTTTGTAATTTCGCTACCCAAACAGGTTAGTTTTGCAATACTTTCAAGTTTCGGGTTATGGTTATAGAAAAAAGCAAATTTCGGGTTATATGTGGAAATTCTCCCGTATATCAATCATCGTCATGTTAGGTCGTTGAGTCTTCACAGTGTGTCGAAGATATTATGATTTTATAGCTCAACAAGATATAGATGAAAAAGAAATGGTGGAAAGAAAACTCATTTCAACAATGATTTTTGAATTACCATCATATTTTTTTTCTTTCTATTGTTAGGTGACCCTCTTTTTACGGTATAGAACACAACTTAATTGTTTTTACTTATATGTTTTGTTGCACAACTTGTATACCAAATTATGTACATTATGCAAAAAATGCACTCTTTTATTCCATCTTACAAAGAACGAACATAAATTCGTATGATGATTTCCGTACGAATTCACATGGCTACTCTTTTCTCTCTTTTATTTTTCTTTGCACTCATGCCCACTCCTCTTAATTAGTTTTGGTGCCTTTCTTAACGCACTGCCTCATGTTTACTTTATTCTTTTTCCCTTTTGCCCATTTTGATTTTTGTATAGTCTAAGTATTGTTCTACTAGCATTTAGCAGGTGCTTAGCCACTATTGGATGCTTTAATTGTTTAACTAATCAGCATTTATTCTGATTCATCTTTTAAAAATCTCGGTACAGGTGTTGCACGCTGGGAGGACCACAAGCTTTTACCCACAATGTTTATTCAATTGTTCTTTAGTCGCAAAATTATTTGGAGATTAGTCTGTTTTCAGGATAATGCATTTTTGCTTACTTGCAAACAGAAGGATTCAAATCTTTACTGGCTTTGTTTTCTTATGTGAACATATGCCAAATTTAAGTCGTAAAGTTAGACAAACTCGTTGTTGTTCTTATATGAAATATTAGTTTTGTTCAATAATAAGCCTTTTACTATATCAACGAAGTTTAATAGTCTAGTGTTAATTTTTCTATATCATCTAGTCAGCAAAGCTTGATTTCGAACCTCGTTTTGTGTGGGAGGTTAGAAAAATGTGGCTTTGGACCACCATGGCAGATGTAAATCTTATTTAAAAACTAAAAAAAAGCAATGGTCCAAAATAAAAAACTATCACGGTTATTCAAAAATATATATTTAAAAATATGATTTAGATATATGAGCACATGCATGTCCTTTATTTTTGTTGTTGTTACTTGTTATTATGATATAAAGAATGTTTTGATTGGTAATAAAAAAGTTGTGGATATGGAACTTAATTTGTTTTTGTCGTTAAAGTTGTGGAATCCTACAAAGAACGAACATAAATTAAAATTTATAGTTGTGTAATTGACAATTACTAATTGCCTAATTGGTAAGAAAAGCCGCATAGTAATTTCGTCCTTAAGCATGTTAGAAATCACAACCTAAAATACCACGCGTGTAAAAAGAAATGCATTGATTAAAGATCATACAGTTTCCCAAATGTGTTTATAAAGATAGGATAAATCACATATTCCTTATGGATCACCAAAAACTCACAGTGTGTGATATGCATCATTTAAGGGAGATTTTATTACTTTTTTCGAAAGTTATCATGTTGCCTTTGTCACAATGTCACTATTATAGAACAATGAGATATATATATGAGAAAAATAGATATTGATCATCTATAGACCTGGTTGTATAATAATTGGGTGTCAAATGGGGCTTTTCACTATTAAATTTCGGCCCATGTGATAGCCTAACGTAAAAATAACTCTATAACAGGCGCGCAAACGCCCAGTGTAACACTGCGGTTTTGTAAAGAAAATATAAATTCTAAAATTGATTTCGATCCAAAAACCTAATCAAAAATTTTAAAACCCAAATCTTTTTAATATGTCTAAACCCGGAAAACCGAAATCCAAAAAATCTCGAAAACTCTGAATCGAATAAAAAAAACTCGAAAGTTTTTCACCCGAAACCCGTGAAAAACTCTAAAAAAAAAATGCCCAAACTTTTTTAATATGTCTAAACCCGAAAATCTGAAATCTGAAAAACCCTGAACTAAACCCTAAAAAACTCGAACCCAAACCAATCAGAAATTTTCAAAACAAAAACCCCGAAAATCCACAATTTGATTTAAATTAGACCTATTTCTACTTTACTATTGAAAATTTTCAAATATCATTTGATCATGTTCTATTGATTTGGTATCAGATTTTTTAAGAGTTTGTAAATGTAAGTTTTCTAAACCATCGGTTTGTTTTAAGTTATTATTTTTGTATCCAAACAATTTTTTTTCTATTTATTCTTCTATCCAAATGGATTTTTCTCTTATTTTTGTATCCTAGCATTGTTGGGTGATTTTCTTGTGGTCAACATATCGATTAGAATTATTTTTGAAGCCAAATGAAAAACATTTACATTCATATACAGTGGTGAATGCACTCTTAAGGTGCCAGTTGACACCCTTTAAATATTACTATAATTTATCTAAATGTTCAAGAAATATTATAAATATTACTAATTTTTTTCGGTAAAATTTGATTATTGAATCCATAAAATCTGGGTTCAAGTCTCACATTGACATTTTAAATATATTTTTTCTCTTTAAATTAATATTTTCACCCTAAGTGAAATGATTCCTAGAATTGCCACTGTTCATATAACTTGTTTGCTACACTAAAAATACACGTTTTCAATGGAATCTGATCAAGTTTAGCTGATAATCACTCTACTAACCACTCTATTTGTTGAATTGGTTTAAGTTCGTTACTGTTTGTTGATGTTTCTTTTAACTTTTGTATCATTTTCAGGTTTCTTGTTCGACTTGATTTAAGAATTCATGATAGACAAAGATATCAACAATTGAAAGATCAAATAACAATTGAAAGATTATTTGATTGAGCATATATGATAAAATTTGGAGATATTCAAAATTTCGATTGAGTTTTTGTTCTGTTTATGATTTCGAAAGATATATGTTTAAAATGTTTGTTTGTGAAGTATGTTTCAAATTTCAATTTATGCAATGTATTTTATGTTTTGTTAATATATAAAATTAAAAATTACAATTTTTTTTTCATCTTTAAGCACCCCAACTAAGAATCTCCCATTGGAGCATAAAAAAACATAAAATTCTTATATGGGTGCTAACATATATACTTCTAACAATAAACAAAAAATATAAGCACCTCCCTAAGCATTCCCCAATGTACGGGCTCTAACATGGACTCCATGCTTAGCAAATACTTTCGTGGTGAATTTACCTTTCAACTCACAATATCTGACTACGCGCGTACCATTTTTAGAACGGACCACATTGGCAATATTACTTTTGTCATTCAGCCTGATTTAAAATCAAGCCAAATCTTCTACTCCAGCAGGGATATACACGTGAATGATATCTCCAAAGCCTTTGTATGTGCTCTTTTACATCTTCGATAATCTCTTTTGCAGTCAGAGATTTTGAAAAACATGTGACGCAAAATGATTCATACTTGTCTAACAAAATTCAACTTGATTAAATAACAGTTCTCATAATTTTTTTCGGTAAAATTAGATTATTGAACCCATAAAATCTGGGTTCAAGTCTCACACCAAGTGAAATGATTCCTAGATTTGCCACTGTTCATATAACTTGTTTACTACACCAAAAATGCACGTTTTCAATGGAATCTGTTCAAGTTTAGCTGATAATCACTCTACTAACCACTCTATTTGTTGAATTGGTTTAAGTTCGTTACTGTTTGCTGATGTTTCTTTAACTTTTGTATCATTTTCAGGTTTCTTGTTCCAGTTGACTTAATGTTAGCAGCTGAAATGTCATTCTTTTTCGTCAAAAACAGTTTTAAGTTTTAAGCTATCCTAAAAGGTATTTTCATCAAAATCAGATTTAAGTTTGATTTTTTTTTTTTTTTGGGGGTCAAATGAAACTCATTTACATTCATATAACATGGTTATATGTTAGTATGATTATACAAAAAATAAACGTAATGTACTACTAAATTCATTCCTAAATGTATGTATACTGATTAAACAAAAAACAAATATACCATGGTTATACCTACTTTTAATGAAATATACCCGTTGGAGATTTTGTTGTTGTCAACAGTATCATAAAGACTTTTTTTTAACACTGATTGACTAATTTAGTATTCCCTCCGTTCCTTATTATTTGATGTGTTGTAGTTTTTATATAGATTAAGAAACAATGTTCAATGTATTACCTTTTATTTTAAATAACTATTAGCCAATAACATTCATGGAATTGTCTTGAAGTTTACATTTTGGTTGCATTAATTAACTAAAAGTACATTTAATAATCTTAAACATCAAGTAATAAGGAATAAATAAAAAAAGCGAAAACATCAAATAATAAAGAACAAAGGGAGTATAAATTATGAGAACTGTTATAAAATAACAAATGATTTTTCCAATTTTAAAGGGTTCACTACTGACTGCTCCACGTACATATGTAGCCTCTTGTAAGCTTGCCTCTATTAATCTGTACAAATTATTAGTAAATTGGGACTGGAAACCTAAACCTTTTGCTGTATAAGCATTAATTCTCTTAATTAATCGTTAGGTTAAGGCTTCAACAGACATTAATTAGAAATAAAAATTATTCAAGGATTTAAATTTAATTATGGTTCACACCAAAAATATTTGATTATGTCTTTATAAAGAAATGACGGTGTACATGATAAGAATTTTAAATTGACCTTACCCCGAGAAGATACGCCTTAAAGATACCGGTTTATGAAAATGGTTTATCTTAACCGTAATGGTCTAAGCTTATTCTTGCTCATAAATTAAATACCATAACAAAATGGGAACAGCCTGGTTTGGTAATGTTCTCAATAGTCAATACATAAATTTCTTACTAAATTGCTAAACAATAGCAGCAATTTGATCATACCGGATTTTGGTTTGGTACGTATCGGTTTGGTTGTGATCCACTTCAATATCACTTGAATATAAATTAAAATTCCTCATGCTCGCTCACTGGCTCGTTCGATTTGGGATCAGAAAAAGAAAATTTCTTTCGGAAATTTCAATAAATTTTGTCTTCTCTGCTTCTTCGATCGATAATTTGACTTTTTTTCCGTTTGCTCGAATTCGAAATTTGATCTCTTTGGTTGGATCATCAAATGGCGACCGCTTCATCTTCTCCACCACCTCCTTCTTCAGACTCTCCAAGCGAGGAAACGCAGACTAATCAAGAGGCGATGAAGCAAGATGTGCTCAATGAAACTACAGAGGAGGTCACATACAAGACGAAATCGATTCAGTTCCTTGGACGAAACACGCCAATCATTCTCCAGAACGAAAATGGACCTTGCCCTCTTTTAGCCATTTGTACGTTCTTCTTCCTCAATTTTTCTCCTTCTCCATTTTCGTACCACTTTAGGGTTGATAAACTCAATTCAGAGCATAGAATAGGGTTTGAAAAGTGGAATTTGGGTGTTCATATCATGAATTGATTAGATTTCCGTTACTGATTTTCTGAAATCGTAAAGCTAAATTATGAATCGGTTTTAGGTTTTGGTGGTTTGGTATAATGTGACACCAATAGTGAATGTCTTACTGTGTTTTCTCTGGTAATTGATTTGATCCTTATGTGAATCGATCATCAGATTTTGTTGCTAGCTTCTCGTAGAATTAACACTAAAAGTATATTCGTACTTTAACGTCTTGAGGTTATAATTTTTTCCTGCATTTTGGGATGTAACAGGCAATGTTCTTCTGTTGAGAAACAACTTGAAGCTAAATCCTGACGCTTATGAGGTTTCGCAAGAGAGATTGTTGTCCCTTGTGGTCGACAGACTGATTGATTCCAATAGTAAAGTCAATGTAAATTAAGCTTAGCTTCTTTCTTATTACTCGTTTCTTTATTTCGTTTGGTGGCCTGACCCTTTGTGGTTAACCTTCGTTTTTTTGTTTTGTTTGTCATGGCAGAACAAAGAAGAAGGGTATATTGAGAATCAGCAACAGAACATTGCTGATGCAATTGATCTTCTTCCACGCCTGACGACTGGAATCGATGTCAATATTAAATACAGGAGGTTAATACTTTTGTGATCTGTTTATGGTTCTACTATTTACAAATTCTTATTCATAGCCATGAGTTGTTGTTACTTGGTTGCAGGATTGATGATTTTGAGTTCACACCTGAGTGTGCTATATTTGATTTGCTTGACATTCCCTTGTATCATGGATGGATAGTTGATCCTCAGGTACTTCATTTTGTTCCATACTTCGTATAGGCCGTTGACGTATTTTCATTGTTTTCTTGTCTTTTGTGATTTTGTGTGTGGATGTTTGGGATGTGGGGTCATCTTTTTCCTTCTTATGATACAAAACATAGGCTACTTTATTCTTTATATCCATTGTTTGGCTCGTTATGAATAGGAACAGTGTTCAAGAGCACTTTCTCTTTAGATTGTGTCTTTATCTATCTTGGCTCTGTAGTAAAAGACTTTGATTCCATCGCTTTCCCTTTGCATTACCTCCAGGATGTTGAAGCAGCTAATGCAATTGGAAGCAAGTCATATAACGCATTAATGGGTGAGCTCGTTGCACTGGAGACGCAGACTGTAGAGGCTCAAGGTCAAGGGGATCAAAATCCCGGAGAAGATTCTGTTGATTTTGCTGCGGCAACCACTGCAGCTTTAGGGGTTCCTTCACCATCTCTCACGAAAACAAGATCTTTTGATGATTCTCCACCTGCCGCAGTAGAGCACCGTAAACTGAGAAAGGGAGATCTTGAAGAAGAAACAGAGTTATTGCAAGCCTTGCAATTATCACAAGGGCAGGGGGATGATTCTGCACCAAACACTCACGGAGACTCAACTAATCTTGATTCTACATTCACCTTTTCAGATCCTAATCAAACTAGTCCCCGTGCTGACAATATCAATCACAGTCACCTGGAACAGTTTAAAAGTGACAATGATAAAGCTGAAGCATTAGAAAATGACGAAGTTGGGGAATTCCCGACATCGGTTACAGTTAAAAATGGGGATCTTGACCATGATCAGTTATCTTCTAAGGAATCTGGACAAGAGACGGGACATGATGTAACTTCTTTTGAGTCTCTTTCAATGGAGAAGACTAATCTGGAGTCAACCAAAGTTGAATGCACTTCTGAGAGTCTACCGAAGTCTGATGCAAATTCTGTTAATCCAGGTAGTTTTTATTCATCCTTGGATGGAGTAACCTCATTAGTGTCTTTTTACATTATTAATCTACTCCTCATTTGATATTGTTTTACTGGCTAAAATTACATCTGAAGATGATCTTGGAGATGAATTCTTACTAAAAATGCCCACTTCATCTCCAGATTTTAGCTTTAGATTCCAGAATGACGATGCACCCGATGCTCTCACGTCACCCTTATCTACTGACGAACCCATGTATGAAGGTGAGGAATGTGTAAACGCAGTGGCTCCAGTTTCTGCAGACAAAGAGCCTGTTTATGAAGGCGAGTCACTTCTTGGTAAGAAGAGTGTTGCTGATTGTTCTTCTGAAGGAAAGCCTACAGATGGACTCACAGCAGAAGAAGGTAAATTATATTCACTATCTGATCTACTTGGGATGTGCTTGTTATTGTGATTCACATGTTCCCATATATTCTTGAGATATTAATTCATGATTGTTGAGTTTTGTCAGGTGAACTAATCAGGAATTTCATGAAGAATAGTGCCAGTCAATTGACATTTTGTGGGTGCGTAATGTTTGTTATTCATGGTTGGGAAGTTATATTCTCTTATTTGAATACATTGGTTTATCTTACATTTATTATTTTGATCATATCTTACAGACTATTTCGCTTGCAAGAAGGCCTCAAAGAACGTGAACTCTGTGTTTTTTTCCGCAACAATCATTTCTGCACCATGTTCAAGGTAAGTTTAATCTTCAGGGTATTTCCATCTGTTCGATTCTTAACAGGTTAATAATTCCAATTATACTTATTTGTTGCCGTCATTTTTGCAGTATGAAGGTGAACTTTATCTCTTGGCTACAGATCAAGGTTACCTGAATCAGCCTGATTTGGTTTGGGAAAAGCTAAACGAGGTATTACTCATCATCTGTTTTAGCTGCTTACTTTGGTCTCTCTATATCATTATAACCAGAGTCTCTTTCGTGCTATTGGTTTCAGGTTAATGGTGACACAGCGTTCATGACTAGCACCTTCAAGGACTTCAAGATTGACAGCAACACGACAGGCGCTAGTGGCACGTGGGATGAACAAAACGCAGTCACAAATACTGCTGTATGTTCTGTTCTCTCCTCAAAACATAGTCACAATATCTCTTTCTTTTAACATCTGAACTTTTTTTCTTACCTTTCGTTTTTCCTAACAGGATTATCTTGCCAGCATCAACAGTGTCCAGGACACAGGCATAGATGTCAAGTAAATATCTCTTACCTTTCTCTTTTTACCAATCTTTACTGAAACCCAATCCCACCAAACCCCATTCTCACCAGCAAAACACATTTTGTCTTCATATTTTTATGAATTCTCTTACAATGCAGCTCTGATCTACAACTGGCGATAGCTTTGCAACAACAAGAGTTCGAGGACCAGAGCCCACGCAGTAACCCAACTCCACAACCAACGGGTGTTGCTGCGTCTCGACTCATCACTGGTCCACAGGTATCTGATTCATACTCATAACACTATAATTAGATTAGAAAACAAATACACAGTAATCTACAGAAGTTGGAGCTAAACACAAATGCCATATAACTATGATTTGTTTAGTACGTATTTTTTGTGACATCGATAATGATGATTAGTCATTACCATAATCAGAATCTTACTGAAAAGTGTAGCCTTTGCTTCTTTGGTGTTTCTATGAATGCTAATTATGAGATGATATTGTGATTAATCGTTGAAGGTACCAAGGAGCAGCAACAGGCCATCATCAGCTGCTTCGTCTGCGTCTTCAAGACAAGAAGGCAAATCCCCTAAAGATAGCAAATGTAGAATCATGTAAATCCTTTTACGCCAATTCTGTAAATTCCCAACCTTTTTTTTTTCCTAACTAATTATTTTCCTTTTAAGAGCTTTTTTAGTTTATCTGACTTTTTAACCCAAAAAGAAAACTTTAATAAACTGTAATTGCGCTTTGCTTAAGAATTTATTATTTTTGTTGCTCGCAAATCAGAGCTTTTTCTTTTTGATCCTTTTGAGTTATTGTGACCAAATAATTGTTTGAATACGCTTTGTTCTTTGGCTTTCGTTCTGTTAACTGAGAATGCCATCCTTAGTTAATCGTAGTATCGTACAGTTTAACAAATCTGACTAATTAAAACAATCAATCTAGAAACAAAATTGCCATAGGGGTTATATTATTTTTCCTCTATTCAATGTACAAATTTGTTAGGTAATCAATGATATGCTATGACCGAGACTGATAATTTGAATTTACAACTTTGAATTTGAGAGTTGTTGAAAAAGAGCTGTTGAAAATTACAGTTCTAGTTAAGGAAAAATTCAACGATGAAATTTCTTCCCCAAGCTTACATTCAATTCAAAATGTACTTGTCTTTGATTTCGACTACACAATTTGTACTTCTTTATAAGGTCAACTTTTGTTATATTCTTTCTGTAAGACAGTGATATGCTACGACCACGACTGAATTCACTATATAAATTATCTATAGAGAGCTGTTGAAAATTACGGTTCATAGTTAAGGAAGATTTCAACAATGAAAATGTCTTGCCATTAAAGAAAACTTCAAAGATGTATTAATTTAATTACCCTCCTATGTGATTTAGGGTGTATTGAACTAAGGATTTAGAATTATTTAAGGTGATTTGATTTTTAGTAAGTTTTTAGATGATTTTGTGTGAATCAAGGAAGTTTAAATGATTTTAGTTAAATCATTATGAAATTCCATCTAGAATCATGTAATTTCAAGTCTGTTATTTTTAACAAGTAAATCTAACCAAATGACTCTAAAAAAACCAAATCTATTTTTGAAAATCCACTCTTAAAAATATTTCCAATAGCAATGGATTTATTTTTGTTTTTTTTAATTATAAACCAATAATACTTGATTATAAAGTTATTTTTAGGATTCAACTTTGAATAAGAGTAATTTATCATTTTAATACAAATCACTTTAAATCAGTCCAAATCCCAATTTCACTACACTAGATAAAGATGATGTCGAATGTTTACTTTTCTGTTCAAATATAAATAGTAATACATCTCCAATCAAAATCAAGTTCCATCATCAAAAGGGACGTCCTCACCAGAGAGGGACCAGATAAAAAGAATCTCGTGACTTCGTGAGCAGCCGAACCAAGAGTGGAAGTCTTCTTCGTCGTCACTAAACAAAAATCATTATTATATCGGTTAATTAAGAGTAAAAGAATTAGTGTTAAGTGGGTCATTAATGAGCTAAACTTAGAAAGAGTCAACAACGGCAGCCAAATCTTAAAAATCCCACCTCACTTTTCTGATCCTTCCGTTTCAAGTCAATGCTCCCTTCGTTTCCTCCCACCTTCTTCTCACCATATTCACATGAAAATTTCATTTGAAATACCCACATTTCTAGATCTCCCTTATTCCTAGTTTTAATCACACACCAAATCTCAGAGTTCTTGATCTTGATCGCCCGCCAAGTGTTCGATCTATAGCCTCACTGAACGAAAGTTTCCTTCTTTGAGATTTATTCTGTGTTCTATATTCTGGGTTTTGCTTAAGATTCGACCCCACCACTGAAAGTTTCCTTCTTTGAGATTTATTCCGAGTTCTGTGTCCTGGGTTTTGCTTGAGATTTGACCCCACCACTGAAAGTTTCCTAATTTGGTTTCCATGGCGTATCATCCGGCTTACACCGAGACTATGTCAATGGGAGGAGGTTCAAGCCACGGTTTTGGCCAGCAATTCGTGCCCTTTGCTACGAGTAGCGGATCTCTGAGGGTAGAGTTGTTACATGGCAACTTGGACATTTGGGTTAAAGAAGCTAAACATCTTCCTAACATGGATGGTTTCCACAACAGACTCGGTGGGATGTTATCATTTGGCCGGAAGAACAAAGTAGAAGGTGAGAAATCCTCCAAGATAACTAGCGACCCTTACGTGACTGTCTCAATCTCAGGTGCTGTGATTGGAAGAACTTTCGTGATCAGCAACAGCGAGAATCCTGTGTGGATGCAGCATTTCGATGTCCCTGTGGCTCATAGTGCTGCGGAGGTTCACTTTGTGGTGAAAGACAGTGACATTATCGGGTCACAGATCATGGGAGCTGTTGGAATCCCAACGGAGCAGCTTTGTTCAGGGAACAGAATCGAAGGTGTTTTTCCGATACTTAGCAGTAGTGGGAAGCCTTGTAAAGCAGGTGCTGTGTTGAGTTTGTCTATTCAGTACACTCCAATGGAAAGGATGAGACTTTACCAAATAGGTGTTGGTTTTGGGAATGAGTGTGTTGGTGTTCCCGGGACGTATTTTCCTTTGAGGAAAGGAGGTAGGGTTACTCTGTATCAGGATGCTCATGTTGATGATGGGTCTCTTCCGAGTGTTTATCTTGATAATGGGTTGCAGTATGCGCATGGTAAATGCTGGGAGGATATGGCTGATGCGATCAGGCAGGCGAGGAGGTTGATTTATATCACTGGCTGGTCTGTTTTCCATCCGGTGAGGCTGGTTCGTCGGAATAATGATCCGAGTGAAGGTGTATTGGGGGATTTGCTTAAAGTCAAGTCTCAGGAAGGTGTTAGAGTGTTGGTTCTGGTGTGGGATGATCCAACTTCAAGGAGCCTTCTTGGGTTCAAAACAGTAAGAATCTCTACATAACTTTTTTCTCTGTTTTGCTGCCTAAGAATAAGATTTGCAGATATTCTCACTATGGTAGTAGCTATAAATGATTTCTATTTATGCCCCTTGCCGTTTTTGGATCCTAACTTCTGATGCTTGCGCTGTTAATCCTGTTGAAGAAGATGATTTTGCTTTGATTTGAATCATTTTTGACATGTTTGAGTTACTAACTGAAGCAGAAGTCCTTCTACTGTGTTAACGAAAGATGGTGTTTGGTGTATGTAGCAAGGAGTGATGAACACAAGCGATGAAGAGACTCGCAGGTTTTTCAAGCATTCGTCCGTGCAGGTCCTTCTTTGTCCAAGATCTGGAGGGAAAGGTCACAGCTTCATTAAAAAATCTGTAAGTTGCTCAATTAGTTACTGTGGTTACTGCTTAAACTCTGGTATGTTTAGCTTCATCATCTGAAATCTGAGTGTCATTATGATTGATCAGGAAGTTGGAACTATCTACACACATCATCAGAAAACTGTGATTGTAGATGCTGATGCACCTCAGAACAGAAGAAAGATCGTAGCGTTTGTTGGAGGGCTAGACTTGTGCAACGGACGATTTGATACACCCAAGCATCCTCTCTTTAGGACATTAAAGACACTTCATAAAGATGACTTCCATCAGCCAAATTTTGTGGTAACCATTCAAAGAAAGATCCTGTTTGAGTTTCAGATTTGGAATTAGATACTACTGTTCTTGATCTGTGTGGATAATCTCCTTTTCGTTTTAGACTACTGCGGATGATGGTCCAAGAGAGCCGTGGCATGACCTGCACACTAAGATTGATGGTCCAGCTGCATATGATGTGCTTGCTAATTTCGAGGAACGCTGGCTAAAGGCTTCAAAACCTCGAGGAATTGGGAAGCTAAGATCGTCTGCTGATGATTCTTTGCTTAGGATAGACAGGATTCCCGACATCATGGGACTAGCAGAAGCTTCTTCTGCTGATGAGTTTGATCCAGAGTCTTGGCATTGTCAGGTTAATTCAGCAAACCTCATTTGTTAAAATATGATGATAATTATCTTGATAACTCAGTCATGATCTCATTTCTTTCCATGAATGAATCTTGTAGATTTTCCGTTCGATTGATTCAAGCTCAGTCAAAGGGTTTCCAAAGGACCCAAAGGAAGCTACTGGAAGAGTAAGCACAATTCTAGACACTTTAAACTTGTCATTTTCAGTCACTACCTTGTTGCTAACTCTCTGCTGATTTATAACTATATGTGAACAGAATCTTCTCTGTGGGAAGAACATACTCATAGACATGAGCATACATGCTGCTTATGTTAAGGCCATACGATCTGCTCAACACTTCATCTACATTGAGAACCAGTATTTTCTTGGATCATCTTTCAACTGGGATTCAAACAAGGACTTGGGTAAGGAATTGTAAGTTTAGTACAAAAATTTAATCAATGCGTGCAGTAAGTGATAACCAGGAGTTTTTGGCATTGCAGGTGCTAATAATCTAATCCCTATGGAAATTGCGCTTAAGATTGCTAATAAAATTAGAGCAGGAGAGAAGTTTGCTGCTTATATTGTCATTCCAATGTGGCCAGAAGGTGCTCCAACAAGCAACCCTATTCAGAGAATTCTATACTGGCAGGTAAATACTTTGTCCATTGTTTGCTAAATCATCTATGACACATAGTCTCTCGCCTTCTCTGTAAATGAGTCTTTTCATGATTCACTGCAGCATAAAACCATGCAAATGATGTATCAAACTATCCACAAGGCACTTGTGGAAGTTGGCATTGATGGTCAGTATGAGCCACAAGACTTTTTGAACTTCTTCTGTCTTGGAACCAGAGAGGTTGCTGAAGGGACACTTAGCGTATATAGTCCTCGAAAACCACCTCAGTCAAATGCAAACGCAAATGCTACACAGGTATTATAGATGTCTTTCTTTGAAATCTCTGAGTTTCGGTTTAATGGCATAGTTTACTCACTGAACCAACAAACTAATTCAGGTGCAAGCTTTGAAGAGTCGAAGATTCATGATATATGTTCACTCCAAAGGTATGGTAGTGGATGATGAGTTTGTCTTGATCGGTTCCGCGAACATCAACCAGAGATCCTTGGAAGGGACTAGAGACACTGAAATCGCCATGGGAGGGTATCAGCCTCACCATTCATGGGCTAAGAAAGGTTCTCGTCCGCGTGGTCAGGTAAAAAGCACTTTCAAAAACTTATACTTCTTTGCATTCTAATGATGAAAAGCCAGAAATTACCAATATATGTTCCACTAAAACATGGTTTTTGTTGCGAATTTCTTAATCACTTGCAGATCTTTGGATATAGAATGTCTCTATGGGCAGAGCATCTAGGGTTTTTAGAGCAAGGTTTCGAAGAGCCAGAGAACATGGAATGCGTGAGACGAGTTAGGCAATTGAGTGAGCTCAATTGGAGACAGTATGCAGCAGATGAGGTCACAGAGATGCAAGGTCATCTTCTTAAGTATCCAGTACAAGTTGATAGAACAGGCAAAGTGAGTTCTCTTCCTGGATGTGAGACATTCCCAGATCTTGGTGGCAAGATCATAGGCTCGTTTCTTGCTCTCCAAGAAAATCTCACCATCTGAAACTTACTTTGTAGTGTCAACATTTGTTCTTTTGTTTTCTTCCACTTTGAGAAACCTCTGTGAGTGTGATCAGAAAGAAAGTGTGCCTTTAGGGTCGAATTGTGCTTTTTTTTCTTCATTCCCCGAGCTGTAAATTGATCATAGTGTGCATTTTGGTTTTATCATTTTGGTTTTTGTTTCACAAAAATATTGAATTTTTCAGTACAAAAACTAAACTAAACGTATAAGTGGAGTATACATTGATCATAGTGTGCATTGTGATTTTATCATAAGTGGTGTATAACATTTTGGTTTTTGTTGTGTGCATTTTGGTTTTATCATAAGTGGTGTATAACATTTTGGTTTTTTTTTTAACAAATGTATATTTATTATAAATAAATTGAAGTTGTACCACTATTTATTATGTATAGTGGATGTTTGTATTTAATAAAAGAAGAAGCTGCAGTAGAGAGGATTACGAAGAGAGAGGGAGATGAGGTAGAGAGGTTTTCTTCGTGGAGAGATGGAGAGAGGGTTTCTGTATGAGGGGGATAGGAGAGAGAGGTTTTGTATGTGAGAGAAGAGAGTAGTGAATATTTTTGTATTGAACTTATGTCTTAAACAATACATCGATCTCTATTTATAGAGAGAGTAAAAATTAGATATTACATAAGTCGGTAATTAAGAGCGGTGAAGAAAACTTAACTATAAGTAAATATTATAATATTGATAGAGGATAATTATCCTTTCTAACACTCCCCTTAATTATCCGTCTGTATTATGTACGGTCTCGTTAAAAAACCTATGTCATAGAAAAACCCAATGGGATAAAAACTATGACTTAGGAAAAAGAGTACCGCAGCATAATCTCCCCCTGGAAAAGATAGAATCTTTTCTTTTCACAAATTTTGTAGACGACGCATTCCGATACTGTGAACATGCTTCTTGAACACTGTAGTAGGAAGCGCTTTGTAAAAAGATCGGCTGCATTGTCACTTGAACGAATATACTCGATGTCCACTTCTTGATTTTTCTGGAGTTCTTGAGTGTATGAGAAAAATCTTGGAGGAATATGCTTCGTTCTGTCACTCTTGATATAACCTTCTTTGAGTTGTGTGACACATGCAGAATTGTCTTCAAATATTTTTGTTGGCTCTTTCTCTGTAACTATTCCACTTGATTCTTGTATGTGATGAGTCATAGACCGGAGCCACACACTCTCTACATGCTTCATGGAGAGCAATAGTTTCTGCATAATTTGAAGACGTTGCAACCAAAGTTTGCTTTTGCGAACGCCAGGAGACCGCAGTTCCACCAATTGTGAAAACATAACCTGTTTGTGATCTAGCTTTGTGTGGATCTGATAGATATCCTGCATCAGCAAAACCAACTAAAACACATTTTGAGTTCTTAGGATAAAATAATCCTAAATCAATTGATCCTTGAAGATAACGAAAAATATGTTTTATTCCATTCCAATGTCTGCGCGTAGGGGACGAACTATATCTTGCAAGCAGATTAGTAGCGAATGCTATATCTGGTCTAGTGCAATTTGCAAGATACATTAGTCCACCAATAGCGCTCATGTAAGGTACTTCAGGACCTAACACTTCCTCGTTATCCTCACAAGGACGGAATGGATCCTTTTCAACATCAAGAGATCTATTAACCATTGGAGTACTCAAAGGAGTTGCTTTGTCCATATAAAAGCGTTTTAACACTCTTTTAGTGTAATTTGACTGATGCACAAATATACCATCTTGGAAATGCTCTATCTGGAGCCCAAGACAAAACTTTGTCTTTCCAAGATCTTTCATTTCAAACTCTTCTTTCATATGAGTTCTTGCATCATCAATTTCCTTTTGAGTTCCAATCATGTTCAGGTCATCTACATATACAGCAATAATCACAAATCCTGAAGAGGATTTCTTAATGAATACGCAAGGGCATATCGCATTGTTGACGTAATCTTTACTCAACAAATATTCACTTAAGCGATTATACCACATGCGTCCGGACTGTTTTAGTCCATAAAGTGATCGCTGTAATCTGACCGAACAGATCTCCTTAGCCTTTGATTTCAAATCCTCAGGCATTTTTAATCCTTCTGGGATTTTCATATATATCTCATTTTCAAGAGATCCATATAGATATGCTGTCACAACATCCATGAGATACATTTCAAGATTTTGAGACGCTGCTAAGCTCATCAAAAATCTGAATGTTATGGCATCCATTACTGGGGAATATGTTTCTTCATAATCAATTCCCGGTCTTTGAGAAAAACCTTGAGCCACAAGTCGGGCTTTATATCTTGTGACCTCATTTTTCTCATTTCTTTTTCTTACAAAAACCCATTTGTGCCCGACGGGTTTTGTATTCTCAGGAGTTGTGACAATAGGTCCAAAAACACTTCTTTTATTGAGGGAGAGTAATTCAGCTTGGATGGCCATTTTCCATTTCTCCCAATCAGGTCTTTTCAGACACTCTGATATTGTTTCTGGATCTGGATCATCACTTTCATGATCAATTCTTTGTATACAGAAAAAGAGAATATTCCATCATCATCTTCTATTTCATTTCTTGTCCATACTTTTCCATTTTGGGCGAAGTTGATGGAAATCTCAAATTTTTCTGTATCATGTTCGTCTTCTGGACGAATCTCTTTCTCTGGTTCTTCAAAAACCAGTTTGTTTATGTCTTCTAGACATATTTCTTTACAAGGTTCTTCTTGAACCTTTTCTCCCAAATTCTTTTTCTTTCGGGGATTTTTATCTTTAGAGCCCATCGGCCTCCCCCTCTTTAATTGGACTTTGGGTGCATTTGCTATGCTTCCATCATTTTGTTCCTTAGAACATCTATCTTTGATGGAACGTTTGCAGCGGGTATATATGATTTCGTCACTCTTTTTGTATCTGTGAACGAATCTGGTAATTGATTTGCCATATTTTGTAAATGTATAATTTTCTGAACTTCCAATTCGCGTTGTTTTGTCGGGGGATCAAAGTGTAACAAATTCGGTGTACACCATGTGAGGTCTTTTGGAACCTCTTTAATTCCTCCCCCTAACGCTGGAAATTCATCTTCATTAAAATGGCAATCGGCAAAACGTGCCGTAAACATATCACCAGTTTGAGGTTCAAGATACCGAATAATACTCGGTGACGTATACCCAACGTATATTCCCAATCTCCTTTGTGGCCCCATTTTTGTTCTTTGTGGCGGTGCTATCGGAACATAAACCGCACAACCAAAAACACGGAGATGGGATACGTTTGGCTCCTGACCAGATGCCAATTGCAATGGGGAATATATATTATAAGCACTTGGTCGTATTTGGAGCAACGCTGCAGCATGCAAAATAGCATGACCCCATATGAAATTGGGAGTTTTGTTCTCATTATTAACGGTCTTGCAATCAGTTGCAACCGTTTAATCAAAGACTCAGCCATGCCATTTTGTGTATGGACATGTGGAACCGGATGCTCAACATCGATTCCCAATGACATGCAATAGTCATTAAAGGCCTGTGAAGTGAATTCACCAGCGTTATCTAATCTCACTTTCTTAATAGTATAATCAGGGAACTGTGCTCTCAACCTGATTATTTGGGCAATGAATCTTGCGAAAGCCGTATTTCGTGTTGTCAAAAGACACACATGTGACCATCTACTTGATGCGTCAATTAATACCATAAAGTATTGAAACGGTCCGCATGGTGGGTGAATAGGCCCACATATATCACCGTGTATTCTCTCTAAGAACACAGGGGATTCATTTCCAACTTTCGCTGGTGAAGGCCGAGTTATGAGTTTTCCTTGAGAACATGCATTACATATGAACTCGCCCGTTTCTAAAATTTTCCCGTATTTCAACGGATGGCCATTTGAGTTTTGCACAATTTTTCTCATCATGACTGAACCTGGATGCCCTAGCCTTTCATGCCAGATTTTGAATGTACTAGTAAACTTCGGGTTTACTGTAACATATGATTCAGTCAGAGTAATATTTGTGCAATATAATCCGGAGGACATCATTTTCAACTCTTCCAATATTTGTCCCTCCGATTTGATGCAAAGGATTTCAATGCCATTCTTATTTATAGTCTCTATGTGATATCCATTTTTACGGATATCTTTGAAACTCAATAAGTTTCTATAAGACTTCGGGGAATATAATGCATCATTTATTTCAAACTTTGTTCCCCTTGGCATTGAAAAATTGGCTCTTCCAGAGCCCAATATTATTTTTGCACCACCAGAAATGGTATTCACGCTTTCAACGGAATCTTTAATTTTGAGACCGGAGAAATATCTTTTATCTTTGAGTATTGTGTGCGTTGTAGCACTGTCTGCAAGACACATATCTCCATCACGAGTCTCAAATTTCGTCATTTCTGGATTTAACAAAGATGCATTAATAAGTATTAAACAATACAAAGCTTATATCACAAGATACAAAATACCACATTAAAAACTATTTTACAACAAAAAGATCAAACTTTTAGGTTATCTTATTCAGGAAGATAACTATGTATATCATGTCCTTTTAGTCGTCTGTTTTTCCGTTGATCTCTTCGGAGTCAACCAGAAAATCTGAAACATCAAGATGAGTATCATCGTTTAGGCCGTGAAAGGAAGGACCGGGTTCATTGGAGATGAAGTTAGTCTCACTTTCTTTCTCCTTTGCTTTTTGTGATTCCCGGTACAGATCGGCTAAGTGTCTGGGTGTACGACAAGTACGCTCCCAGTGATTTTTCATGCCGCATCTGTAGCAAACACTTTCTTTTTGCTTTTTAGAATCTCGGCCGTAATCATTTGCTCGAGATCTTTTATATTCCTTTCATTGTTGGACTCGTCGGGACGGTACTCTTTTCCTTGTCCCCGACCACGTCCACGGCCACGGCCACGACCTCGGTTTCGACCATATCCACGTCCACGTCCTCGTCCATTATTTTGGCTGGACGATGCTACATTCGCTTCTGGGAATGGAGCAGCTCCAGTGGGACGAGTCTGATGGTTCATCATCACAAGCTCGTTATTCTGTTCTGCAACAAGGAGAACATCCATCAATTTTGAATAACGAGTATAGCCATTTGCCCGATATTGTTGTTGCAGGACTATATTTCCAGGGTGAAATGTGGAGAGCGTTTTTTCAATCATATCATAATCGCTCACATTTTCTCCACATAGCACCATCTTGGAAATTATTCTGAACAAGGCAGAATTATATTCAACAACACTTTTATAGTCCTGAAACCGGAGATATAGCCACTGGTATTTGGCTTTGGGCAAATCTATATATTTTTGATGGTCAAATCTTTCTTTCAAAGATTGCCAAAGATCCGCAGGATCTTCTTTAGTGATGTATTCATCTTTTAAACCATCGTGGATGTGATGAAGTAGAAAGATCATGGCTTTCGCCTTTTTCTCATCTGGCGTCTCTTTCGACTTGTCAATGGCATCAAGAAGCCCATTTCCTTTTAGATGCATTTTTGCACCTATTGCCCATGTCATATAATTGTTTCCAGAAATATCAAGGGCGGAAATTTCGAGCTTAGCCAAATTTGACATGATATCTGCATAGATCATAGATCAGTTCATTAAATATAAATTCAAATTCAAATTTGCAATAAAAAAAAATTTAGCATTATAACAGTATAAATTAGCAGAAATTTAGATGGCAGAAAAGTAAATAGCGAAAAAGTAAATTACAGAAAAGTAAATATTCAGGAAGAGGCAAAGCCTCTACTCCAAGAGGAGGTTTACCATCAACTCTTATATGATCTAAGGTGACATAGTCTACCATATGATCATTTGCTCGGAGTAGGTACAACCTAGCATCCCGGCTTAAGAAATGATTTTTCGATTGTGGAGACAAAGCTACCATAACAATCGGCTCGGAGAAGGCATAGCCTACCATCCCGGCATAGCATATAAACAATAAAACATAATATAAGAGCAGTTCGTGCTGATAACGTGATTATAAATAAACTAACTGTACCACTATATATTATATATAGTGGATGTTTGATTAATAAAAAAAGAAGTGAGAGAGAGAGAGGATTACGAGAGAGAGAGATGAGGTAGAGAGGTCTTCGTGAGAGATGGAGAGAGGGTTTCGTGTGAGGAGATAGGAGAGAGATTTTGTATATGAGAGAAGAGAGTAGTGAATATTTTTGTATTGAACTTATGTCTTAAACAATACATCGACTCTCTATTTATAGAGAGAGTAAAACATTAGATTATTACATAAGTCGGTAACTTTCAAGGAGGGTAAAAAAACTTAATCTATAAGTAAATATTATAATATTGATAGAGGATAATTATCTTTTCAACAATATTGATATTTTCAGTAAAAAAACTGAACTACTATACGTTTCATTTTATATGATGTTTTTAAAAAATGTGGATATCACATTAATTACCATAAAGAAAAAAAAATCATCAAAATATCTATAGAAAAATCACATAAAGATGATAGTTCGACGATTTATACTTTACACTTGATGATGATGTCCCATAAAATAGGTATAAATTTATACCTTTTTTAGTTTGTGCAAACTAAATTTAACTGGAAATGAAGGAAGTATCTTTAAATATCAAGAACTTATTATACAATAATTATAGATAGTGATGTAGTATCGAACCTACCTACTACCTCACGTGTTAAACCACCAGTTTATGATTCCATAGATCCTTGTTATTCAAGCTGGGTCCCACAAAATCGTGACGCCATAGGAATCGGACTCATCTGATCTGACGATCTGTAATTGCGTAGATAAGTACATTCCTTTAATAATAATGTTTCAGCATTTTTGGTAGTTTAATCGGACGATAAGGGATGGTCATATAAATCGTAATCGGACGGTGACGGAGATTCCAATGTTCAGGGAGATTGTTTGCTTTATATAAACGACAATGTTTCACATTTTTCAAAGTCCAAACTCATTCAATCCCACCATGTTCTGTCTGATCTAGTAAACACCTCTAATTATAAAAATAAATAAAAGATTATTCCTTTTCTTGTTTGCAAATTAAGTATACAAGTGTCATTTGGATACTCTTTTAGCGAAATTAAAAAGGAAAGTTAATTATTCTATGAAATAGATTATTTTAATTTCATGGAAAGGAAATAATTTATATCAGAATTTATTTGTAATCATAAAAAGAATATATGATGGGGTAACTTTCAATATTCTTTAGTCTTTATGTAATCTTTTGTCGAGTTTCGTCTTGGTAACAACCTGATTTTTCCATGTTAATAACTTAACATGCGCTACTAGCTCCTCGCGGGTGAGGCTGTATAAAATCCGACCAACGTATTAATAATCTTATAACCAAAGAGCATCAACACTTTTATAGTCTTAAAAACAAAATTCGTTAAGAGGATATGCCTACGTATCAAAAATAAATGAGTTAATAAGTCGCTAGATAGTGTGAGTGAATGTATAAACCATGACTTTTTCATGCTGCTTGTCTGCTTGAGTTGGTTCGGAGTTAATATAAGCAGTTAATGTCAATTGTCACGTTTTTTATTTGCTACAAATTTCGAATGGGACATACTTAGTCGACACATTTACAAATATGCTGAACGTTTACAATCTAAATTTTTACAAAAAACAAAATTTAGTAGAGCAAAAACCAAATGTAGTCAATAGAGTTTGATTTCAGATTTACAGTATAGATTAATTTGTTGCATGTATAATAATATGAGATCCTTGGCAACTCAAATGTGTATATTAGTTATATGATTGCCATTTTGGAACATGAACCATCCCTATAAAGTGGATGGAACTAGAGATGTAAGGTTCGGCCTCCTTTAAAGGGGATAGAATCAACGTTACTAAATTACCCATATTAGTTAATTTATGGAATACGGTCCTTTGAAATCTACTCCATATTATAAAAAACACATGTATAAGTTACGTATCTTATATGGTTGTTGTTGTTGTTGTTGTTGTTGTTTCTCGTATAGGTTTACCGTTCACAACTATAGGCATCGTTTTGCAAAAGAATAAGAATTGCGAGAAACGAAACATATCACAATTTTCAAGAATATATTATAACGTAAGCTTAGCTACCACAAGCACGACATCAATGAACGATGCAGACAACCAGTTTTGTCGTTGCTACTGATTACTGAACCACCAACGGACTAAAGACCCATTCCTTAATTTGTTGTAACTTTTAGTCCACACAATCGATAATATTCTACACATGTTGAATTAAAAAAAGGGAATTTTCCAAAGGGACCATTTATAAGTTATTATTTTATAGGTACAAAATATTATCCATTTCGCTTACACGAAGATAATCCAAATTCCAAGTAAACCGAACCTAACTCCAAGTTTTAAGCCGAGTTATATCCTTAAGTTACTCTACCATACCAAACCAAGAGAATCAAAAACTCGAACCAAAAATGGGTAGGTGTACACTGTACACAAAACTAGTGAGTGGCAAAGCAGTAAATAAGAAAGATTTAAAAGGGTAAAGAAACGAAAGAAAGAGAGGAAACACGAGGCAGAGCTAACTCACGAAGTCTGCGTTGTCCAGATTCCGGAAAACACACTCTGCCCAGTTCTCACGCACACATCCAAACACACCTTTTTTTTTTTAATTTATTTTTCTTATTTTCCAGGTAATTATTTTTCAAACGTATATATTTTTTTATTTCAAAAACTTTTGTTTGAAATGTAATAAGTGTCCCACAACAACAATGAATATTTTAATTTTGACAAAAGTCCCATCACAGACATTTAAATATCGAGCAATTTATAGCAATTGTGAATAAAATCAACAAACTTAAAAATTTGACATTGACAAAAAAATAGATTTAAGAAAATAAAACTAAAAATAATAATTGACCAAAAACAAAAACAGCAGCTAATTAAAATTTTGTTTTTAAGGGAAATAAAAAGAAAGTGAAATCCCCTAATATTTCTCCTGGACTTGTTTTATTAAACAAAATTGAGTTTCTTTTCTGTTTTCAACCGATTCATCATCTCTCTTTTTATACAGCTTCAAAATTCTCTCTCTCTTCTCTTCTCTCTATCTCAAAAGATCGAACCTTCCGATTTCAATTCTCTGAAGGAGAAGCTTTTTCATTTTCATTCGGCAATGGCGAAGAACGTTGGGATTTTGGCTATGGACATCTATTTCCCTCCGACCTGTGTTCAACAGGTGAAAAATCCCCAAGTTTTTGATCTTTTCGATTTCATCTATTTCTTGCATTCATACTCTGTTTCTGTCGGAGCTTCCAACGCTGTCTATTTAGCAAAAATAACACAATGATTTCAAAAATATCATTTTGAATTCGCCCTTTGACGTTTGATATCGTAAATCTTCAAACCTTAATGATATTTTGTCGAAAAGAATCAATCCAGGCAAAGTCTCATAAAATATTCAGACAGACTTTTGCTTGTTACTTTTGTTTCTCTGGGTTTTGTAATGCGGCGGAGTTTGGTACACGCTGAAGTCAGAAAATACTAAAAGTTGTTGTTTTTAATTGTTTTTCATTTTTTTTTATATATATAAGAGCAGGATTCTGATTAAATCTCTAAAACTGGAGATCTCTGCGTCTAGGTCTGAGATTTGGTGATGATAATTGAGATTGATTTGATAAAAGACTGTCTATTTGATTCGAGCTAAAAATTGTAATTAGGTACATGATCATGAGATTCTTATAAAGTCTAAATCGAAAAAAAAGTTTGAAACTTTTTGCAATCTTGTGTTCCTTTTAAAGATTGAGATTACTTTTTCTTCTTTTCCATGTACTTGTCTTTCAGTAGATAGAAGACTTAAAGTGATCTACAACATTCTGTTAAAAATCTCTCTCTTTTCATTCTGTTTTCAGTTCTTGATTTCAGGTTTCTGATTACGGTGCTTATGATTGGTGAATGTGTTGGTTTTTGCTTGTATAGGAAGCGTTGGAAGCTCATGATGGAGCAAGCAAAGGGAAATACACTATCGGACTTGGCCAAGATTGCTTAGCTTTTTGCACAGAGCTTGAAGATGTTATCTCAATGAGGTTTGTTTGTTCTCATTGTTTGTCTCTGCGTATATATGTGTTCTCTTGCAAAGACTGAATGATCTGTTCCTTAGTTTCAATGCGGTGACATCTCTTCTCGAGAAGTACAAGGTTGACCCGAACCAAATCGGACGCCTTGAAGTAGGAAGTGAGACTGTCATTGACAAAAGCAAGTCCATCAAAACCTTCTTGATGCAACTCTTTGAGGTATTGCATTACACTTTCTGAGGGACTCTCTCAAGTTTCTTTGTGTCAAGAGACAGTAAAAGAAAACATTGTTTGTTTTGTTTTTTGTAAATGAACAGAAATGTGGAAACACTGATGTTGAAGGTGTTGACTCAACCAATGCTTGCTATGGAGGAACCGCTGCTTTGCTAAACTGTGTCAATTGGGTTGAGAGCAACTCTTGGGACGGACGTTATGGCCTCGTCGTTTGTACTGACAGCGCGGTAATAACAACGACATAGAAACATCTTTTCATGTCTTAAGAGTCCTTTGCATAAATCTTTGACCTGTTTTGTATTTGAATGGTTTCAGGTTTATGCAGAAGGACCTGCGAGGCCTACTGGAGGAGCAGCAGCTATTGCTATGTTGATAGGACCAAATGCTCCTATCGTATTCGAAAGCAAATTGAGAGGAAGCCACATGGCTCATGTCTATGACTTTTACAAGCCTAATCTTGCTAGCGAGTACCCTGTAATGTTTCAGTAAATAATTTTTCACAGAATTGCAAGATTGTTGATGGTAAATTGGTAATTATCTCTCGTGTTCTTGCAGGTTGTTGATGGTAAGCTTTCTCAGACTTGCTACCTTATGGCACTTGACTCTTGCTACAAACACTTATGCAACAAGTGGGTCCTATTACCAAAATTCTCACTTTATTTGTTTATGGTGTTCTGTGAGACTCATACCAATTCTTTGGTATTTATTAGGTTTGAGAAACTCGAAGGCAAACAGTTCTCCATCAACGATGCAGACTACATTGTTTTCCATTCTCCATACAACAAAGTAATTGCTCAATCCT
Source organism: Microthlaspi erraticum (assembly GCA_902728155.2). Taxonomy (NCBI): domain Eukaryota; kingdom Viridiplantae; phylum Streptophyta; class Magnoliopsida; order Brassicales; family Brassicaceae; genus Microthlaspi; species Microthlaspi erraticum. Next base: position 37,298 of record CACVBM020000399.1, on the reverse strand, counting down.
CCAACAAGAGTTTTGTTCTACTTGAATTGTCTCTTACCAGTCTTGTCGTCTTCCCTTTGCTATTGCAGCTTGTACAGAAAAGCTTTGCTCGTCTCTTGTACAACGACTTCTTGAGAAACGCAAGGTTCTTGCTTATTAACAACTATGTGACTTGAGATTGAAAGTTCTTATGAGTAACATATTATTTCTTTTGTTGCAGCTCCATTGATGAGCCTGCCAAAGAAAAGTTCACCCCTTTTTCATCATTGTCCCTTGATGAGAGTTACCAAAGCCGTGATCTTGAAAAGGTTTTCATCTTTTTCCCTTTTCTTTTGCTTTTGGCACTGAGAGAAAATCGAGCTATATAGCTCAATGTTCTGTCTCCATTGTAGGTGTCACAACAAATTGCGAAACCGTTTTATGATGCTAAAGTGCAACCAACGACTTTAGTACCAAAAGAAGTCGGTAACATGTACACTGCTTCTCTCTACGCTGCATTTGCTTCCCTCCTCCACAACAAAAACAGCGATTTGGTAACAAAAGAAACCACAAACTTTTCTTCTTGTTCCTGACTCCATTGAAATCCTTTACAGGTTGTTTGAAGTTTTGTTACCTTTTTTGTGTATTTGGGGTCTTGTTGTGTAGGCGGGAAAGCGGGTGGTTATGTTCTCATATGGAAGCGGCTCAACCGCAACAATGTTCTCACTGCGTCTCTGCGAAAACCAGTCTCCTTTCAGCTTGTCAAACATCGCATCTATCATGGACGTTGGTGGCAAGTTGAAGTCTAGACATGAGGTAACAGAACAAAAAGAGATGGAATCTATTTCATATCCGGAATCTTGAATCATTGATCTCTTCTCTGTGGCCTTGTTTGTTTGCAGTATGCGCCTGAGAAGTTTGTGGAGACAATGAAGCTAATGGAACAAAGGTACGGAGCAAAGGACTTTGTGACGAGCAAGGAAGGTATTTTGGACCTTTTGGCTCCGGGGACTTATTACCTGAAAGAGGTTGATTCATTGTACCGGAGATTCTATGGCAAGAAAGGTGATGATGGATCCGTAGCAGCCAATGGACACTGAGTCTTGAAATTGAAAACAAGAAATCATAAAATCATGTGGAAGATGATGGGACTCTTCTTACCACTCTTCTGTTAACTTATCCAGCATTTTAAACATTTTATAAGTTTGTTCTTGTTACTTTGGTTTAGTGACAAAGATTTGTATGTTCTGTTTTTATTTATTTACTATATTGATTTCCTCTCTCAAGCCTGTTAATGTTTTTATGTTCTTATTTTCTCATGCTCATGGTTGTGCCACAAATTAAAAAAGGAACATTTTGGTATTTCAATGAACACATTTTCTTGCTAAGAGATCAAAAGTACAAAAATGTGAAAGAAGCACTAATACAGGGAGTTATAAGTAAAACAAGTAGCTACGATAGACCCAACACAAATGATCAAAGAAGGAATCAGAGTAACGTTCAAGAGCATACTCTGCCCCAAGAAACCAGCAAGAGTGATCGTCGCATCAGCTATCACACGTGCGATCGTGCCAGCTTCCGTCGACAGTAACCCTCCGTTGTAAGTCCCACGTGACAGCCTCGATGACATCACTCTCGACAGTAACGACAAGTTCACACCTACGAATTCACAAAGAATGAGGAAATGTTTTGATATTTATTTACCTTCAAGAACAAGAGAGACTCATAAATATCAAATTTTATTTTTACCTTCAAGAACTTCAGCAGATACAAACATGATGAATCCGGAGATAACATATTGTGGCACAGTGTAAGGGATTACTACATGGAAGCTGAGAAGTATTCCAACACAAACCATAATCTCTGACGCCAACAGAATTTGCCTGTAATAAGAGAAATCACATTTTGAGAAACAATGAAGCCAAGAAATTACAACATACAGAGGATTCTTTTAAGCTTTTACCGATCTTCAAACATGTTGCTGATATAGCTCCCAACAACGAGGTTAACCGGTAAAACGGTTAAACCTAGACAGAACAAGAAGATGGAAACCGAACTCATAGACCAACCGAAGTAGTATGTCGTAACGACGCTTGATTCTGATAGAAGAATCTCCATCGCGTACTTAAGCATGAAGTATATCAACAATTGAACCTAAAAGCAATAAACAAAAGTCGTCATCTTTTCACCTCTCTTGGGAAAAACTGAACAGTCAAAAAAATTTAGTAAATTCGGTTTTTGTTTTACCTTCACTGAAGGAGTGAGTAGTTTGTAAGCAGCTACAATGGAGTTTGCGGGTTCACGAGAATCCTTAGCAGATTCTTCGCTTCCATTACCATCATCTTCATCATCATGTTCTGTTCCTTCAGACGCAAGCAAGAGAGGGTTTTTAAGACCTTTCTCCATAGTTTCATCTTCAACCAAAGAAAGAAGCTCTTGTTAGATATTTACTTGCAAGAAGACCGGAACAAAAAAGACAAGATACAGAATTTGTTTCTCTTTTAACTCCATACCAGATTTATGCTCATTTGTTGTAATAATCTCTTCAGGCTCACGTGAGGGTTCACGAAATGAAAGAGCTAACCAGACTAAGTACATGAGCCAAGCAACAGCCATAACCCAACCAGGTAATGTATCCTGGTTAAAGGTAAGATTGTAGATCTTGAAATTGGTTTGCAACAAACCGGCAAGAGCAGGACCACACGCCATTCCTAAAGCACTCGCACTGACAAAACCAGCTGAGGCTTGCATCCGGATCTTCAATGGCACACAATCACTTATATATCTCCGGTTCACTGCTCTAGCCGAACCAAAACTACAAAACCGGACAATATGATGATAAATCAAGCCAATGTCTCATGAAGACTAAATGTATATAACACAAAGGGACTTACCCGCAGAGAAGCCGGCCAATCAAGAGAAGAGCTAATGAATTTGAGTTGTAAGCTAAAGCATATAAGAGGTTCCCAAAGAAGAGAACAATGCTACTGAAAATAAGCGGTTTGAAGTAAGATTTGTTGGACCAGGCGCTGAAGTAAACCGAAGAGAAGAGCTGAGCAACAGCCATTGCACCAATCACAACGCCACAAACCGTTGCTGCTGCTCCAAGGCTCATGGAGTAATCATCTGCTGTAGGGACAATGATGTATGTGTTGACCATGTAGAGAAACGTGTTGGCCAAGTTTAACAAGAGAGACATGAAGTGATATCTTCCTTCTTCTTGATCGGCTTGCTCGTCTTGAGGCATCAGTAGGTCTTCGTCTTGCATGATTAGAGCATGCTGAGCCATGAAGCCAAGGAAGTTTGTTGAATGTGTTAGCCTGTCCACTGCATTCTTGATTGAGTCCACCACAGGATCCTACAAAGAAAACCACAAAAAGACCATTGAAACTAAACCATTTTTAGGGTTTCATCATCACATAGGCAAAGCTCAGATTACAAAAACAAAACCTGAAGAGGAAGAACAGGCTGATCATAGATCGATAAGTAGCTTCCTTGATTGTTTTGAAGCTCGTGAAGGTTTCTTGATATGGCTCCAACAACAGCTCCAAGACCCTAAAGATAATTCATTAATCGAAACATTAAGCTTCAAGTATAGTGTTGGATTAGGCTGTGTGATATTCTTAAAACCTTACCACATGTCTAAACAATTGCTGTAGTTGAGAGTAAGGATGATCAGAGCGAGTCTTGACATAATAGTTTGTGAATCTATAACCGAATCTTTTATCGAACTTCTTTAGTATCTTGCGGATACCGATAGCATTCATATCGATGAAAACAAGAAGCTGGAGAAGATCTTTTCCTACGGATCTATAAGCCTCTCTTAGATTAGAAATTTGAGATATGTCAGGCTCATCTTGGAGTGTATCATGCCACTCCCTTAGCTTTTGTAACCTACTTGAAAGCAAACCTTGTTGCTCCAACATGAAGAGAGCAATTTTCTCGATCTACAATCGAAAAAGGAGTTTTTATAACATTCCAAAATGTGTTATTTTTATAAATTTTGTGAAGGAAAACGAATAACCTGATGATCCAACATCCTTGAGAAATCTTTAAGAAGATGGCGACGATCTAGACTTCCTACTTCGATTTGTTGGCCATATTGCTTCACTTTCTTCTTCATCAATTTGTAATTGATGTAATATCTATAGAGTGATCATCGAGAAAATCACATTGCCATAAACGTAAAGATCAAACATAACTTGAAAATAGAAAACATACTCTTGCCATTCTTGAATGCTTCGTTCTTTGAGATTTTTTCCAAAGGCCACCATTTTCTACAAGAAAACAATAAATTAATTGCATTAGACTATACTTGTTCCACAAGTATATATACTACAAAGCTTCTTTCTTTACAAACATAATGTCTTTTGTAGACTTCAAATTTCAGTCAAAAGTTTTGTTGAATTCGGTCAACCAGATTGATCTCCCTCTTCTTTGTTTTCCAACTAAAGAAGTCAACTTATATTCACGGAAAATAAACGAAACATTAACAAAGATTACTATGTTGAGGAAGTTATTATCTGATATGTCATAATTGTGTTTACCTCTTCTCGTCCTCGTTCTTATCCTTACGTTTTGTGAATTTGGTTTCTGAGAAAGACAGAGGAATTGGAAAATTAAGAGAAATAAAACTAAAGACGGCTATGAAATGATTATTTCAAATTTCCAACATCAGATACACACGTGAACCGTGATAATGACACCTTTTTGAAAGAAAAAAACAAAAAAGAGAAACGAAAATCTCGTAGTTTTATTTTATTATATTTTCTTGGCATTTTCCAGTGTTTTCGCAGCATTGAAACAGACTTCAACATGAAAAGAAGAGAAAACAAGAAACAAAGCAAATGAAAGAATTGCATTTAAACAAAAAAAAACACAAAAAATTCATTCCCTCGTATTTTCCGCCAAACAGATGGGAAAATTAAAATTCAAGCAACAAAGATCGTTAATCCAGGAACCACGATAATTCAACAAATTATTATTGAATTCGAATTCCATAAATTATAATCTTAAAAAATTATTTGAAACTCCTCTTTTTCGACAAGAGAGAGAACAAACAGAAGAGACAGTAATGTACCTCAAAAGTTGAAGATACGAAAAGCGCATACGGAGAGAGAGAATCCAGATATTATCTGTTGCTAAATCCTTAATAACGCTGAAATTTCGGTATTAACGTATTTTCGCCAATAACCCAAATGTGTTTTACGGAAGGCAAAGAAAAAAAACGAATTGAGATGAAAAGAATGAAAGATAGATAGTGGCTCTGATGAGCTCTGGTTATTTATAACAGAGAGATTCATGTTTTCGTCTGTATCAATTTGTAATTTAATTGTTCTACACCCCTCTTTTAGATTCAGAAAAAAGAAGATTTAATAGAATATTTTTCCTTATTTTTATATTTTCGTTACAAGGTCACAAAATTGAAATATCTTGCCATGCTCTTCTGAGTTTTTCGGAATATACGACAACTGTTATATTTTCCCTAAATTTTGGTGTTTTCATGTAGAATTATTTTCGTTTTGGATAACTATTGAAAAATTGATGCCATTTTTGATATAAAACAACTGTTGACCATAAATTTATGACTTAATGAGATAGGCCAAAATTAGATGTCTGGTTTATACGAAAATTGTTATATATATCCCTTATATATTTTTTTTATTTTTTATTTTCTTTCTAAATTTGGTTATCCAGTTGGAATTCTTTGTCATTTTAATAATTCTTTTAAAAAATATCATATTTAATATAAATCAACTGTTGACCGTAGTTTTTTATGACTTGATTTTTGTCAAACATAGTAACAATTGGTAGATAATGACGTATAAGAAAATGGTAAATAGGTAGAATATTTTTATCGCTTATGTTAAAAATATATATATTATAAATCTGGAGCATATGGTTGTTTGAATATTCCATGCATGTGAGTGTTTGCTTTGTGCGGAACGTAGAGCTCATTTTCTCTTTGACTGCATCTTTTCGATCCTCCAAGATTATGAAACATCTCCGCTTGGTATCAAAATTCATCCAACGATGACATTTTCGAAAATCTTTAAAATTTGCTTCACGTGAGTTTTAAATGTCTTGTGATATGTAAAATTCGTATCTCTGGCGTTAGTTTGTTCATCTATCTCTGTTTTCATGATCCAGTTCTTGTAACTTCAAATAATATTAATATCTTCATATGTAACTTTAGCCATTAAAAGAATGTAAACTGCAGGAGTATATTAGCAATGTAAAAAGACACTAACGAGCCAAACAATGTTTTGTATCATAAGAAGGAAAAGAAGAGAAGATGACCTCACATCCAAAATTCCACACACAATAGACAAGAAAGCAATGAAAAAACGCCAACGGCCTATACTACTAAGATTTTATAGGTAGATGGAGACAAAGTATGGAAACAAAATGATGTACCAGGGATCAACTATCCATCCCTGATATAAAGAAATGTCAAGAAAATATACAATTTCAGACTCTGCATTCACAATTTCAGATCCAAACCAAACTAGTCCCGTGGTGACAATATCAGTCACCTAGAACAGTTCAAATGTGATAATGATCAAGCATTAGAAAATAACAGAAATACTATGGAAGTTGGGTAATATGTAGCTCTGATTTACCATAAACCATAGACCACAAACATCAAAAGATATATGTATCTAAATCCAATATGTATTATATACAAAAAATCTCATGCTTAAACCAATCTAAAAATCAAGTTTCCTGTCTGATCACAATATACGTACATACTACATTATAGACCCAAGCCATCAGGATGTCTGATTCTGTCATTAGGACCTCTTGGTCTGGCTCTAATATGTATATCACCGAAACCTTGGGGTTCTTCTGGTGGATCCTGGTGCAACAACAACAATGGTTGGAAATATCGTTGACAAAAAATGTGTAATTAATGTGCAATAGAAATGCTGTATCTTCCTCATCATTATGCAAGATAGCTTCATATAGTAGTATAATTTTAGCAATAAAAATGAAAAATGATAACTTCATATATGACTTTAATGTGGTTGGCTGGGCTTAATTAATTTGCACAGCCCAAAAACATTGCATGTGTTTTGAGTTCATCAATTTTGCATTTCTACACCAAACGCGTTGACTATTGACTCACATAGCCATTTTTTTCATTTTTGTTGATAAAAGTCACATTACGTGAATTTACACTTCTTTGCATATTTTTTTTTCCACAATGAACTTATGTATAAAAATTGAATAATTTTCATTGTCAAATTTCAAATCGAAAAACCTAAAATTTCATTGTCTAAACCAATAAAATTTCAATTTTCTTAAACTATGTTATTTTTCTCTATATCCATTGAGAAAGGACCACCCAGAGTTGTGTGAACTTAGAAGTCCCTCTTTCTTTAATTGCCAACAAATATTACATAGACATATCTTTATGATAGAATAGGTATTTTTATCTTTTTAAAAATTGACACTGTATGTATTTTTTTAAAAAGCATACTTATATTATTACATTGCTTCGATTACAAGTTCTAAAAGTGTACACGCAAATTTGTTTGTAATGAAGTTTCTCAGAAAAAGATTCGGACATTTTGATTATTGCAAGAAATGGAATAATTCGTTGATTCCCTCTCAATCCTTTTATTTTCTAAATATTAAATTTTATGAATTTTATTTTTAAAAATAAGCTCGAACAAAAATGGCGATCATTTGAGAACCGCCTCTTACATTCTTTCCTTTCTTCTCTCTCAGATATAAAAGGAAGATAAACAAAACAAAAAACAATTTCTGCTTCTTTTTCATCAAACGCACTATAAAAACCAGAGCCACGTGATTCGTTCTACGCTTGACTCATCAGATCATTCATTGTAGAAAATTCAATTTCCGAAAAAGCATTATTTTCTAGGGCTATTTTGTGTATTTGGGGGTAAGCTCTAAGCACCTCCACATTGATTTTGACTGAATCAATCCGAGAATTCGCTTAATTCCGATTTTGCTCGACAGAGATTCACCTTTGATTCTTCGTTTGTTCGGTCCCCAAAATCTCCCCGCTACTTAAAGGGTATGGTTTCTCTTCGATTCTAGCTTCGTTTCTCGAGTTAAAGGCTTGAAATTGGCTATTGCATGTTACAGCTTCTGGAAAAAATTCCAATTTTATTGCGAATTACAGTTTTTGATTTTTTCCCATTTTGGGATTGTATAAGAGAAGAGTCTCACAAGGTTGCTTATTCTGGTTTGTTCTTTGCCTTTAACTTGATTTCTCTTTATTTGCAGCTAGTGAATCTAGTGTGAGTTGTGTTCTCTTAGTGATTCTTGTTAGTTAGTCTTATGCATCTGTGTGACTGCTATGTTCTTATTTGAGGAATCAAAGTAGCTTCAGTTTTTGTTATCTCATGGATACTGTTACATTGCTGAATCACACTGTTTATTAAATCTCATAGGCACAAGGAACGATATTTAATAAGGAACCTTATGCAATGGGATCTGACAAACACTCTGCTCGTTTATTAAACTCCCTCAAGATGGAGAGAGTCAGGAGTCTCAGGACGATTCTAACTCATACATACCCTTATCCGCATGAGCATTCACGTCATGCTATCATTGCTGTGTTTTTCGGCTGCCTATTCTTTATTTCGTCGGATAACATGCACACCCTCATAGAGAAGTTCTCAGTCAAGTGGTGGTCCATGTATGCGTGCTTGCTCGGGTTTTTCTACTTCTTCTCTTCTCCATTTATTGGCAAGACTATCAGACCAAACTACTCAAACTTCAGTCGGTGGTAAGCAAGAACAACTGTTGATTTCCGTATTATGAAAATATTTTAGATATGAATTTTCATTCTTAATTCTTTGTTTTGTTTTTGTGTGTGTGTGTGTGTTTGTGTGTGTAGGTACATTGCCTGGATTTTAGTTGCAGCTTTGTACCACCTTCCTAATTTTCAGTCAATGGGATTGGATTTGAGGATGAATCTGTCCTTGTTTCTAACGATTTACATATCTTCCATAGTCTTCCTTGTTGTCTTCCACATCATTTTTCTTGGCCTCTGGTATGTTGGTCTTGTCTCTCGCGTGGCTGGAAGACGCCCGGAGATCTTAACCATTCTTCAAAACTGTGCTGTAAGTTCACCATCATTAAAGCCACTTACTTATTTGCCTTAAATATTGTCTTCATGTTTTTTTTTCATCCGTGCAGGTACTTAGCATGGCTTGCTGTATCTTTTACAGTCATTGTGGTAATCGAGCTATTCTGAGGCAAAAGCCTCTTGGAAGACAGCATTCTAGCTGGTTTTCGTTTTGGAAAAGAGAACATAGGCATAATACATGGCTTGCCAAATTCATCCGTATGAATGAGCTAAAAGACCAAGTGTGCTCATCGTGGTTTGCCCCAGTTGGGTCTGCTAGTGATTATCCACTGTTATCCAAATGGTTCATTTACGGAGAGGTGTCTCTTCTTTAAACTCTTTTAGTGAGTTGTATATACGTTTTACTTTTGTCACTCTTTAATATTTACCGTCTTCCAACCTTGTTGTTTACAGATTGCCTGCAATGGATCGTGTCCTGATTCATCTAACGAAATTTCTCCCATATACTCGTTGTGGGCCACATTTATTGGTCTTTACATTGCCAATTATGTAGTGGAGAGATCGACTGGGTAAGTAGCATCTATAGCATAGTTCTTGTCACATTAATATCACAATTGAGGCTCAATACTACATCGATACCAACAACTTTGGTCGTTGGCATCCGTTAACTTAAAATTTTGCTATGCTGTTTAGGTGGGCTTTGACACACCCTCTGTCTGTCGACAAGTATGAGAAGCTGAAGCAGGAGCAAATGAAACCTAATTTCTTAGATATGGTTCCTTGGTATTCAGGGTATGTCAATGCCAAACCAATATTTCCCCTTTCTGGTTACCATTGTTTTTGTTGAACTAGGTAGTGAAATCAGGACACTTGACAAGGCACTGACCTATCTTATTATATATTTCAGAACATCGGCTGATTTGTTTAAAACTGTGTTTGACCTCCTCGTATCAGTGACGGTATTTGTTGGCCGCTTCGACATGCGAATGCTGCAGGTATACTTTCTTAGTTTATGATATGATATGATCAAGTCATTCTTCTTCCTGCGGTTAGACATTTATGATAATTTAAATTTAAATGTTTTTGCTTCTTTAGGCTGCAATGACGAAATCCAGTGATGGGACCAAGAGGGAAGAATTTTTATATGATCACCTGGCTAATAAGGACAAGTTTTGGTTCGATTTCATGGCGGATACTGGTGATGGTGGGAATTCATCATATGCTGTTGCGAAACTTCTTGCACAGCCTACTATCGAAGTCTTGGTGGATGGTAAACCTCGAGCTTTACCACGGGGTAACTTGCTGCTTATTGGAGGAGATCTTGCGTAAGTGCTTTACATATTATCTGTAGTTTTTACTTATTCTCTACATTTTGGCAGTTCCAAATTTAACTTTGTATGTCTTTCAATGATATGTTCCAGATACCCCAATCCATCATCATTTACCTATGAAAAACGTCTCTTTTGTCCTTTTGAGTATGCGCTCCAACCTCCCCCTTGGTATAAAAACGACACTATTGCTGTTGACAAGCCTGAATTACCCGAGGGAGTGTCAGATCTGAAGGATTATGATGGTCCTCAATGTTTTCTCATCCCTGGAAACCATGGTGAGTTTCAGGTCTCAGCTTCATATTATCTTGTTAATAGTTTGTTTCGCGTATCTGCATGCGTACTTTGGTTTTTTTTTCTGCTATTTCCTCTGACTAATAGAGTTGTTGTTTGTTATTTCGCAGACTGGTTCGATGGACTCAATACTTTCATGAGGTATATATGCCATAAGAGTTGGTTAGGCGGCTGGTTTATGCCCCAGAAGAAAAGCTATTTTGCCCTGCAGCTACCTGAGGGTTGGTGGGTGTTTGGTTTGGATCTTGCACTTCATGGTGATATTGACGTCGACCAGTTCAAATTCTTTTCTGAATTAGTTAAGGAGAAGGTAATGTTTGTATCATTTTCCTTCCTACGCTGTATAGAATTGTTGACGTTATGTAATATTTTTCGTCACTTACTCAAAGTTCTACCATTATTTTGCTAGAAACGTAACATATACTATATCACTTGGTTATAATTCTGCGATGTCTTTGGTTTCTAAAGTACTCCTAACAAGTGGTTTAGGCATATATTTTAGTGGCTTTGTCTTTTCATATTAATCAATTTTTATTTTGTTGCTTAACTACAAGAAAATGTTTTCTCATTTAGGTTAAGGAGGATGATGCAGTGATCGTTATCACTCATGAACCAAGTTGGCTTCTTGATTGGTACTGGAGCAGCGATACAGGGAAGAACGTGAAGCATCTGATATGCGACGTTTTGAAATACAGGTGTAAACTTAGAATGGCGGGGGATTTGCATCATTATATGCGACATTCATGTTCTCAGTCAGATGGGCCTGCCCATGTCCAACATCTTCTTGTTAATGGCTGTGGAGGAGCTTTTCTGCATCCCACCCATGTGTTCAGCAAATTTTCAAAGTTCTATGGAGCATCCTATGGAAGCAAGGCTGCTTACCCTTCTTTTGATGATTCAAGCAAGGTAAGCTCGTCTTTCTCCAGTCTCTTATCACTAACTTGTGTTCCTCTTTTTGCATTCCAATGTTATATGGTGTTTTCTGTTGTTTGCAGATTGCTCTGGGAAATATTTTGAAGTTCCGGAAAAAGAACTGGCAATTTGATTTCATTGGTGGCATTATTTACTTTATCTTGGTCTTTTCATTGTTCCCTCAGGTGCGTTTTAAACAGTGCACAACTAAGCTGATCTATATAGGCTCACTACTAACTAGAGAATTTCCATCTCATTCCTTCTTAATCCCCTCTTCCTCATTGGTTTCAGTGTAAGCTATCCCACATCTTACGAGGTGATTCGTTTTCTGGTCACCTGGAGAGTTTCTTAGGCACAGTCTGGAGCGCGTTTGTGTATGTGATGGAACAATCTTATGTGTCTTTTACGGGTGTCCTGGTCTTGCTGATCTCTGCAATCGTATTCGTCCCCTCAAAAATATCTCGGAAGAAAAGGGTGATGATAGGAGTTCTTCATGTTGCTGCTCACCTGATGGCAGCTCTGATTCTCATGCTGTTGCTGGAACTGGGCATAGAAATCTGTATTCAGCATAATCTCCTTGCAAATTCTGGTCAGTGTCCATTCCATATATATATACCTTTTTTTTGAGTTTCATGACAAAGTGCAACGTTTAATTGTACACTGTACTCAGTGAAATTTTCCTGTGAATCTTGACACCTCCCACAGGGTATCATACATTGTATCAGTGGTACAAATCAGTGGAGAGCGAGCATTTCCCGGACCCTACTGGCCTTCGAGCTCGTATAGAACAATGGACGTTTGGCTTTTATCCAGCGTGCATCAAGTATCTTATGTCAGCATTTGATGTTCCTGAGGTAAGTAACGTTCTGTGTTTTTGTGTCCATTTCGATAAACCGATTTGGAAAACCGACCTGGAGTGGTTTAAACATCAGGTGATGGCGGTTACCCGGACCAACATTTGTAAAGACGGAATGGAATCGCTGTCCCGAAGCGGAGCTGTTATTTATTATGCTTCTGTCTTCCTTTATTTCTGGGTCTTCTCAACCCCTGTGGTGTCTTTGGTGTTTGGAAGCTACTTGTATATCTGCATCAACTGGCTACACATTCACTTTGATGAAGCTTTCTCTTCCCTACGCATTGCCAATTACAAATCTTTCACACGTTTCAGCATCAAAGAGAATAGAGACATCGAAGTATTCACTCTTGCAGTTGATAAGGTAAAGCAAAAACTCTACTTACGATGGTTGCTACAGATGATTATCATGAACCAATCTGTCTTAAACGCGTTGTTTAACCAAAGGTGTGTGTTGTATGAAATGAGTTTAGGTGCCAAAAGATTGGAAGCTGGACAAAGATTGGGACTCAGAGCCGAAACAGAGTGGGATGATGAGCCATCAGAGAGAGTTTCCGAGTAAATGGTGTGCAACAACAATGCAACAAGACCCTGTGAAAACAGTTAAACTAGTGGATCATTTCGTTATTCATAGATCACAGAAACAAAACGGAGAATCTTAGAATTAGAATGTACGGATCAGTTCTTCACTGATCCTTTATTGTTTTTCTCTCTCTCGTTTGTATAAAATTAGAATGTAATGTAGCCTCTTGTCTGTTTCTTGTTTGAGATGAATGATGATGATTGATGGAAATATATGCCTTTTAATGGGTTCCAAATTCAAGTTTTCTGTATACGTACTTGTACGTATTAATAATAATTTCATATAACCAAGTTAACATGTCTTGTCCAATTTAGTGCCTTTCTGTGTGTAAGAATGATGCTAAAAACAAATCGTCGCCTGCGAGATTCGAACTCTCGCGGGGAGACCCCATGTACTTAGCAGGCACACGCCTTAACCACTCGGCCAAAGCGACAGTTGTTATTCCTAATTTTAGTTACTGCATTTGAAGTGTGTGTGAGCATTTTTGTACATTCCTCTAAATTTCTCAATACAATCAAAACTAGGGTTGTTTTCTACTTAGTGAGAATCTAATGTTAAACTCAGTCAGTGTACAGAGTAAAATGATAAAATCAGAAACCAAAAGTCAGACTAAAAATATGTTAGACGTTTGAGCCATGACAGTCAGACCATAAAACCTAAACCTCTTAAGTTTTATGTCCCTTACCAAGTTTTGAAATACCAATAAAGGTGAAATAGATTGATGATCTTTGTATGTAATAGTGCAAACTACAGATAAATTTTATGAGGAAAGTTCAAGAAGAACTTACGTGTATATAACATCAAAGCCTTTATTAATTAGGGTTCATCTGTAAAGAGTAGTTAAGTGCTTTGAAGAAGAACTTACTTGTCTTCCATTTAGAGATGTATAATTCACATTGCTTCTCTTTCACTTCTTCTGGTACTATTTCTGTTGCAAATACATAATAAAGACTGATTACAGGCTTACAGCCCAAACCCGTAATAAGTATTTGGTGCAGAAATGAAGCTAGTAAAGAATTTGTTAAAGAATTCAGCAATCCTCAAGAAACTCATCCTACGTTTGGATTCTCATTCAACAAAAGATGATTTATTGAAGCGACTCTGAGAAATCCCAAGAGGCTCTACCGAATGTGAAGTTGTCATCTGAATGGTAAAGGGTAGAGGTAACCTTTTTGAGGTTTTTTATTTGATATTATGTTACGAATGGTTTATGTGTGGAAAGACAATGTGAAATCTGCGTAAGCAGTTCATGACAAAAGGTTATTGTGGTTGGTTTGGCTTCGGTTTTACTAGCTTGAATGACATTATTAGGTTTCTTTTATTTTGCTTCTTGGTTTCTGTATATCCATCTCATTGCCTCATTATATTATCACATGTCAAATTAGTTAGAGAAGCACACATGTCAAATTGAGCATTCATTTAAGGATAACGTACACCCTTATAAAAAAAAAACTACAACAAAAAAATGGAAAAAATTGATCTACTAAAAAAAAAGGTGATCTACTAATAATAAACACAAGCTTTTGGTCAAAGCCCTTTTCTAATTACGTTGAAAACAGAGTTACGTAATCCCTTGATATGTCTGGTCACTGGTGTATGAAGTTAACATTTTGACATGAATCTGGCTTCATGTCTGGTCTAATTTATTGCCTTTTTTTGTGTGTAAAAATGCTAAAAGAAATCGTCGCCTGAGAGATTCGAACTCTCGCGGGGAGACCCCATGTACTTAGCAGGCACACGCCTTAACCACTCGGCCAAAGCGACTGTTGTTATGTTCTACTTACTTTGTTAATTTCAATTTTCTACATTCCTCCAAATTTCTCAACGCTTCCTTTCACTTACTACCAAGGAGCCACAATTAAAGTCCTGGCTCCATAGCAACTTTCAAGCTGTGAACAACTCGATAATGCATTGATAGGAGCCAAATACGAGACTATTGATCCAAGCATATTCATCTTGACATCTCAGTGACGATGTGGAGAAAACTTTGATGAAGAAGGCACCTGTTACAGCCTACAGGTGATCATCGAGAATCTGAACATACAGAATCATCGGTATATTTATATGCAAAGGGTTTTGGCATTAATTTGTATTAACTCACTGTTTCTTGTCTTCTCTATATAATCATAATCAGACAAGTGGTGCATATGCCAAAAATGCATTTTACTTTTCTCTGAAGTTGTTAGTATTGATGTTAGTTTATCCTCTAACATCGTTAAAATGAGTAATCACCATAAAACAAATACATGCTCCTTAATCTCGAAACTCTGCATATGAATCAGAGTTATTGGGGAAAAATGGTTTTTATTGTTTTTGGGTTTTTATAAGTTACAAAGTAGATGAGGCACAACATTTCTCTAATATGCTACCAAGTACCTTTAACCCTTGCCTCTCTCTCTCTCTTCCTCTCTCAATCATACAACAATTTGAAGCTCTTAAATCAAGACTTATGTTAATCTTTAAGAGCCTTCCTAATATTACAAATCAAGGAAACAAAATTATAAAGAGAGGATGACTCGGTAAACTCAAGCTTTAAGAGATACAGTGAAGAATCAATCTCAACCTGGTTTTGGTCATTTTTTAAGAAGAAGGTGCGTATTCTTGGATCGCCGCTGCTAAATTATCCCTAGCTTCTGCTGTCTTTGTCCTTATCAGAAAGGTTCTCGCTGTTACATTCTCGTCGTTGGAATCATCCTGTTCCAGGTTAGACAAAATCAGAGAAACTACAAACCACCGTGAAAACACTGAAGAAAAAAAAGATTCAGTGGTGTGTTTAGTTTACCGAGGAGTGGAATATTGCAACAAGTGCGTTCTTCTGTGCGCTCGTCTTGATTCCAGCGTACAGTAGAGCATTCAGAAGCAGTTTTCCGACCTGGGAAGAAAAAAAGGTTTCTTATAAATGTTGAGAATCTGTAGAATAAATTGAATGCGAAGTGTCTGTGTGTGTACTGAGACATACATCGTTTCGGACAAGAATTGTGGGTTTCGATTCTTTAGTTCCCTTGTCGACTCCTTCTATGCATTTTATTGAGAGGTTCCCAGTTCCTTTGTCTTTCCATGAACCCTTATCAGTTGGGTCATTTGACTGCATACACAGGTTACAACAACTTACTATAGTCATCAGCAAGAAAATAGCATCAAGGCAACTTAAAGTAGAGAGAAAAGAAACTAGTTTACAAGCATTGTGACACCTAGGAGACCTTGAGGATGCATAATGATTAGGAGCAAACATTTCTATCTCTTAACAACCTTAATGGTTTCATTCGTGATGCTATGTTAAAGTTAAATGTATGAACAATACTTTGCAACATTATACTGAAAAAGGGGAAGAATATTGTGGATTCAGTAGAAAGATAGATAACATCAAAGTTTCAGATAACAAATACCTTGACATAAAGCTTGCATTTAACTTCATGAACCACAGTAACACCCTTCTCTTCAGTCTTTTTCACAGATGGACTGCTCGGTTGAGGTTGTTCATCTTCTGCAGAGTCAAAAGAGTCCAATGTTTAGCCTCAAGACTTGCAATCATAACCTTTTGAAGAAGAACGAAAACAAAAAACAAAAGAGGAAGAAACCAGAGTACTAATCAACTCACCACCGTCTGCATCTTCTGCGGAGTTCTGCTTTGCTGGTATGGACACTGGAGTTACTAATACCAGCAAACAAGGAAAGGAGAGGTTAGGTCTCTGAGATAAACTCTTGTCCAAAAGATACAAAGCTGATCAAATGAACAAGTCTAGTGAATAGATACCTCCAGATAAAAAAGGGTTTGGATTGTTAGAAAACGATAAAAGAGGTTGGCTATTAGAGATCCCTCCAGCTTGACCGGTGGAAAACAAGCTAGGTGGGCTGCTACTTTTCGCCAAACCAAACTGGCCGGTGCTGAAAGATCCGGTTTGGCTATTGGATGTTAAACCGAATGGATTGCTGGAGAATACTCCAGCTTGGCTTGAAAACAAACCAGACTGGCTACTGGCAATAGTGGAAGGGTGATTGTTTGTGAAGAGCCCAGGCTGTTCACTGTTTGAAGTAAACAAGAAGTTACTCGAAACTGTTTTAACTTCGCTACTCTTGACTTCGGCCACTAGTTTCTTCTCTGGTACACGAGACTCAGGAGATACAACATTCTCCCCTTTGCCTTTGTTTTCTTTTAGCCAGTTGACCACATCTTTAAACTTTTCCTGTACAAGAATCAGCATGAAAGTTTATCACCAAAGAAGCAAGAAACTCTTAAGGATGAGTCCATCAATGGACAAAACCATCCTCTAAATTCAGGAGAAACCAGTAAAAAAAGTAAGGTAATTTTTGGAGGATTTACCATAATGGTAGAAGCATGGCTAATGTAGTCATTCATACCATCTTCCCAAAGTTCATCAGGATGATTCTTGAGCTGTAGTTGCACCCAACTGTTTCCACATTTGAAACCATAAGCAACTTCTTGATGAAAGGTACATAAACAAGTACACATATATATATATATATATATATAGTTATTGGCAGAAAAAACAAAGTATTCACCTTACAAATTGGTTATTAAGAGCTCTCACATGCTTCCTAGCTAACTCAGCTCTCTGTTTATCCAACGATGCCGCCGGCGACGTTACCGGACTCTTGTGCATACCAAATAAGGTCCCTTCCACTGATTTCGCATTCTTAAACTGCAAAATTCCAATTTCAAAATCAGTTCAATGTATAGCCAAAACAAAAGCAACTCCAGTAGATAAGAAGAGGCCACAGATTCGATTCCATATCAAAATTGGGGCAGAAACCTTAAGCTGAGAATTGGAAAATCAAAGCAAATTCAATGCCCACCAATAAAAACGCCAACTTTATTCATCATCACCCCAAAAGCTATAGAAAACGAGCTAGAAAGTCACTAATCGTCAATTACCCACCAAGATGTATATCAAAAGTGCCAATTTTTTTGGTTCTCTTCTAAAACGAAACAGAGAATCCACTCAATACCGGATGCTTCACGAGATTCAATCGGGAATCTATACCGTGAAGGCTAAGAACAACGCACACAAGAGAAGAAACGCGGAAAACTCACCGAAGATTCATTGGCTTCCGGAAACGATTCGGAAACAGCGGTGCGTTTGAATCCCCTCATGATTCAGTGGAGGCGTTTACTCGGCGGAAGGAGAAATCGGACAAAAAGAGGAGGCAGCTGCTCAAAGGGGGAAATTTTATTTAGGGCTTATTGTGTGTCTTTTTTTTTCAATTTTTAAAATTAAAAACTTTAGAAAGAGAAGACGAGAAAGATCAAAGATGCCCCCTTTTCCGAGAAATATGCTTCTTTTAAAAAAAGAAAAAAAAAAAAAAAAAAACCAAAACCAAAATCTACATACAAAAAAACATTTCTTTCTCAAAGACAAACAATTTCTATTTGTGGGGTGATATCATACCATATTTTGCTAAATTATTGAGTCAAAATTGACGTGGACTTGTCTGACCAGAAACACTTTTGCTGACATGTAACACGTTAATTGGTGGAGGTGATTTTCTCACTATCAGTCATATCAATATCATGACATGTGAAATCATACACACCCAAATCCTCTATAAGATATATATATATATATATATATATATATATATACTTTTGAGAAATTTTGGAAATACAATTTTTGATAACTTTTTAATTTGAAAACTACCCTCATTTTTTTTAGTTTTGAAAAATACATATTTTTTATATTTTTTATATGTAAAATAACTTAATTATCATAATTTAAAGTTTTCAACTAATTTAATAAAAACGAAATTTAAATAAGAAATATAAAATATAACGATTTGATCATGATTTTTTTTCATTTTAAAATACTAAACAATCTTAATTATCTGTTTAGATTTTATTAAAAATAAAGGTTGTTTATATAATAAAGTTTAAATGAGGGTGAGATTAAAATTATTTATATAAAGTTTCAAAAATATTTAAATGTGTTTAAAGATAAAGATTAAAAATGAAAGATAGATTTATCTACTTTTAAAAATTTACTAGTTTATTAAGTCTAAATACATGTAAAGTTTAAATTTATAAAGTTTCATTTGGTTGAAATGGGATGAGGTTAAAATTATTTATATAAAGTTCTAAAAATATTAAAATTTGCTTAAAGAAAAAATTAAAAATGGGATATAGATTTATCTAACCCTGGGCATTTCGGGTTTTGGGACGGGAATTGACGGGTATGGGACGGGAATGGGAAATTCGGGAAACCAAATATGATTCCCGAAGCATTCCCTTATTATAACGGGACGGGAAACCACGGGAATGGGAAGGGAATGGGAATTTTGGGAATAAAAAAACAATACCCGAAGTCTTAATAAATGGAAAAATTGAAGATAATATGGGAAATTACGGGAAAAATACGGGAAATATGGGAAAATACGGGAAATTACGGGAAAATTCGGGAAAATATGGGAAAAATTGGGATATTTAAGAAAAAATATCTAATTTTCAATTTTTTATTTTGTAAACGGGAAAATCGGGAAATCCCTTACCCTTCCCTTACTCGTTTGAATAAAATAAATGTTCCCAAACGGGAAATTGCAAATTCCCATTTTAAACGGGTAAGGGTGGGAACGGGATTCCCGTCCCGAAATGCCCAGGGCTAGATTTATCCACTTTAAAATTTTTAAAATTTATATTTATCTGAAAAAAATCCTTATTAGTTCTATTATTTATTGAATTTCGTTTTTAATTTGTAACTGTAGTAATTTATTAATTTTTTATTTAAATTAAGTCAGAACAGTCTTTTTACATTTAAAAAGTGTATTTTACAAAACAGAAAAAAAAATTAGGGTATTTTTCAAAATTTTAAGCATAAATAGGTTATTTTTCAAAGTATCCCAATTATTTTTGTATAATTTGCTCTAGTTTACTTGAAGATGTGTAGATTTGCATTTCTTTATAAGGCTTGCTTTATGATATAAAGCAAAACTCGAGTTATACGGTCTAACGATTGACTTGATCTGCAAGATACATGGATCGATTTTGTATAGTTTTTTAGCTAGTCTGCATTTTGAGTGGTTTTTGCAACCTTATCATATATTAGTTCTGAGTTTGGGGTGTTGAGATGCGTAATAGGATTCTCCACGAAACAGAAGAGTCGCAAAAACGTTTGATGATAATATTTTGGGTTAATCCCTACGACTACGAGTCAAAGCGTTTTCAATTGCTTGAAGCCAAAATCTAGTGTTCTTGTCTATGACTTCATGCCTATGGGAAGCTTATATGCTCTCTTACATGGCTAGAAATCTTGGAGATTCAATACGCATATTATGGTGAAGTTTGGTGCTTAATCTTTTTGCTCTGTTTATGAAATCAAAGATTTTTGCTCTGTTTTCATTAGTTTCTATAATTGTCTTTTGTGTGTGTGTGTGTGTGTTACATGACGTTAATTGGTAGAGGTGATTTTATCACTATCAGTCATATCATATACACATGTGAATCATACCAAATCCTTATGTTTAATTTGCTCCACTTTACTTGAAGATGTTGGTCCGCATTTATTTGTAAGGCTTGCTTTGTGATAGTTTATCATTGTCTCTCACGCAAACAAATCATCTATAACTTTAGATGGTTTTGGTACTCTTATTATATCAAAAAGTGTGATTCCGTACTCATATGCTATGATAAGTGACCACTTCCTCCCACGGTTCCTCGACTGAATAGAATCTCGATCTAAGTTTTGTTTGAAAGATATCATCTCGTACGAAAAACCTCTTTTTAAAGAGTCAATACCATTTCATTTGAAAAGTGAAGGAACAAATGCAATATCATCTCAAATGGAATACGCTTTTATCTTAATTGCAACTTGAAAAAATTAAGAACAAATATATAATATATATGTGGTCCTTAGATATAATCTGTCACACCATCTGGTAACAGTGGAAGATACAAAAGCTTTTTTTGACTCAGACTCGATTCCAAGCTAAACTAGTCTATATTTTGAGGTGGGATAAGGTAAGGAACCCTATAGACTCCATGCATGGTACTAATGATGAAGGGGAAAGATCTCAGATTAACTAATGCGCTTTCGTCGACATCCATGGTGTAAACGGCGTTAGGGGATAATCCGGGAAAAGAACTAGCAGGAACACAGAAAGGTTCATGCCTTGAGAGGAAAATGGAGAGATCTCCAATGTCCTGTGTGTAAACAGCGTTACCTTCTTCCTCAAGCTTGAACACCATTGCACATTTAGTTTTCATTATGGCAACCCCTTGGTCGATCTTCACCGTCTTCTTGTACCACTTAACCAAGAAAGTCTCACCCGTGGATTCTGACTCCATCAAGTGTTCGGTCGTGGAGCAAGAATCCATTACCTCGCTTATGGCGGTCGGAAGCTTGGGAAGGTTTAGAAACCGTAGCATCTGCAGCTTTGGTTTGTCGCTGGGTTTGCATGGATCCCATGACCCGATCAGGTGTCGTCCAGATCCGGTAATGCGAAAGATGTCGTCTTTCTTGGAAAACACGACAGGGGAGGAGAAGAAGCATGGGTTTTCGACTCTGATGTTGGTCCACTCCGGTTTACTCTGAGCTGGTCTGCAAAAGCTCAGCTGTGGACCCAAGAACTTGACAGCCACAACACAGTCCTCATCCTCTGGAGAAGATGTGGACATGGCCACGTTTGTGACGACTTGGGTTTGGCAATGAGGCAAAGTTACAAGAGGAGGCAGCCAGATGCGTTTCAGGTCTCCGTCGGATACAACTGGCTTTAGATCGTCTTGGAGACACAGAATCCCCTCCTCGTCGTCGTTCAGAGTAGCTACCCACCCATGAGATGCCCCAATCAATACCGTTGTAGGAAAAAACTCATTATGCACAACCTCACTAGACACCTTCTTATCCAAACTAGTGGTCTTCCCTTCATTAAGAAAGGCAACAACGAGCTTTCCGAAATGCTTTCCGTGTTTCATTTCACACCAATGAGCGCCGATGATTTCACAAGGAGGGGTTTGGTTTTGCATCAAGGAAGTTGAGAAGTCGTTGGAGGGCAGAAGAAGAAGAGATGATCGTCTCACCACCAACCAAGGTTTCAAAAGGCGGAGCCTCGAGAGCCGGCTGAGAATCAGAGACATGAGTGATCTTAAGCGAAAATCTCTAGTTGAATAATTTTTGGTCTCCTTGGAAACTCACCTTCACCTTAAACCCCCCCCCCCCCCCCCCTCCATTAATGCACAAAATAGCCTTGGCCACCAAGTTCTTTTTGCTCTCACACAATCTTTTCAGATATTTTACAACAGCTAGTAGACGTTCTTGTGTGAGATTGGAGATAGATGTTAATGGAGATTTCTGTTTACAGACACTCTTGAAATATCTAAAAAGATTGTGTGAGAGCAAAAATAACTTGGGGGCCAAGGGTACTCCGGTGTATTAACGAAGGAGGGTTTTTTAGGTGAAGATGAGTTTCCAAATATTATTCAACTAGATTTTCTTTCATCCCTCTCTCTTTCTCTCTCAAATCTCTCGGCTTTTCACTTAGGATACTCATGTCTCTGATTCTCAGCCGCCTCTCGAGGCTCGGCCTTTTGAAACCTCGATTGGTGGTGAGACGATCCTCTCTTCTTCTTCTGCCCTCCAACGACTTCTCATCCAATTCCTTGAAGCAAAACCAAACCCCTCCTTGTTACATCTATGGCGCTGTATCTTGTGGATTCAATCTTGGAACACTCGCCATTTGCAGTGCTACCGACCGGTGGATGGCCAGTGACATCGACAAGAGGGCGCCTATGTATTTGGTGTATAATTTCCTCAGTAAACGGAATGTGGTAACGATTGGGGCATCTCATGGGTGGGTAGCTACTCTGAACGCCGACGAGGAGGGGATTCTGTGTCTCCAAGACGACCTAAACCCAGCTGCATCGGACATTGACCCGAAACGCATCTCGCTGCCTCCTCTTGTGACTCTGCCTCATTGCCAAACCAATGTCATCACCAACGTGTCACTCTCCTCGTCTTCTCCAGAGGATCAAGACTGTGTTGTGGCTGTCAAGTTCTTGGGTCCACAGCTGAGCTTTTGCAGACCGGCTCAGAGTAAACCGGAGTGGACCAACATCAGAATCGAAAACCCATGCTTCTTCTCCTCCCCTGTCATGTTTTCCAAGAAGGACGAGACCTTTCGCATCCCCGGGTGTGGAGGACACCTGATCGGGTCATGGGATCCACGCAAACCCAGCGACAAACCAAAGCTGCAGATGCTACGGTTTGAAAACTTTCCTCCGGAGCTGAGGACGAAGACGGACATACGCGAGCGTCTGGATCCGTGCTCCAAGAGCGAACACCTGGTGGAGTCAAGAACCACCGGTGAGACTTTCTTGGTCAAGTGGTACAAGAAGACCACCGAGGTCAAGGACGGTGTTACCCACATGAAAACAGAGTATGTAATGGTTTTCAAGATAGACGAACAAGGTAACGCTGTCTACACTCAAGACGTAGGAGATCTTGTCATTTTACTCTCCAAATCTGAACCTTTCTGTGTCCCTGCTGCTTCCTTTCCCGGTTTGCTTCCTAACCACGTTTACACACTGGATTTTGATGAAGTCGGGTTTGTCGATCTGGGTAGCATGCTCATCGATACTTTCGGTGGTACAAATCGTGCCCCTTTCTATATTCCGCCTCAGAATAAACAAGAAATGGAGTCAAGAGGTTGCTGATTAATCATTGGAAGAAACAGAGTGTTTGCGTGCGAGTCAAGACACAACTTTTCGTCTTTTAAAATTCACTTCTAATATGCACAATGAGTTAAGTGTTATAAAAATTATCAAGATTTTTGAATTTGATTTGAATTTGGAAAGTAAAAATAGCTCAAAGTTTCATATTAAGAGTTAGAAAAACAAAACAACACATAATTGACTATAACGAACATGACGTCTACACAAGGTTTTTGTACGAATCATTCCCCTTATGCCCAAACTACTTATACAGTTATACTTTTATTCGAGATAACATATGTATCTATCTAATACATTGTAGATCTAAAGTTTAACAACAAAATATCAAAACCTTAACTCTCCACCAAGAAAAAAAAACTTAAGAATTTATTTCTTGGTTAATCTCTCAAGATCATTTTAATGAAGACATAACGAGAGATTAGAGAAGTTGATTTCGATAAAAGAATATACATAGAAAAAAAGATAAATAGTTCATTGAGATCCAATGAGAAAAAGGAATTGTGTTTTCTTCAATATACATGATTCTTTAGGTTGCTTAAATTCAAATGCAATATTCTGAAGTGTACAGTTTTAGCACAAATGGCGGGTCAGAACTCAAACTCAACCCCAACCCCAACCCCAACCCCAACCCCGGAGGTTGGGGTTAACTTAAGATTCTCTTTCCAAAACTATATGATGTCAAAATTTAAAACCATGACTTTCAAGCCCATGCGGTGGCACTGATTAGCAGTTCCACTCTAAGGACATTTTGAAAATATTTAGTTACAACTTTATATAATTTCTATAAAGCAAGAGTTTTGACTTCACATTTGATCTCATCACAAAAAATGATGAAAAAATCCTGAGCTAAGATCAAAAAGGCCTTTGGAATAACTCGTCAAACTAAAAAAAAAAAGGCGGGTGAGATTGATGAGTTCCCAAACTCAACCCCATCCCCAACCCCGGAGGTTCCTCATCAGTTCCAAAGAAGTCTAAGCTTTTCTCATCACCGGCCTGAGTGCACGTCGATTCAATTTGAGCCTCATCGATCATCTTGCTCATCTTTCCATCACCGGCCTGAGTACGTTTTTCTCTATAAAGTTTTTTTAAAAAAACATTCTCAGTAAAGCTTTGTATGTTCTTTACCACATAAATCCAAATTATTCGTATAACAAGAGCCAGAGGATTTAAGCAAGCTAGATCCCACTTCAAAATTGAAGAATTACCTAATCGTTTGTTTTTCTCATTTAAAAGGAGTTTTCTTTTTGTACAAGTTTTAGTTTGATGACATTGTACTCATAGTAAAATAAAATCTTATATAGAAACAACACTATAATACATTGTTTGATGACTAGAATATCAATTAGAAAATACAATGGTTTGTTCTACGTATAAAAATAAGTAAAAATTTGTTCCCACTTCCAACTCTTCTGACCGATTCCTAGAAGCATATTTCACCTGCAAAAACAAAAGTGTGATCAGTAATCAAGATCTCTAATACATTTCAGTAACCAAAAGTAAAATGAAAGCAAGATCTCTAATACATTTCAACGAAAACAGAACCTCTGTTTCTTCTCTATAACCTATTCAAACAGAATCTATGTTTCTCTATAACTTAGCTAGCCAAGCAAATTAGTACGTATGCTCTTAATTACAACAACAACACACACCTTCACACGCCTGAATCCTAACACTGATTTCTCCTAATCAACCTGAAATTCTTAACAAAAATTTGAATACTAACCTTCACATTTTCTCTTTTTTCTGAGGTGTTCTCTTCTTTTGCAGTCACCTATAAAAGATAATTTGTGTTATCAATAAGAAGTTATTAACTTGGAAATGATTCAAATGACTTAAAGATTAAACACTTATTCAAATGCATCACTTGTTGCTTCACATTGAATATTCTGAGTCATTACCTGTTTCAACTTATCCTACAAATGATCACTAAACATAAGTATCACATAACCTACAGAAATTTCACAGAAAACGGTCGTAGAACATAAGAAATGAATGATTTCACAGACAAAAATTAGCAGGATAAACAGAGCCATCTCAATGAATTACCAAAACCACCAGCAATAAGCTCTGGATTAACATCATGAACTAAAACATACAACAGCACAAAATATATAACCTAAGAGAAGCATTCGATGGCATTTGCGGAATCTCCCTTTTTCTTAAAGATCAATGTGTCCTGCATCTGGTTGGTTAGCTGGAATTTTGCAGAAACGAAGAAACAAGCGAAAATGTTATCAGATTTGAATAAGGACCAAGATACCCTAAGTCAAAGATACAGCATATATGCACTATTGCCAAGGAATTGCAAGTATCAAAATTAAAATCAAACACTTACAAGAGCACGATAGTTAAATACATTTATCCTCAAAGCTTCACCTTACACAGTTGCAGATAAAACATTTAAAACAAAATCACAGAAGAATACACACAGTTTGATTTGTATGAGTGACGGTGTTAATCTTATATCAATAGCAGTGACTATTTTAAGCTTGGAAGAATGAAGATCCTTCATTTCTCTGAAATGATCATAAGTAGTATAGGAAAAACATCCAATGTGTGATGAAAAGCTTTCCCATCAAATAGACTTACAGTGTGTTTAGGTCAGGACTGCATGATCTATCATCTCATTCTCTAACTCCCATCTCGCATAGATAATAGATTCCATCTGAAAGTCCAGTTCATCTTCAGAACAAGGATTATGATTGACTAGATAGCATATTGGAGATCAAAGATCAAATGACACCACAATTTCTTCAAAAGTATTAGAGATAAAAACTGATCGAATTCTGACTACTAAACCGACGCCAAACCGCGTCTTATTTTTAATTTTGGATTCGGTTTAATAACCGACGTCAAAAAAGTGACGTCTTCTAGCGGATCTCTTGTAGTGCAGTTAGAATTTAGAAAGATTATGGGGCGAGTAAAAAGGATTGTGAGTGAGAAATAAAGTAAAACAAATTTAGATTGACTTTTGTATAGGAAATATGTAGATACGAATAGATTTCAATTTCTTTAATTAATCATAAAAAACAGTTTAAAATATATGAACCAGGAAGTGAACGTGTTTCGTGGTGTATAATTGATGTGAATTAATACTTTTGTATCAATCTTTTTGAAATGATGTAAACTAAAGTAAAATTGTGTCAATTATATGAAATTGATGTCAAACAGCTCAAAATAGCATCATTTGTTATAACTGATGTGATTTAATACTCTTTTTTTTGTAGTGGTTATCGCTCATCTTCGGTCCGGCGGTTTACATCTCCCAACCACCCTCTGGACCTCAGCGATGTGTTTGCCATAGCTTCTCATTTGATGAAGCAGAGGAAGGTGGAAGGGCTGGCTTGAAGCCTACAAGCTGGAGGTGAAGGCTGCGGAGGAAGGACACATGGCGGAGCTGGCTAGAAACAAGGCGGAAGAATTGAGGGCCAGAAAACTTGGTTAATCTCTCAAAATCTTTTTAATGAAGACATATTAGAGAGAAGTTGATTTCGATAAAAGAATATACATAGAAAGAAAGATAAATAGTTTATTGAGATCCAATGAGAAAAAGAAATTGCGTTTTCTCCAATATACATGATTCTTTAGGTTGCTTAAATCCAAATGCAATATTCTGAATTGTACAGTTTTAGCACAAATTATTCTTGGTGATAGACGATCAATGTTCTTGTGAAGGATTTTTGATAGTTACCCATTCTTTGAAGTATACGAAAGTTGAGAATAACAGAAACAGTTTCTTCTAAGCATATATCATAGCTGGAAAATGCATTGTTGTTGAGAAAAATCAGGGTCAGTTTCTCAAATCAATTATTTATGTCAAGCGTCTTTCATTAACATGTTCTATATAATGTTCAGAAAATATTTAATTTGGTAAATTTTGATGATATTAATGTAAAAATTAACATTTTTTTTAATAGAAGATAACACTCGTTTATAACTTTAGTATGCATAAAGAATTGTTCTGGATCACTAAAAGTCATAAAGTTTGTTGTGCCAATGAGGTATTAGGCTTTGTGATGATTGCAAACTACTTTATAAATGTAAGTTTCATTTATCTATTAGATAAAATTATTATTACTCAAATACCAGAAAAACAAGGTTTCCAAACTAATCATCCAAAAAAATAAACAAGTGGGCTTGGGCCTGTAAACAGATCCAATGGCATGATGGTTGGTAAACATGGGTGGAATTGGTAAAACCATCGAATCGAATTCGAAGGTATTCTCAAGCATATAACGAAACAGAAAAACAAAACAACACATAATGACTATTGAGTATTGACTCTAACGAACATGACGTCTACACAAGGTTTTTTACGAATCATTCCCCTTATGCCCAACTACTTATACAGTTATACTTTTATTCGAGATAACATAATAGACTAATACATTGTAGATTTGTAGGTCTAAAGTCTAACAACAAAATATCAAAACCTTAACTCTCCACCCAAACAAAAAAACTACAAATATCATCACTACGAAATTAAGTCGATGATGAATTCATCCACCAAGAAAGTGAAGATCCCATTAGCCAAATCTTCAATTACACACTCTCTCCCATCTCCATTAACGCAACCCCATTTCATTTCTTTCACGTAAACCTCTCTCTTCTCTCTCACTTCCCAACTCATAAACATCTCTTCTTGTCTACCCATCACCCAGTCTTCTACTTTCTTCACCATTAATCTCTCCTCTTTTGCCCCAATATTGTCTTCTTGGAGAAAATCTAACAGTAGATTATCTGCTACGCTAGAAGCTAGTATGTTGTTTGTTTCGCCGATTCTCGATTTCACAAGAGCAAACAAGCAGTTTGCTCGGTTTTCTGATTCGTCCTCTTCGGTTTCTACTGTGTAATATGGGTACTCTTCATGCCGTTCTACATACTTCTCTATGCGTTTCTCCAAGTCTAGTGGCTCAATCTGTACCAACCCATTTAATCTTTTGCTTTTCCTTGCAATATTCTCATATGTATCTGCGAATGTTAACGTATGATAAAGTTATTTACAAATCACAATTTTCTTCTAGTGTATAATAATTATTTGCTTAATATTAACGAATAACATAATGACAAATTAATTTACCATTATTGTGTGAAATAAGATCAGTGATTGCATCGTCTTCATCATCATGATCTTCATCGTCTTCAAAAGGGCATTCTAAGATTGACACTGGACTAAGTTGTTCCTTTTCTTCGTTCACACATTCCTACACAAAATTGCAATTAAAATCAAATCAGGATTCGCATATAATATATCAACAACATTCAAAGAATAACTAAACTAAAAAGTCCAAGAAAAAAATTATACGTATGAATAAATCACAGTGACATTAATAAGTTGACAAAAGTCAACTCATCCCACGACAACATCATATCTATCTATCTGTCTTTGCCACCATTAAATTAAATTTTATGGTATTTTAAAATATTTGTTGTGTAATCAAATCTAAAAGTATATATATAATGACAGATTTCACGAGTACTTAGTAGTAAATTTCACGAACATGGGTGGATATTATAAAACTAATTCTTCATGAATATAAGAATACTTGTATACAACTATTGTAAAATGTGTGAAGATATGCGTATCTAACTAAGAAAATATAAATTCTTATGAAATGTGTACGGAAAATTATATCAGGAGTAAATAATTGCGTACGTGGAGTACTATCAAACAAAAAAATAGTCTCGCGGGATCGTGCGCCGTATAATCCGCATTAGAAGAATCTCAGCCCTCGATTCCTCGCTAATAACATTTAAATCTAAATCCTACACCACACGTGACTCGCACGCGTTCCTCTACAAGTCTCAATACCTGACTTCTTATTTTTTAATATGTTAATAATCAAATGCTTTCACACTCAGTGACAGTTGTAAACTGAAGAAAGAAAACGATCGTTTAACGAACTAACCTTTCTGTTACACAGGCTGTTGCGGTTGACAGATGTTCCGTCACGGTCACGTGCGTTTAAACTCTCAATTCCGTCTTCCACGGCGTCGTTTTCGTTTGACACTACTTCAGATTCCGACGTCGATGCGAACGATGACGAAGAAGAAGACGACTGTACAACCTCCGACGATGATGAGTTCGTGAAAAACCCGCTACCGGAACTCGACGACTCACCGGAGATAAACTCAACCGGCGTGATCGCATCTGGAGAGATTGAGAATGTTGATTCGTCGGGGACGACAGTTGAGATCTGAGAGATCAGATCGAACGGTTCTTCGTCCGGAAAAAACGCGGCGGATCTCCACCATTGGATCTCTCCGTCTCCGTCATCTTCAACGACGGTTACTTCACGGCGAGATAGACTTACCCGTTTTCTCCAGAAGCTTTTGCTTAAAAGCCGTTTAGAGAAGCTTCTAGAGAAAGCGCCGCCTTGTTTCTGATCATCTCCCCTCCGTGTCGTAACGGTGGACGGGAACGGTAAAAGTTTAACGGCGTTAAGAAATGCCGTCGAAGCTTTATGAACGGCGTGACTAATCGCCGTTCCGCAAGTCGTACCTCGGGTTCTTCTTGTGAGACACGGTTTGTGATGATGATGATGGATCAATCCTGACCGTTTGATCTCAGCGTCGATGAGACGGCGAACGGTGGATGATGATGAAGATGAAGGGGTTTGACTTTGACGACGTGGGAATGATTTGAAACCGTTGGATGAACAAGAACTGAGATCATCGAGTAAGTAATCTCTTAGCATCAACGGCTTTAAACGTCTTTTGCTTGTGGAGAGACGTTGATCGGAGGAACACGTGATCGACGCCATTTGGAAATGAAACCGTGACTTTTGGTGAGTTTTTTCTTTTTCAGTGATTGAGTTTGAGAAACAGTTAAAGACTTATAGTGAAGAAGAAGAAGGTTCTATGTGAGGTGTGTGATCTTAAAAACCGAGGTTTTCAGTTTTTTATTATTTTGAATTTGAAGTTACGTTTTTGTTGAATTATTTATTGGTTTAGATTTGAAATCAGAATCTACTAAATAAGGGGATTATTTTTTATTTAATAACCTAATAAGTAAGATCTTAGAAGTTAAGAGCGAGAGAGAGACCAGAAGTTGACCTTGTAATAAAACAGAGGACGAGATTCTTGCGGCTAAAATACAGTTTTTGCCTCTCACGTGTGCATCGTCAATATTTCGAACCTCTACGTCGTTTCCTCACACTGTTTTCTATTAGATTTAGAACATTTTTTTTTGTTTTTAATATACGTATTAGTGTAGTTTACAGATCACTAATAGCAGACTCCAACTATTACATCGAAACTATAAAAATGTTGTGATTTGTTTCATGATCAGTTTTGTATCTAGTGGTTAGGCTGGCGTTGTGGACTAATAATATCGTGGATGTGTTACCAGTTACCACACGAATGTAAACTAATTAAGACTATGTTGTTTTAAGAAAACTATGATTAAAAGTGGAAAAGATATTAGTCTAGACGTGTTGTAGCCTTGTAGATCAAGTGACGAATTTCGACTTGAGAAATTAATTGAGTTTTAGTCATGAACTCCTAGTCTGATAGTGAACCAGACTACTCAATAATACAAAATTTAATTTTTGTTTTTTCTGAAATGTACCTCACATTTATAAATTACTCCTAGTCTATGCCAACGTAATGCTTATCTTTTAAGGACAGTATTTTTTGAATTTTGGCTCGTCAACTATAGTTTCCAATTTGGTTTGAATCAACATATGATCATCATCGTTCTTGTATACAAATCGTTTTCATCAGTATAGATAATTTAGCCCAGCCCAACAACATCTGAATAACACAGCCCAGGACAATAATCTTCGGATTTTTTTATCTTCTTAAAGCTCAACTCAAGTATCATGCAGATTAATTCATCATTAGCCGAATACATGTATACTGTATATTCTTTTTTTTTTTTAGTTATATAGCTCGTCACCTGAAGATTTATTAGGACTAGTCTGATATCTCTAAATCTAGAGTAGATAAGACTTACGAGTTCAATTAGATAGATACATAGGAAATATTTCTCCGGGCTAGCTCTTGAGTTTGATTACTCTAAACGTTTTCTGCTAATGATGGCTACCGTCAAGGAGTCTTTACAGGTTAATAATATTCATTATCTTCCTGATGATTTACTGTTGGACTGCTTAGCCCGCGTTTCGAGATTGTACTATCCGACTCTCTCCTTAGTTTCCAAGAGATTTCGTTCTATCATCGCATCGATTGAGCTTTACCAAACCCGAACGCTCTTAGGACGAACCGAGACTTGTCTCTATCTGTGCATCAATTTTCTTGGTTGTAAGCAACGTTGGTTCACTCTATGCCGAAGACCAACTCAAACCCGTAACCCTAACCCTAAACCACGATGGTTCACTGCATGCTTTAGACCATATAGAATCCAGATGAGTCGCACTCGGAAGGAAGAGAAGAAGCCGAGCGAAAATCTTATGGTCCCAGTATTTACTCGCATTTATTCTACTTCGTATCGGTGTGTTCGTGCGCTAATTGGTTCTAATATCTACAGGATTGGCAAACAACGAGCCGGTAATGGGTTCGGGTCTAGGGTCTTCTTCTTGGACTGTCGTTCTCACACTTGGCACGAAGCTCCAAGCATGCCGATTGCACAAAACTGGCCCCTTGTGAGTGTTCTTGATGGGAAAATATACGTGGTCGAAGACCATAAAGGTCTTGATTCCTCGAATTTGATAGAGTCATTCGATCCAAAAACCCAAAAATGGGCGCATGTGCCAGGCCCTAGTGCGGAAATAGCCGCGGGTTTAGTATTAAGAAGCTTAGCCATGGACGGAAAGCTTTACCTGTTTGGGATTGATAAAACCGTGGCTTACAAGCCCAAGGAGAATAAATGGGATGTTGTAGAATTAGATATGCGTTTGGGTTCGGTTGACAATGAATCTTTTTGCGTGATAGATAACGTGATGTACAGTCGACATATGTCGGAAATGTTCCAATGGTACGACTCCAAGGGAAGATTGTGGAGAGATTTGAAGGGTTTGGAAGAACTTCCTATTTCACCAAATACCCGTGTTAGGCTGGTAAATTATGGTGGAAAAATCGCAGCTTTGTGGGGGAAGCAAGTGCGTTCTGCTGTTGACTCTGACAATATGATGATTTGGTGTGCTGTGATTGCGGTTGAAATACGCAACGAACAAGAGGTTTATGGGAAGATTGAGTGGTGTGATGTTGTGCTTACAGTTCCTAAGTCATGTCGACTGGAATTTCTTGCTGTTAACGTTTGAGGAATGAATGAAAACTTTTGTTTTCAATATGATTTATGGATTTTCCACACTGCTTGGAATATAATGCATATGACGTTGGTCTATTTCTCTCGTTTTTTGTAAGTGCTCTTTTTGGTTTAAGAAGGCTGTGTTAATTCTCTGCTTCACTCTATTTCTCTCTCAAACACAAAACACTACATTTGTTCAGCAGATAAAGTTTATTGATTCAGGAAACACCAGAGTTGGCGAATCCAAGAAATTGAATAGGCTTTGACTCTCCAAATGTACAAACCTCTGGTTATAATGTGTAATTTCCAGATCTCTATTAGCATAATCCAACTTTAAACTATTACATCGAAACTGAAGTGTAAAACAAGTCTAATTTGTTCATAATCATTTTTTTTTTTTTTTTTTTTATCATGTGGTTAGACAGTAAGGATACTAAAGTGGTTTGTTGTGTTATCATCACTCAGACTCGAATATGATAGGAAGTAAATAGTTGATTATAAAAATAATGTATATAAAGAAGAAGCTGTGGTTAAAAATAGGCTTGAACCTTAGCTACGAATGCTCCAATGTTAGGACTATGAGGTAAGATCGTGGAGAGATATGTAAGGTTTGGAAGATCTCCCTAAATTACCAAAATGCTTCAGTTTCTGTTAAATCGGTGAACTACAAAACCACAAAACAATACAAAAACGATCCAAGTATCTTGCAGATCAAGTCAATCTTTGAACCGGTCACTTAAAAAGATTTCCTAATAGTACTAGTACTATAATCTCATATAACTCTAGTTTGATTACGACAAGATAAAATAGTTACAAGTTCAACTAGATTTAGGAAATATTTCTCCACTAGTACAAATATCGTAGTTAATATGAGCTCACGGATATGATTTAATCTCTAAACGTTTCATCTAATGACGAGCGACGAAGAGTCTTCACGGGTTAATATGCCATACCTTCCAGATGATTTACTGTTGAATTGCTTAGCTCGCGTCTCGAGATTGTATTACCCGATTCTCTCCTTAGTCTCCAAGAGATTCCGCTCTCTCATTGCATCGCATGAGCTTTACCAGATCCGAACACTCTTAAGGCGTACCGAGAGTTGTCTTTATGTGTGCTTACGTTTAAGTTCTGGTTCTAAGCAACGTTGGTTCACTCTAAGCCAAAGACCAACTCGAGTACCTAACCCTAACCCTAACCCTAGCTCAGGATGTTTCACTCCATGCTTTAGACTATGCACTCGGATGGAAGATAAGAAGCCGAGCGGCAATCTTCTGGTCTCAGTCCAAGCAACACACAATTCTTCTCCTCTGTTTTGGCAGGCTCGTGCCGCAATTGGCTCTAATATCTACACCATTGGCGAGTCATCTTCTAAGGTCTTCTTCTTGGACTGTCGGTCTAACACTTGGCACGAAGCTCCAAGCATGCAGATTGCCCGAAGATACCCCGTCATAAGGGTTCTTAATGGGAAACTACATGTATTGGAAATCGGGATGGTTCACGATCCCTCGAATTCCATGGAGATTTTCGATCCGAAAACCCAAGTGTGGGAGCATGTGTCGTGCCCTAGAGCAGAGATACTTGGCCAGAGTTCAGGATTCAGAATCTTAGCCAAAGATGGAAAGTTTTACGTGTTTGGGGATAAAAATATGGTTTACAAGCCTGAGGAAAACAAATGGAGTGTGGTACAAGATTTGGATATGCGTTTGAGTTGGGCTCCCTATACTTCTTCATGCGTCATAGAAAACGTAATGTACAGCTCAAAAATGTCTAGAAGGCTTAAATGGTACGACTCCGAGAGAAAACTGTGGAGAGGTTTGAAAGGTTTGGGAAAACTTCCTAAATTACCAAATAGGTACAGTCGTGTTAGGTTGGTAAACTATGGTGGAAAGATCGCAGTTTTGTGGGATAAGAAAGTGCGTGCTATTGGCTCAGACAAGAAGAGGATTTGGTGTGCCGTGATTGCTGTTGAAAGGCGTAGCAACGAGCAGGAGATTTACGGGAAGATTGAGTGGTGTGATGTTGTGCTTACAGTCCCCAAGTCATGTAAATTATTACAAATTCTTGCTGTTACTGTCTGATAAATGAACACATTAGCCATTAATGTCGTTTGGTTTTCAATATGATTCATGTGAACACATTATGCTTATTTTTGGCTTCTTTGAAGTTGTGTTGTTTCTCTCTTTTCTCTGACTTTGTTTTTTTTTCTTGCACAACACATGTGTAAAAACCTGCTTGTTTTTGTTTATAACAAAACGACTTTATGCTTTTCTTGCCCAACACACGATACAAATACACACAATACACTTTATTTCTTGCCCTCATAGTAGCAAGTAGAATAGGCAAATACAATACACATAAACTGGAAACAACTTATTAAAACACTTGCACGAGTATAGCATTTTGTCACATACATGATAATTATTGAAAGCACCAAAAAAACACTTCGAAACTTAGATGTAGCATCTTTGTAGATATGCTGGTTTAGGCGGTTCCTCGTGTAGTGATAGAGCCTTTGGTGCACAAAGTAGAACATGCTTTGGTACATTCTCCATTCACAATTTCACTTTCGTCTAGCCACCGAAACAAAAATATATAAATAGATTTAACATCTTGTCTATTATTCTAACATAAATAAGAACAATAATGAGCTTTGAGAGTTTGTTTTACCAGTGCTTTGGAGAGTGGTTATGGCACCACACACAGATGATACACACCCCAACTTGCAGTATTCATTGACAACATCACCTTAAGTAGGAATAAAATAAAATAAGACGTAGCATAAAAAAAAGAGATTTCCCTCTTGTCACGAATAAAACTAATTTCAAAGAAATCGTGATTTACCAGAGTTGTCTTTTAGAAAGCCCGGAGGGCAATTCCCGTCAATCAATTTGCATCCACTGAGTGATGCACAAGTAGGCCGAGGAATTCCCCCGAGACGACATGTATTATAAACATTTCTAGCATTTGTTGTCGGACAGCAGCTCCTTGCTTCTATTTGAGTTTGCGCCATGACCAGACTCATTATGAGCAAACCTAAAACCACAGTTTTGCTTTCCATCTTTTGACTTATGAGTAGCACGTAGAGGAAAACACTTATAAGCTTGTATCGATGGAATGCTTAATTATGAAACTAGACTTGCTTAAATACTGGTTGTATAACCATTTCTCACCACAAACTCCATTTATTTAATGTTCCCACAAGCTTCGCCGACTACCCTATCCTTAAGCTCATGTGTCACGGGGCTACCATAAACTACTTCACGAGCAATTTGTTTCAAATATTCAAGAAAATTGTTTTTTTTCTGTCTGTTCAATATTATTATTTTCTTTTTGGGAAGATATTGTGTTACTTAGAATGCTAAACGAATTTAGTTGAAGCTTGATATTAAATATTTTTCTCTTATATTCACTATTCACATTTGTTTGGTGCTGGGTTACGTATATTTTTATGTTGGTACGTACCATTACTACAATGCTTAGGATGAAAGCTTATTAGAAGTGGAAAACAGAAGAGGAAAGCTTCTCTAGCACGTAACACCACATGCTCTGTTCATGGAAAGAGAGTGGCTATACTTTTTTTTTTTTTTTTTTTTTTTTTTTTTTTTTTCTGTTTGAACAATGCTTTAAAGCGAATAAAGAGATAGGGAAGAAACGAATAAAGCGAAGCAATTAAAGAGGCTTATTGAATCACAAAACACTAGATTTGGCTTCAAGCAATTAAAGAGGCTTTGACTCGCGTGTAGGATCAAACAAAGACTTTTTTCATCATCAAACGAATTTGCGACTCCCAAAGAGTCTTATTAGTTTACGCATAGTAAGAAAACAAAAACAATAAAAAGCTCAAGACCAATCCAACTATCTTGCACGTCAAGGAAATTAAGGAAATCACATTAAGTTTCCTTTGTAGGTAGGGAAACCAATCTCAAAATCGAAAAGGAAAAAAAGGGTTTTCTAAGTTCTATAAAAGGCTGACACATCCAAAAATTAGAGGGACGATCTCTGGATAGCAAAGCAATGACGTTTCTTGTTTTGTGAGAAAGGTTTTTATTTTATTCGATCTCTGTAGTAAAACAATCGGTATAAAGTAGTTGATATTAGGGCTCACTTCTCTTAGTGTTTTATGCAATGACGCAGGGAAAAAGATCCAAAACATCTTCAGCAGTTTATCTTTCCTATCTTCCAGATGATTTACTGTTGAATTGCTTATCTCGCGTCTCGAGATCGTACTATTCGACTGTCTCCTTAGTCTGCAAAAGATTCCACTCTCTCGTTACATCGCTTGAGCTTCCCAATAATCGAGCGCTCATAGGCCGCAGTTGTCTTTATCTGTGCTTTAGGTTAATCTCTGAACCTGAGCCATGTTGGTTCACTCTATGCCAAAGACCAACTGGAATCCCTAACCCTAAGTCAAGATGGTTGACTC
>CACVBM020000398.1:0-13850 GCA_902728155.2 Microthlaspi erraticum | reverse complement strand
AGGGGAATCTGATATGGTTATATGCCCCTGCACAGACTGTCGGAATAATGTGGGTGACGAGGCTGAAATTGTGGGTGAAGTTGCGAACTAAGAAGGATGGGACAGCGGTCAATACTAATGCCGCAGAGAAAATTGTAAGTTGTGCGTTCATCAAGTGAAACTGTTTTTCTTGAGGACTATTGAGAAATGTTTTCCTCGTTTTGCCAGAAAAAGGCTGCTGATTTAGTCCAGTCTGAACCTAATTCATCTGCAAACCCAAAGGAGGATCATCTCGCTAAGGTCTTAGGACCTGAGAATCCGGGTCGGTTGAGGGCAATGGGCAGAGGGATGAGTATGAGCAAATACGCTTGTTTCCAAATGAAGAACAAACATATGACGGAAATGCAACAAATCCAAGTGCATTTACAGCAACAAGTCCTAGACTTGCAAGAGGCAATTTTGAAAATGAAAAATCAGGTTAGTAATCTAGTAGACAAATGTGGGTATCGGTTGTCAAAAACAACATATTAACGTTGGCTTCTCATTTGTATCTTGTACAGAGACCAGAGCCCGAAGTAGGTGAAAATTCTGCTCCACGAGTAAGTTTTGAATAGAAACTTTCGCTTCTTTATATGTTGAAATTTATGTTTCGAGAGTGAGTATTGAGAATAAACTTCTCCTTCTAATGTGGATTCATTAATTTTGGTAGATGATATCACCATATTTTACATGATTTTACTATATAATTACCTATGTTTTCAAACGGTTTTTGCAAGATTCTTTGCCTTTAGAGGTAGTTTTCTTGTATTTGTGGGAATTTGAGGTCTATGTAGGTGAAACCATCAAAAAGGATGCAAAAAGGAGTAAAAGAGCCCTAAATCAAGATCCATGCAAGTTTCCAAGTCAAGAAGATCATTTTATCTCCAAGTGTTAGTTCTCGCTAGCGCGCAGAACGAAGCTTCGGAAGTTTGGCCGCGCGCGGAGGAGTTCCCGACGTCCAAAAGTTACGATCTTGATATGGAAAGATAGATACTTGAGTCATGCATCACGTCGAAGTGGAATGAAGCCATTTGGATCAACTATGAGGCCTAGACTTATTTTCTACCGAGACATGTCCGGTAAGCGAGTAAACGAAGCCCATGGAGGATTTGGAGTGTCTAATGGCCCGAGCAGCAGCGCCAAAGGCCTTGATCGAATAGAGAAGAGGCCTGGCTAATGTTTGGAGCTTTCTTTAGTACAATGTCGGCCCATACACGACGTGGAGAAGAAGGCTCGGCGCATGAGAAACTTTCCTTTTTCAGCATGAAGAAAACCCTACTCGATATCGCCCATATATACATGTTTTTAGCCGCTGAGCGAGAGTCTAGAGTGTCAAGGTGTGCGCCGTCAGAGAAGAAGAGGAATACCCCCAGAAGGAAGAAGTGAAGCCTCCTCGGATCCAAGCCGCACGCACGACGCACAAAATCGTTACATCTTTGTTCTTGTTATTTCGTTTTCCGGATTTTGGAGTTAAAAGAAGGATTCAATCTTTTCATCAATAGAGAAGCTTTCTCCATCCCTTTTTCTCTTTAATATTCGCATGATGCTTTCATTCAAATCTTGTTTGTTTGTTTGCACCATGGCCGAGTAAATCCCTTACTAGGCCGTGGTGGATCAATGAGTGCATAAACCTAAAATGAGAGTCTTGTGAATTGAGAATAACCTTTGAGTTCTTCACCTTTACTTGAGCATAATGCCGTTTGCTTTTCTGATCATCTAGCATCGGATCTTAGGTTAATATACTCTCCAAAAGCTTGTTATATTGCCGGAACTAGTATTTGGTGAGCGATAGTTCACGGCCAACGAAAGTTGAGTTGTGGAGTATTGTGAACAATTAAATCTTGAACATCTTTAATGCATGTTTACAACTTTCTAATAACCAACGAAAGCTGAGTCTATTAGGTTGTTTAAACATAGTAGTTGGAGCCACGAAAGTGGAAAAACTATATCTTAGTGATTTAAGTTCGAGAACGGTCTATAATGAATCTCTTTCACTTGACTTCTTTGTTTAAGTTTGTTGCATCTCGGCGATCCACCATTGTCTAGTGTTTCCCCTTATTGATCTCATCATTTCCATCTATTCATTATTGCCAAAACATTCTCAAACCATATTTTGCTTTAGCTTGCTTCAACTCTTACTCTTGTAGCACAATCGATAGGTCCTTGTGGATTCGATCCCATACTATACTTACCTCGTTGCTGTGCACTTGCAGGTACTTAAGTTGGGTAAAACTTGAAGACAAACCCAGCTTGCATCAAGTTTTTGGCGCCGTTGCCGGGGACCTTCTTGTCTACAAGATCGGACGAGAATCTAGACTAAAGCGCATTTTACTCTATTATCATTTTGTTCTTTTTGTAGGCACAACTTGAGCGTGCCATGGCTGGAGAAATACGTGACCAGCAACCAAATCCTTGGAGGAACCATCTTGATGAGCCGCCTTTGGACGAGGTCCAAGACCGCATACCACGAGAAGGCCTTGGACCGGAGCTTAACCGAGCCGATAGGCTACACCGAGGAGACCTAGGCGATCACCAAGGAGGGGAGAACCAAGAGACCGTTGGAGACAGTGACTCTAGACCAGAGCTTCTCCAAAGCCGTAGCCCTATCCGGACTTACGAGGGCCACCAGTTTGAGATCAAGCCGCGAGTCATTGCTTTGGTAAAACAAAGTCAATACCACGGGCTTATCGAAGAAGATCCGTTGGATCATGTCGATTCTTTTGAAGAATTGTGCAGCACAACTAGTGCAAATGGAGTTCCGGGCGACTACTTGAGATGCCGGCTCTTTACTTTTACCTTGGCGGGAAAAGCACTCAAGTGGCTCAAGTCTCTCCCGTCTCGCTCAATCACTACATGGATGGAGTTCAAGAAAGCTTTTCTTGGTCAGTTTTATACAAAGCAGCGGACTAGCTTGATGAGGAGCAAGATCGTTGGCTTTCAGCAAGGGCCAATAGAGCCGTATCATGAGGGATTGGAGCGCTTCAAGGAATACATAAGAGATTGCCCACAACATGGCTTCTCGGAAGTAAACTTGTGGAACACGTTTTATGAGGGAATAAGGCGCGAGCACAAGCTGTATCTTGATATAGCTAGCAACGGGAACTTCATGAGTAAGTCCATAGAGGAAGCCAAAACATTGATTGATAACCTAGCGGTCAGTGACAGCAAGAATCAACCGAGCTATGAAGAAACGATCAAGGCAATCAATGCGAGACCGGGACTAGTTGAGTTTGAGGAGCTGAAGTCCATGATCGCTAAGCTTTTGGAGAGAGAACCGGAGCATCGCTTGAGCCCCCGTGAGAGCAAGATACAACGGACCAACATCGATGAGAGGGAGTGCTTTACATAAGCAAGCAAGAGATACAACATCCGGCTGAAACCCGACTTGGCGCTAAGGACCATGGAGGAGAGCTTAAGGCTTTGATCTATGAGTTCATTGGTGAACAGAGAAAGGCGAACAAGGAGATCAATGAGAAGATACACTATGTGTATCACGACTTGAACAATAAATTTGGGTCGCTAGAGTCGCACATCAAGGAGCTTGATCTTCAAATAGCAAACATAGCCGGTACAATCAAGAAACCGCTTGGAGTCCTCCCTGGTCGAACTGAGGCTAACCCCAAGAAGGAACATATAGCGGCCATCACCCTTAGGAGCGGTACGCAGTTAGACGAAGTGGAGATGCCACCGGAGCTCATAAGGAAAGAACCTCAACCGGAGGTAATACTGGAAAGTGTGGAAGAAGCGGCTGGCGAGCAAACAAAGACAAATCTTGAGGAGAGCGCCGCGCCAACAACACCTACTCTGCGCGTATATAAGCCAAAAGTGCCCTACCCCGGATCAGTGAAGAAGCCCAAGAAAGAGAAAGAGCAAGCAAAGTTGAAGGACCTTGTGAGCCAACTAAGCGTAAGGCTCCCTTTTGTCGATGCTTGCATGATTATTCCATCATTGAGGAAGTATATGAAGAGCATACTCACTAGCAACTTGAGTCTAGAAGAGGGAGTGATGTTGATAACAGAAGATTGTAGCCTAGCCCTCCAAAACAAAACCCCGGAGAAGCTTGACGACCCGGGGAGCTTTGTTCTCTCATGCCAAATCGGAGGTACGATCTTTAAACGCTGCCTTTGTGACTTAGGGTCTAGCGTGAATCTTATGCCCTATACAGTGGCCAAGCGCCTTGGCATAACAAGCTTTAGACCCACAAAGATTCAGTTGGTCTTTGCTGATCGATCGGTGAGGCGGCCCATTGGCATCGTGAGTGATGTACAAGTCATGATTGGTAAATGTTTCATAC
The DNA here is from genome assembly GCA_902728155.2 of Microthlaspi erraticum. Taxonomy (NCBI): domain Eukaryota; kingdom Viridiplantae; phylum Streptophyta; class Magnoliopsida; order Brassicales; family Brassicaceae; genus Microthlaspi; species Microthlaspi erraticum. Next base: position 9,538 of record CACVBM020000398.1, on the reverse strand, counting down.
CGGCTGACTTTGTGGTGCTGGAACTAGACCAAGAACCAAGAGATCCCCTGATCTTAGGGCGACCTTTCTTAGCCACAGCCGGCGCCATTATTGATGTCAAGGGAGGAAAGATAGACTTACACTTGGGAGACTTGGTAATGAAGTTTCAAATTGACAAAACTTTGGAAAAGCCAACTATCGACGGGTTCTCTTTCTTGGTGGACAATTTAAGTGAGGTGTCTGAAGGAGTGTATGAGGAGCTGATAATGGACGACCCCTTAGAAGTGGCACTAACCCGTGTGGAGAAAGAAGGAGGCTATTTTAGTAGAGAAGCGCGAGACATAGCCAAATCACTCGATAACGCGGAGACGTACAAGAACTTGGTAGCTTATGTTGGCTTGGAGGAAGAAGTAATGGGCACAAACGCCTCAAGGGATGCATCCAAGCCGTCAAAGGAGCCATGGAGTGAGTTGAGCGCTCCAAAAGTCGAGCTCAAGGAGCTCCCCGTAGGGCTAAGGTACGCATTTCTCGGTCCCAACAATACATACCCGGTGATAATCAATTCAAATCTATCAAATGTAGAGACCGCGCTATTACTTTGTGAACTAAGAAAACACCGCAAAGCCCTTGGGTACACCCTTGAGGATATAACCGGTATTTCCCCAGAACTTTGTATGCACAGGATACATCTCGAGGATGAGTCTAAGTCCTCCATAGAGCATCAAAGGAGACTAAATCCAAACCTGAAAGATGTGGTGAAGAAGGAGATAATGAAACTCTTGGAAGCTGGAGTGATATACCCTATCTCGGACAGTACATGGGTGAGCCCGGTCCACGTAGTTCCAAAGAAAGGAGGAGTGACGGTTATAAGGAACGAGAATGAAGAGCTCATACCCACCAGAACGATCACTGGCCACCGGATGTGTATGACTATCGTAAACTCAATGCCGCGACCAGAAAAGACCATTTTCCCTTACCTTTTATAGATCAAATGCTTGAAAGGCTTGCTAACCATCCTTACTATTGTTTCTTAGATGGTTACTCAGGTTTTTTCCAAATCCCAATCCATCCCGACGACCAAGAGAAGACAACATTCACATGTCCATATGGAACGTTCGCGTATAGGCGAATGCCTTTTGGCTTGTGTAATGCACCGGCTACGTTTCAAAGATGCATGATGTCAATCTTCACAGACTACATAGAAGACATAATGGAGGTATTCATGGATGATTTCTCAGTTTATGGCACATCCTTTGATGTTTGTTTGTCAAATCTTAGCAAGGTCCTCAAGAGATGTGAAGAGAAGCATCTAGTGCTAAATTGGGAGAAGTGCCATTTCATGGTGAGAGATGGGATAGTGCTCGGTCATAGAATCTCGGAGAAAGGCATTGAGGTTGACAAAGCCAAGATCGAGGTAATGGTGAACTTGGAACCGCCCAAGAACGTCAAAGGAGTAAGAAGCTTCCTAGGGCACGCGGGATTTTATAGGAGGTTCATAAAAGATTTCTCCAAGATAGCGCGCCCTCTCACTCAGTTACTTTGCAAAGAAGTGGCGTTTGAATTCAGTGGAGAATGCCTCGCGGCGTTCAAGAAAATCAAAGAAGCTCTCATTAGCGCGCCGATTGTACAATCACCGGATTGGGAGCTTCCTTTTGAGATTATGTGCGACGCAAGCGACTACGCCGTTGGAGCTGTGTTAGGCCAAAGGAAAGAGAAGAAACTCCACGTCATATACTATGCAAGCCGGACCCTCGACGAGGCACAATGCAACTATGCCACCACGGAGAAGGAGTTATTGGCGATTGTCTTTGCATTCGAGAAGTTTCGCTCATATCTCGTTGGCTCCAAGGTTATAGTACATACCGATCACGCGGCTCTCAAGTATCTGCTGTCAAAGAAAGATGCAAAGCCAAGACTTATACGCTGGATACTTCTTTTGCAAGAATTTGACCTAAAGATCATCGATAGGAAAGGCGCGGAGAATGGCGTGGCCGACCATCTTTCAAGAATGAGAATCGAAGAGAGCATACCTATAGATGACTCATTACCAGAGGAAACGGTCTATGCGGTAAGCGCAGTACCTATGTCGAGGAAAGAGACCCCACCAAAAGCGACCACGGAGAGGAGAAATGCCTTTGGCGCGCCGTGGTATCGTCATATAGCCAACTATCTCGCGGCCGACATAGAGCCTCCAAACTTCTATGGATACAAGAAGAAGAAATTCTTGAAAGACATCAGATTTTACTTCTGGGACGAGCCATACCTCTACAAGAAGTGCCAAGACGGATTGTTTAGAAAATGCGTGCCGGAGGAAGAGATAGCCGGGATTCTCCATGGATGTCACGGATCAGCTTACGCAGGTCATTTTGCTACGTTCAAGACAGTCTCTAAGGTCTTGCAAGCGGGTTTTTGGTGGCCTACAATGTTTAAAGACGCTCAAGCATTCATCTCACGTTGTGATGCTTGCCAAAGAATGGGGAACATAAGCAAAAGGAATGAAATGCCGCAAAACTTTATCTTGGAAGTTGAGGTGTTCGATGTTTGGGGAATTGATTTCATGGGACCCTTCCCCACATCCTTTGGAGATCAATACATCCTAGTAGCAGTGGACTATGTCTCCAAGTGGGTTGAGGCAATAGCAGCTCCAACAAATGACTCGAGCGTGGTGATAAAAATGTTCAAATCTATCATATTCCCAAGATTTGGAGTTCCAAGAGTTGTGATAAGTGATGGAGGCTCACACTTCATCAATCGGATCTTTGCAAACCTTCTAAAGAAATATGGAGTGCGGCACAAGGTAGCAAGCCCTTATCATCCACAAACAAGCGGCCAAGTGGAGATTTCAAACAGGGAATTGAAGAGCATCCTACAAAAGACGACCGGGAAGAATAGAAAGGATTGGTCAGCCAAGCTAGATGACGCTCTTTGGGCGTATAGAACGCTTTCAAAACACCTCTCGGGACAACTCCATTTCATCTTGTCTATGGCAAAGCGTGCCATCTACCGGTGGAACTAGAGTATAAGGCAGCTTGGGCGGTCAAGGAGCTAAACTTTAACCTTAAAACCGCAGCGGAGAGGCGCCTGATCCAACTGAACGAGCTTGAGGAGATAAGACACTTGGCTTACGAGAACACCAAAATCTACAAAGAAAAGACCAAAGCTCTCCATGATAGGAAGATAGTGCCTAAGTCTTTCGCCGCTAACGACCAGGTTCTGCTTTTCAACTCAAGACTCAAGCTTTTTCCCGGCAAACTACGCTCAAGATGGTCTGGCCCGTTCAAGATAAAAGAAGTCAAGCCATATGGAGCAGTGGTTCTTTGGGACCCTAGTGGAGGAGACTTCACCGTAAACGGTCAGAGGCTAAAACCATACCTAGCCAACTCGGAAAAGGGAATAGAGGAAATCATACCTTTGGCCGATGCACCACAAGAATAAGAAAGAGAAGGAGTCAAGCTAAATGACTTAAAACAAAAGCGCTTTATGGGAGGCAACCCATATGGTTTTTAACTATTATTTCTATTTTGCAGGAGTTTTTCAAAAATCAAACAAAAATACAAAAATATTTTCTTAGGATGAAGACCCAAAGGAGACCAAACAATGGAAGTGTCCCACCCAATGAGCCCACCCTTGTACAAGGCGTTTCTCTTCCAAAAGGTAAGTAAACTCTCACCTAGTATTCATTTCTAATCACTCTTGATCTTCACTTGAAAAATCGTTTAAACCATTGCACTTTATCAAATATATTTCATGGTTTAACTTGATTTACTTTTGATGATTGGAAAGAATACATAATCACTTGTCAAAACTCATTCTGCTCACTGAAATTACAAGAGATTGAACTATAGTTTGAAATTTGGATCATTGACCAAGACCAAATAAGAATTTATAGTTTGTGCTTTAATCTCTTGGATTGTGAACTTCAAGTTGGTCACTTGAGGATCACAATCTGAGAAACCATCTAATCATGATTTCAAGTGTTTTGCAAGGAGTTACCATTTGACAGGAAGGAGAAATAAAGCAAACCTATCACCACCTCAAAACCAACATGCATATGGCGGCCAAAGGGAGGTTAAAAGGAGATACAAGGCCATCACACGAAACAAGGCGGCCACCACTTGGGAATGACACAGGAGGGTTATTAAAACAATTCGGTCGAAGAAAATCTCAATTGGCCCGAGTGGATTTGAAGAAATTCAATCCGGACATTTCTCTCGGCCATCGGCCAAATTACGGCCAACTCCTAAACGGCGTGACCAAAGTCCACCAAACTTCACAGGCGACCATAAAATCACATTTTGGTCGGCAAATCCAAAAGATAGGACGGAGAAATCATCACGGATCATGAGATAGACGACGGAGCTCATTCTGGCCGATGGCGCGCAAGCAATATGGCCGACAAAACCAAATCACGGCATAGGCGCGCCAACCGGTTGGAAAACTCTTCTTTGAGCTTAACTAACACTTTTATGCAGGAAGAAACGAAAAGGAACGAGCCAAACTTCACATGGCCAAGGAAACTCCTTCCCGGAGCCGACTTGACCATTTTGTGAAGGAAGTCTCAATCCGCTCGTACAAATGCTCCCAAACTTCACCAGAGGCTATAAAATACCAGGTTGGTCGATGAAATTTCAATATAGGTCATGAAATTTTGACGGTTTGTTCTGTAGTTCACAGCACCACATTTTGGCCGACCGAATATACCAATCTCGGCCAAAACACAAACCGGCGGAAACCAAGGCCTGAAATTAAAAACTCACCGACCAATATTGCCTAAAGAAGTGTAGAATGACCCAAACCGGAACTGATCTTCATTATAAATTGGTCGACAATTGGTAACATCATCCTAAACCTTTTTCTTTTCAATTTTTCATTTGAACTTCATGTTATGCCTCTCTTAATCCGATTTGATTTCACCGGGACGGTGCAAGTTAAGTCTGGGGGGATTACTAACAATGTTTGTTCATTTTGGCATTTTCATTTGCATTTTTTCCCTTTTATCGAGTCGTTTTTATTGAGTCAAAATTTTTGTCGAGAATCATGACCTTATCTTGGATCTAACCATGGTTGTACTAATGTTTAAGTGACCATTGAGCAGTTCTTGGCAATACATCTTACCACAGGTGCACTATGAGTTGATCGATCTACCAAAAACGCCTACATCTCTAAAGACTTGAGAAGGATCCATCTTTGACTCCGCCCTTAATGAACTTAATCTTCTCAGCTAGGGGCTTGGCATACAAATGGCATGATTCCTCATCCTCTCCATCAAATGAAAAAGTCTTAGTGAGTTCGTGCTTCCCTCTCTCTCCCCTTCAAATTTAAAGAAAAAGCGTAAAGGTCCAAGTAACCGGGGATTCGGTGGCAAACACCATCAATACTCGCGTCTGTGGAAGATCCAAGCAAAACCTCTATAATAAAGAGAAGGAGTTGAATAAAAAAATACTTCGCTACCCTAAAAAAGGGATGAATCAACTCAAAGAAGTGAGAAGAGAGAGAGGAGAAACATGGAGTAAAAGACAAGTGCCAAACAAGGGGATGAGTAAGAGTCTAAAAGCCGGCTGATCGATACTCCCTAGTTGAGACCACACCTTTAGAAATGAAAGGAGTCAAGGGTGGCGAATTGGATTGTCCAAGGAGAGGTGGACCGCTTTGGGAAAATCGCAAAACTCATGGTATGTACTTTGTTCTTAATTCAAAACTTGCCAATGCTGTTTCATGTGGATTACTAAAGCATAAGTCAATTTGGATTTCCAAAAGATTTGAGAGTTCTCACGTTTTCAAACCTCTTTTCCTGCTTAGTTTGCTTGGGGACAAGCAAAAGGCTAAGTCTGGGGGAGTTGATATCACCATATTTTACATGATTTTACTATATAATTACCTATGTTTTCAAACGGTTTTTGCAAGATTCTTTGCCTTTAGAGGTAGTTTTCTTGTATTTGTGGGATTTGAAGTCTTTGTAGGTGAAAATCAAAAAGGATGCAAAAAGGAGTAAAAGAGCCCTAAATCAAGATCCATGCAAGTTTCCAAGTCAAGAAGATCATTTTATCTCCAAGTGTTAGTTCTCGCTGCGCGCAGAACGAAGCTTCGGAAGTTTGGCCGCGCGCGGAGGAGTTCCCGACGTCCAAAAGTTACGATCTTGATATGGAAAGATAGATACTTGAGTCATGCATCACGTCGAAGTGGAATGAAGCCATTTGGATCAACTATGAGGCCTAGACTTATTTTCTACCGAGACATGTCCGGTAAGCGAGTAAACGAAGCCCATGGAGGATTTGGAGTGTCTAATGGCCCGAGCAGCAGCGCCAAAGGCCTTGATCGAATAGAGAAGAGGCCTGGCTAATGTTTGGAGCTTTCCTTGGTACAATGTCGGCCCATACACGACGTGGAGAAGAAGGCTCGGCGCATGAGAAACTTTCCTTTTCAGCATGAAGAAAACCCTACGCGACTTCGCCCATATATACATGTTTTTAGCCGCTGAGAAAGAGTCGAGAGTGTCAAGGTGTGCGCCGTCAGAGAAGAAGAGGAATACCCCCAAGAAGGAAGAAGTGAAGCCCTCGGATCCAAGCCGAAGGACGCGCTCAACTCGTTCATCTTTGTTCTTGTTTCCATTTCTTTTGATTTTGGAGTTTTAAAGGGAGAATCCGATTTGTTTCATCAATAGAGAAGCTTTCTTCATCCCTTTTCTCTTTTAATATTCGCATAATGCTTTCATTCAAATCTTGTTTGTTTGTTTGCATCATGGCCGAGTAGATCTCTTACTAGGCCGAGGAGATCTATGGTGGCCTGATGAGATCTTGTGAATTGGGATATCTTATGGAGTTCTTCACCTTTACTTGAGCTTAATGCGTTTACTTTTCTGACATCTAGCATCGGATCTTAGGTTAATATACTCTCCAAAAGCTGAATTAGATCTCGGAACTAGTATTTGGTGAGCAATAGTCAGCCAACGAAAGTTGAGTTATGAGTATTGTGAACAATTGAATCTTGAACATCTTTAATGCATGTTTGCAACTTCTAATAACCAACGAAAGCTGAGTCTATTAGGTTGTTTAAACATAGTGGTTGGAGCCACGAAAGTGGAAAAACTATATCTTAGTGATTTAAGTTCAAGAACGGTCTTAATGAATCTCTTTCACTTGATTTCTTTGTTTAAGTTTGTTGCATCTCGGCGATCCACCATTGTCTAGTGTTTGATCTCATTCATTTCCATCTATTCATTATTGCCAAAACATTCTCAAACCATATTTTGCTTTAGCTTGCTTCAACTCTTACTCTTGTAGCACAATCGATAGGTCCTTGTGGATTCGATCCCATACTATACTTACCTCGTTGCTGTGCACTTGCAGGTACTTAAGTTGGGTAAAACTTGAAGACAAACCCAGCTTGCATCAGTAGAGCGTGAACAAGAAATCCCACCTAAAGTGCATCTTGTATTACTGGTCTGGTTCTGATATCAAAGTTGCTGAGGGTCGTATACTGTCTTCAGATCCTGAGGATTTCATCAATGACATTCCATTAGGGCCTAACTCTGTGAAGGTGCTGGTAGAAACTGCAATCATGACGGAGGCTTTTCTGTGGAGACCTGCACCTGACATGTTTACAGTTGCACAAGCGGTTGGAGAAATTATTGCTTGGCCTCAATGTTCTGCTCTACTCATAGACAATGGCGTCGAATCAGAAGACATTGCTCTGAAGGTAACTTTTTCTTATTTAGTAGACACATGAAGACTTTTGTAATCCTTGCTTAATCTTTTCTGCATGTTTTTGATAGAGCCCCAACGCCAGTTCTGTAAACCTCTGCAAGCTAATGGATTGGTCAACAAATGATGAAGAGTTCGTGGCTGAGGGCAGATGGCAGTCTACTGATCCTAAAGCGACAGTTAATGGACTGCCTCTTGGTCCAAATGCGGTTAAGGTATTTGTGGATGTCGTCCACTATCCTGACACATTTCTATGGAGGCCAACAGCAGAACTTTCAAACATGGAGGACTCTCTCAAATCGTTCGTAGCATGGCCAGTTAACAGGGTTGATTTCGGTGGGGAAATGCCAAAGACACCAGTAATATCATCTCCGACGATGTTTACTGCAGTAACTCCACCAGCTCCGGCAAAGAATCCGCAGCAGACTCCTACATGTTCTCCTGATGATCAGGTATCTCATTTAATACTAACTAGATTTACCTAAATCTCCGTAGGATATGTATCTCACTCTATAGTCAATTACTTTGATCTAGCAGCATAACATGGAAAGAAACTATGTCCAAGAAAATCAGAAATGCATCTTGATGGATATGAGTGGAGAGAACCGTGTGGTCGCCGAAGGTCGATGGTCTTCAGATGACCCAGACCTGACAGTACACTTTGTTCCATTAGGACATGATGGAGTTCGTGTATGGGTGGATGTAGTTAAGGTGAGTGATGCAGAGGTGTGGAGGCCTTCTTCCTATATTGAATGTATGGAAGACGCATTAGGCAGTACAATAGCATGGCCTAAGGAGAAGGTGGTCATCGTCTAATCTGCTGTAAGACATCTCTCCAATCTCGTTTCATCACATCTGTTTGTGATTGTAATGACTACAATGTTGTTTTAATATTCAATAAGACTTGTGTTGAGACTTGTATGATATTTGGAGATTGAGATATTGTGTTGAGAAATCTGGATTTGGTTTAATGTACTTGGTTCTCTCAGTGTTTCTTGATTTCGTGGCAAATAATATTTGGTTCTTGAAGCAATAATATTTGGGTTTCAAATTTTAGCTTTCAAAAGTTGCTACACAAGAGTTTTAGATAGGACAAAAACGGCGTCACTATACACCATATACATTGCAAGGTAAATTACCTATTGCATTATTTAACTTAGCACTAAATACGAGCCACGATACGATCTCAAATAGCGTATTATAAAGGCTATGGCATGATATAACTTAGCACTCAATACATGCCACGATATACTTTCTAATAGCGAACAATAAAGCTTATAATATCATCTAGAATAGCGTTAAAATGTGCTATTACAATACAGAATATAGCGTCATATCAACGCTATAGTAGAAAAACATATAATAGCATACCTTAAAAAGCGCTATTGTATGTGGGGACCCTAACATAGCTCCGGCTACCACAGCGTCTATGAAAACGCCATCAAACATCATTGATAGCGTTAATACGGTGCTGTCAATGGCCATATTTCTTGTAGTGGCAAGAACAGGCTGAGAAGGCAGTCATTGAGACATTAGGCTTGGGCCGAACAACGCAGCACCTGCTCGTCCGGCTACTTCGTTATTGGGAGGTCTTCAGCGTGAACAACCCTCTCCACTTTAAAGGAATTGTTCTCCTCATGATCGACGAACAGGTATTAAATGGGTTTGTTATAATGTCTTAGAAATTAAGAAAAATGCTATGTAATGGTGATGAATCTTGATTGTGATGGGGATTGATTATGTTTTGCATAGTAAGGCTGAAGACTTTGTTAATAACTCTGTTTTTGATGCTTGTTTGATATTTCACAGAAATGCCATGTGAAGAAGAAGGATATTAGGAAGTTTCTTGATGGTATCTA
>CACVBM020000397.1:0-13855 GCA_902728155.2 Microthlaspi erraticum | reverse complement strand
TTCTATACATGACTATGAGGACAAACATGAGTGAAACGGTCTCAATCCAAGGGAGGAACATCAAATGGACCAAATTTGGGATCCGGAAGAGGTAAGGAGTCCGAAATGTACCTCTGTGACTCCACATTGTGGAAACTCACTTGTAGTGTATAAGATGAACTAGATGGACCCATACTTACCCAAACATGGATTAATAGCTTCTATACATGACTATGAGGACAAACATGACTGAAACGGTCTCAATCCAAGGGAGGAACATCAAATGGACCAAATTTGGGATCCGGAAGAGGTAAGGAGTCCGAAATGTACCTCTGTGACTCCACATTGTGGAAACTCACTTGTAGTGTATAAGATGAACTAGATGGACCCATACTTACCCAAACATGGATTAATAGTTCTATACATGACTATGAGGACAAACATGAGTGAAACGGTCTCAATCCAAGGGAGGAACATCAAATGGACCAAATTTGGGAACCGGAAGAGGTAAGGAGTCCGAAATGTACCTCTGTGACTCCACATTGAGGAAACTCACTTGTAGTGTATAAGATGAACTAGATGGACCCATACTTACCCAAACATGGATTAATAGTTCTCCACATTACTATGAGGACAAACATGAGTGAAACGGTCTCAATCCAAGGGAGGAACATCAAATGGACCAAATTTGGGAACCGGAAGAGGTAAGGAGTCCGAAATGTACCTCTGTGACTCCAGATTGAGGAAACTCACTTGTAGTGTATAAGATGAACTAGATGGACCCATACTTACCCAAACATGGATTAATAGCTTCTATACATGACTATGAGGACAAACATGACTGAAACGGTCTCAATCCAAGGGAGGAACATCAAATGGACCAAATTTGGGATCCGGAAGAGGTAAGGAGTCCGAAATGTACCTCTGTGACTCCACATTGTGGAAACTCACTTGTAGTGTATAAGATGAACTAGATGGACCCATACTTACCCAAACATGGATTAATAGTTCTATACATACTATGAGGACAAACATGAGTGAAACGGTCTCAATCCAAGGGAGAGAACATCAAATGGACCAAATTTGGGAACCGGAAGAGGTAAGGAGTCCGAAATGTACCTCTGTGACTCCAGATTGAGGAAACTCACTTGTAGTGTATAAGATGAACTAGATGGACCCATACTTACCCAAACATGGATTAATAGGTTCTACATTACTATGAGGACAAACATGAGTGAAACGGTCTCAATCCAAGGGAGGAACATCAAATGGACCAAATTTGGGAACCGGAAGAGGTAAGGAGTCCGAAATGTACCTCTGTGACTCCAGATTGAGGAAACTCACTTGTAGTGTATAAGATGAACTAGATGGACCCATACTTACCCAAACATGGATTAATAGGTTCTCCACATTACTATGAGGACAAACATGAGTGAAACGGTCTCAATCCAAGGGAGGAACATCAAATGGACCAAATTTGGGAACCGGAAGAGGTAAGGAGTCCGAAATGTACCTCTGTGACTCCAGATTGAGGAAACTCACTTGTAGTGTATAAGATGAACTAGATGGACCCATACTTACCCAAACATGGATTAATAGGTTTCCACATTACTATGAGGACAAACATGAGTGAAACGGTCTCAATCCAAGGGAGGAACATCAAATGGACCAAATTTGGGAACCGGAAGAGGTAAGGAGTCCGAAATGTACCTCTGTGACTCCAGATTGAGGAAACTCACTTGTAGTGTATAAGATGAACTAGATGGACCCATACTTACCCAAACATGGATTAATAGGTTCTCCACATTACTATGAGGACAAACATGAGTGAAACGGTCTCAATCCAAGGGAGGAACATCAAATGGACCAAATTTGGGAACCGGAAGAGGTAAGGAGTCCGAAATGTACCTCTGTGACTCCACATTGTGGAAACTCACTTGTAGTGTATAAGATGAACTAGATGGACCCATACTTACCCAAACATGGATTAATAGGTTCTACACATGACTATGAGGACAAACATGAGTGAAACGGTCTCAATCCAAGGGAGGAACATCAAATGGACCAAATTTGGGAACCGGAAGAGGTAAGGAGTCCGAAATGTACCTCTGTGACTCCAGATTGAGGAAACTCACTTGTAGTGTATAAGATGAACTAGATGGACCCATACTTACCCAAACATGGATTAATAGGTTCTCCACATTACTATGAGGACAAACATGAGTGAAACGGTCTCAATCCAAGGGAGGAACATCAAATGGACCAAATTTGGGAACCGGAAGAGGTAAGGAGTCCGAAATGTACCTCTGTGACTCCACATTGAGGAAACTCACTTGTAGTGTATAAGATGAACTAGATGGACCCATACTTACCCAAACATGGATTAATAGGTTCTCCACATACTATGAGGACAAACATGAGTGAAACGGTCTCAATCCAAGGGAGGAACATCAAATGGACCAAATTTGGGAACCGGAAGAGGTAAGGAGTCCGAAATGTACCTCTGTGACTCCAGATTGAGGAAACTCACTTGTAGTGTATAAGATGAACTAGATGGACCCATACTTACCCAAACATGGATTAATAGGTTCTCCACATTACTATGAGGACAAACATGAGTGAAACGGTCTCAATCCAAGGGAGGAACATCAAATGGACCAAATTTGGGAACCGGAAGAGGTAAGGAGTCCGAAATGTACCTCTGTGACTCCACATTGAGGAAACTCACTTGTAGTGTATAAGATGAACTAGATGGACCCATACTTACCCAAACATGGATTAATAGGTTCTCCACATTACTATGAGGACAAACATGAGTGAAACGGTCTCAATCCAAGGGAGGAACATCAAATGGACCAAATTTGGGAACCGGAAGAGGTAAGGAGTCCGAAATGTACCTCTGTGACTCCAGATTGAGGAAACTCACTTGTAGTGTATAAGATGAACTAGATGGACCCATACTTACCCAAACATGGATTAATAGGTTCTCCACATTACTATGAGGACAAACATGAGTGAAACGGTCTCAATCCAAGGGAGGAACATCAAATGGACCAAATTTGGGAACCGGAAGAGGTAAGGAGTCCGAAATGTACCTCTGTGACTCCACATTGAGGAAACTCACTTGTAGTGTATAAGATGAACTAGATGGACCCATACTTACCCAAACATGGATTAATAGGTTCTCCACATTACTATGAGGACAAACATGAGTGAAACGGTCTCAATCCAAGGGAGGAACATCAAATGGACCAAATTTGGGAACCGGAAGAGGTAAGGAGTCCGAAATGTACCTCTGTGACTCCACATTGAGGAAACTCACTTGTAGTGTATAAGATGAACTAGATGGACCCATACTTACCCAAACATGGATTAATAGGTTCTCCACATTACTATGAGGACAAACATGAGTGAAACGGTCTCAATCCAAGGGAGGAACATCAAATGGACCAAATTTGGGAACCGGAAGAGGTAAGGAGTCCGAAATGTACCTCTGTGACTCCAGATTGAGGAAACTCACTTGTAGTGTATAAGATGAACTAGATGGACCCATACTTACCCAAACATGGATTAATAGGTTCTCCACATACTATGAGGACAAACATGAGTGAAACGGTCTCAATCCAAGGGAGGAACATCAAATGGACCAAATTTGGGAACCGGAAGAGGTAAGGAGTCCGAAATGTACCTCTGTGACTCCAGATTGAGGAAACTCACTTGTAGTGTATAAGATGAACTAGATGGACCCATACTTACCCAAACATGGATTAATAGGTTCTCCACATACTATGAGGACAAACATGAGTGAAACGGTCTCAATCCAAGGGAGGAACATCAAATGGACCAAATTTGGGAACCGGAAGAGGTAAGGAGTCCGAAATGTACCTCTGTGACTCCAGATTGAGGAAACTCACTTGTAGTGTATAAGATGAACTAGATGGACCCATACTTACCCAAACATGGATTAATAGGTTCTCCACATGACTATGAGGACAAACATGAGTGAAACGGTCTCAATCCAAGGGAGGAACATCAAATGGACCAAATTTGGGAACCGGAAGAGGTAAGGAGTCCGAAATGTACCTCTGTGACTCCACATTGAGGAAACTCACTTGTAGTGTATAAGATGAACTAGATGGACCCATACTTACCCAAACATGGATTAATAGGTTCTCCACATACTATGAGGACAAACATGAGTGAAACGGTCTCAATCCAAGGGAGGAACATCAAATGGACCAAATTTGGGAACCGGAAGAGGTAAGGAGTCCGAAATGTACCTCTGTGACTCCAGATTGAGGAAACTCACTTGTAGTGTATAAGATGAACTAGATGGACCCATACTTACCCAAACATGGATTAATAGGTTCTCCACATGACTATGAGGACAAACATGAGTGAAACGGTCTCAATCCAAGGGAGGAACATCAAATGGACCAAATTTGGGAACCGGAAGAGGTAAGGAGTCCGAAATGTACCTCTGTGACTCCACATTGAGGAAACTCACTTGTAGTGTATAAGATGAACTAGATGGACCCATACTTACCCAAACATGGATTAATAGGTTCTCCACATGACTATGAGGACAAACATGAGTGAAACGGTCTCAATCCAAGGGAGGAACATCAAATGGACCAAATTTGGGAACCGGAAGAGGTAAGGAGTCCGAAATGTACCTCTGTGACTCCACATTGAGGAAACTCACTTGTAGTGTATAAGATGAACTAGATGGACCCATACTTACCCAAACATGGATTAATAGTTCTCCACATGACTATGAGGACAAACATGAGTGAAACGGTCTCAATCCAAGGGAGGAACATCAAATGGACCAAATTTGGGAACCGGAAGAGGTAAGGAGTCCGAAATGTACCTCTGTGACTCCACATTGTGGAAACTCACTTGTAGTGTATAAGATGAACTAGATGGACCCATACTTACCCAAACATGGATTAATAGGTTCTCCACATTACTATGAGGACAAACATGAGTGAAACGGTCTCAATCCAAGGGAGGAACATCAAATGGACCAAATTTGGGAACCGGAAGAGGTAAGGAGTCCGAAATGTACCTCTGTGACTCCACATTGAGGAAACTCACTTGTAGTGTATAAGATGAACTAGATGGACCCATACTTACCCAAACATGGATTAATAGGTTCTCCACATGACTATGAGGACAAACATGAGTGAAACGGTCTCAATCCAAGGGAGGAACATCAAATGGACCAAATTTGGGAACCGGAAGAGGTAAGGAGTCCGAAATGTACCTCTGTGACTCCACATTGAGGAAACTCACTTGTAGTGTATAAGATGAACTAGATGGACCCATACTTACCCAAACATGGATTAATAGGTTCTCCACATACTATGAGGACAAACATGAGTGAAACGGTCTCAATCCAAGGGAGGAACATCAAATGGACCAAATTTGGGAACCGGAAGAGGTAAGGAGTCCGAAATGTACCTCTGTGACTCCAGATTGAGGAAACTCACTTGTAGTGTATAAGATGAACTAGATGGACCCATACTTACCCAAACATGGATTAATAGTTCTCCACATGACTATGAGGACAAACATGAGTGAAACGGTCTCAATCCAAGGGAGGAACATCAAATGGACCAAATTTGGGAACCGGAAGAGGTAAGGAGTCCGAAATGTACCTCTGTGACTCCACATTGTGGAAACTCACTTGTAGTGTATAAGATGAACTAGATGGACCCATACTTACCCAAACATGGATTAATAGGTTCTCCACATACTATGAGGACAAACATGAGTGAAACGGTCTCAATCCAAGGGAGGAACATCAAATGGACCAAATTTGGGAACCGGAAGAGGTAAGGAGTCCGAAATGTACCTCTGTGACTCCACATTGAGGAAACTCACTTGTAGTGTATAAGATGAACTAGATGGACCCATACTTACCCAAACATGGATTAATAGGTTCTCCACATGACTATGAGGACAAACATGAGTGAAACGGTCTCAATCCAAGGGAGGAACA
Organism: Microthlaspi erraticum; assembly: GCA_902728155.2. Classification (NCBI taxonomy): domain Eukaryota; kingdom Viridiplantae; phylum Streptophyta; class Magnoliopsida; order Brassicales; family Brassicaceae; genus Microthlaspi; species Microthlaspi erraticum. The sequence goes on along the minus strand of CACVBM020000397.1, from coordinate 7,869 downwards.
TCAAATGGACCAAATTTGGGAACCGGAAGAGGTAAGGAGTCCGAAATGTACCTCTGTGACTCCACATTGAGGAAACTCACTTGTAGTGTATAAGATGAACTAGATGGACCCATACTTACCCAAACATGGATTAATAGGTTCTCCACATTACTATGAGGACAAACATGAGTGAAACGGTCTCAATCCAAGGGAGGAACATCAAATGGACCAAATTTGGGAACCGGAAGAGGTAAGGAGTCCGAAATGTACCTCTGTGACTCCACATTGAGGAAACTCACTTGTAGTGTATAAGATGAACTAGATGGACCCATACTTACCCAAACATGGATTAATAGGTTCTACACATGACTATGAGGACAAACATGAGTGAAACGGTCTCAATCCAAGGGAGGAACATCAAATGGACCAAATTTGGGAACCGGAAGAGGTAAGGAGTCCGAAATGTACCTCTGTGACTCCACATTGAGGAAACTCACTTGTAGTGTATAAGATGAACTAGATGGACCCATACTTACCCAAACATGGATTAATAGGTTCTCCACATGACTATGAGGACAAACATGAGTGAAACGGTCTCAATCCAAGGGAGGAACATCAAATGGACCAAATTTGGGAACCGGAAGAGGTAAGGAGTCCGAAATGTACCTCTGTGACTCCACATTGTGGAAACTCACTTGTAGTGTATAAGATGAACTAGATGGACCCATACTTACCCAAACATGGATTAATAGGTTCTCCACATACTATGAGGACAAACATGAGTGAAACGGTCTCAATCCAAGGGAGGAACATCAAATGGACCAAATTTGGGAACCGGAAGAGGTAAGGAGTCCGAAATGTACCTCTGTGACTCCACATTGAGGAAACTCACTTGTAGTGTATAAGATGAACTAGATGGACCCATACTTACCCAAACATGGATTAATAGGTTCTACACATGACTATGAGGACAAACATGAGTGAAACGGTCTCAATCCAAGGGAGGAACATCAAATGGACCAAATTTGGGAACCGGAAGAGGTAAGGAGTCCGAAATGTACCTCTGTGACTCCACATTGTGGAAACTCACTTGTAGTGTATAAGATGAACTAGATGGACCCATACTTACCCAAACATGGATTAATAGGTTCTCCACATACTATGAGGACAAACATGAGTGAAACGGTCTCAATCCAAGGGAGGAACATCAAATGGACCAAATTTGGGAACCGGAAGAGGTAAGGAGTCCGAAATGTACCTCTGTGACTCCACATTGTGGAAACTCACTTGTAGTGTATAAGATGAACTAGATGGACCCATACTTACCCAAACATGGATTAATAGGTTCTCCACATGACTATGAGGACAAACATGAGTGAAACGGTCTCAATCCAAGGGAGGAACATCAAATGGACCAAATTTGGGAACCGGAAGAGGTAAGGAGTCCGAAATGTACCTCTGTGACTCCACATTGTGGAAACTCACTTGTAGTGTATAAGATGAACTAGATGGACCCATACTTACCCAAACATGGATTAATAGGTTCTACACATGACTATGAGGACAAACATGAGTGAAACGGTCTCAATCCAAGGGAGGAACATCAAATGGACCAAATTTGGGAACCGGAAGAGGTAAGGAGTCCGAAATGTACCTCTGTGACTCCACATTGAGGAAACTCACTTGTAGTGTATAAGATGAACTAGATGGACCCATACTTACCCAAACATGGATTAATAGGTTCCACATGACTATGAGGACAAACATGAGTGAAACGGTCTCAATCCAAGGGAGGAACATCAAATGGACCAAATTTGGGAACCGGAAGAGGTAAGGAGTCCGAAATGTACCTCTGTGACTCCACATTGAGGAAACTCACTTGTAGTGTATAAGATGAACTAGATGGACCCATACTTACCCAAACATGGATTAATAGGTTCTACACATGACTATGAGGACAAACATGAGTGAAACGGTCTCAATCCAAGGGAGGAACATCAAATGGACCAAATTTGGGAACCGGAAGAGGTAAGGAGTCCGAAATGTACCTCTGTGACTCCACATTGAGGAAACTCACTTGTAGTGTATAAGATGAACTAGATGGACCCATACTTACCCAAACATGGATTAATAGGTTCTCCACATGACTATGAGGACAAACATGAGTGAAACGGTCTCAATCCAAGGGAGGAACATCAAATGGACCAAATTTGGGAACCGGAAGAGGTAAGGAGTCCGAAATGTACCTCTGTGACTCCACATTGTGGAAACTCACTTGTAGTGTATAAGATGAACTAGATGGACCCATACTTACCCAAACATGGATTAATAGGTTCTCCACATGACTATGAGGACAAACATGAGTGAAACGGTCTCAATCCAAGGGAGGAACATCAAATGGACCAAATTTGGGAACCGGAAGAGGTAAGGAGTCCGAAATGTACCTCTGTGACTCCACATTGTGGAAACTCACTTGTAGTGTATAAGATGAACTAGATGGACCCATACTTACCCAAACATGGATTAATAGGTTCTCCACATGACTATGAGGACAAACATGAGTGAAACGGTCTCAATCCAAGGGAGGAACATCAAATGGACCAAATTTGGGAACCGGAAGAGGTAAGGAGTCCGAAATGTACCTCTGTGACTCCACATTGTGGAAACTCACTTGTAGTGTATAAGATGAACTAGATGGACCCATACTTACCCAAACATGGATTAATAGGTTCTCCACATGACTATGAGGACAAACATGAGTGAAACGGTCTCAATCCAAGGGAGGAACATCAAATGGACCAAATTTGGGAACCGGAAGAGGTAAGGAGTCCGAAATGTACCTCTGTGACTCCACATTGAGGAAACTCACTTGTAGTGTATAAGATGAACTAGATGGACCCATACTTACCCAAACATGGATTAATAGGTTCTCCACATGACTATGAGGACAAACATGAGTGAAACGGTCTCAATCCAAGGGAGGAACATCAAATGGACCAAATTTGGGAACCGGAAGAGGTAAGGAGTCCGAAATGTACCTCTGTGACTCCACATTGAGGAAACTCACTTGTAGTGTATAAGATGAACTAGATGGACCCATACTTACCCAAACATGGATTAATAGGTTCTACACATGACTATGAGGACAAACATGAGTGAAACGGTCTCAATCCAAGGGAGGAACATCAAATGGACCAAATTTGGGAACCGGAAGAGGTAAGGAGTCCGAAATGTACCTCTGTGACTCCACATTGAGGAAACTCACTTGTAGTGTATAAGATGAACTAGATGGACCCATACTTACCCAAACATGGATTAATAGGTTCTCCACATGACTATGAGGACAAACATGAGTGAAACGGTCTCAATCCAAGGGAGGAACATCAAATGGACCAAATTTGGGAACCGGAAGAGGTAAGGAGTCCGAAATGTACCTCTGTGACTCCACATTGAGGAAACTCACTTGTAGTGTATAAGATGAACTAGATGGACCCATACTTACCCAAACATGGATTAATAGGTTCTCCACATGACTATGAGGACAAACATGAGTGAAACGGTCTCAATCCAAGGGAGGAACATCAAATGGACCAAATTTGGGAACCGGAAGAGGTAAGGAGTCCGAAATGTACCTCTGTGACTCCACATTTGGAAACTCACTTGTAGTGTATAAGATGAACTAGATGGACCCATACTTACCCAAACATGGATTAATAGGTTCTCCACATGACTATGAGGACAAACATGAGTGAAACGGTCTCAATCCAAGGGAGGAACATCAAATGGACCAAATTTGGGAACCGGAAGAGGTAAGGAGTCCGAAATGTACCTCTGTGACTCCACATTGTGGAAACTCACTTGTAGTGTATAAGATGAACTAGATGGACCCATACTTACCCAAACATGGATTAATAGGTTCTACACATGACTATGAGGACAAACATGAGTGAAACGGTCTCAATCCAAGGGAGGAACATCAAATGGACCAAATTTGGGAACCGGAAGAGGTAAGGAGTCCGAAATGTACCTCTGTGACTCCACATTGTGGAAACTCACTTGTAGTGTATAAGATGAACTAGATGGACCCATACTTACCCAAACATGGATTAATAGGTTCTCCACATGACTATGAGGACAAACATGAGTGAAACGGTCTCAATCCAAGGGAGGAACATCAAATGGACCAAATTTGGGAACCGGAAGAGGTAAGGAGTCCGAAATGTACCTCTGTGACTCCACATTGAGGAAACTCACTTGTAGTGTATAAGATGAACTAGATGGACCCATACTTACCCAAACATGGATTAATAGGTTCTCCACATGACTATGAGGACAAACATGAGTGAAACGGTCTCAATCCAAGGGAGGAACATCAAATGGACCAAATTTGGGAACCGGAAGAGGTAAGGAGTCCGAAATGTACCTCTGTGACTCCACATTGTGGAAACTCACTTGTAGTGTATAAGATGAACTAGATGGACCCATACTTACCCAAACATGGATTAATAGGTTCTACACATGACTATGAGGACAAACATGAGTGAAACGGTCTCAATCCAAGGGAGGAACATCAAATGGACCAAATTTGGGAACCGGAAGAGGTAAGGAGTCCGAAATGTACCTCTGTGACTCCACATTGTGGAAACTCACTTGTAGTGTATAAGATGAACTAGATGGACCCATACTTACCCAAACATGGATTAATAGGTTCTCCACATGACTATGAGGACAAACATGAGTGAAACGGTCTCAATCCAAGGGAGGAACATCAAATGGACCAAATTTGGGAACCGGAAGAGGTAAGGAGTCCGAAATGTACCTCTGTGACTCCACATTGTGGAAACTCACTTGTAGTGTATAAGATGAACTAGATGGACCCATACTTACCCAAACATGGATTAATAGGTTCTCCACATGACTATGAGGACAAACATGAGTGAAACGGTCTCAATCCAAGGGAGGAACATCAAATGGACCAAATTTGGGAACCGGAAGAGGTAAGGAGTCCGAAATGTACCTCTGTGACTCCACATTGAGGAAACTCACTTGTAGTGTATAAGATGAACTAGATGGACCCATACTTACCCAAACATGGATTAATAGGTTCTCCACATGACTATGAGGACAAACATGAGTGAAACGGTCTCAATCCAAGGGAGGAACATCAAATGGACCAAATTTGGGAACCGGAAGAGGTAAGGAGTCCGAAATGTACCTCTGTGACTCCACATTGAGGAAACTCACTTGTAGTGTATAAGATGAACTAGATGGACCCATACTTACCCAAACATGGATTAATAGGTTCTCCACATGACTATGAGGACAAACATGAGTGAAACGGTCTCAATCCAAGGGAGGAACATCAAATGGACCAAATTTGGGAACCGGAAGAGGTAAGGAGTCCGAAATGTACCTCTGTGACTCCACATTGTGGAAACTCACTTGTAGTGTATAAGATGAACTAGATGGACCCATACTTACCCAAACATGGATTAATAGGTTCTCCACATGACTATGAGGACAAACATGAGTGAAACGGTCTCAATCCAAGGGAGGAACATCAAATGGACCAAATTTGGGAACCGGAAGAGGTAAGGAGTCCGAAATGTACCTCTGTGACTCCACATTGTGGAAACTCACTTGTAGTGTATAAGATGAACTAGATGGACCCATACTTACCCAAACATGGATTAATAGGTTCTACACATGACTATGAGGACAAACATGAGTGAAACGGTCTCAATCCAAGGGAGGAACATCAAATGGACCAAATTTGGGAACCGGAAGAGGTAAGGAGTCCGAAATGTACCTCTGTGACTCCACATTGAGGAAACTCACTTGTAGTGTATAAGATGAACTAGATGGACCCATACTTACCCAAACATGGATTAATAGGTTCTACACATGACTATGAGGACAAACATGAGTGAAACGGTCTCAATCCAAGGGAGGAACATCAAATGGACCAAATTTGGGAACCGGAAGAGGTAAGGAGTCCGAAATGTACCTCTGTGACTCCACATTGAGGAAACTCACTTGTAGTGTATAAGATGAACTAGATGGACCCATACTTACCCAAACATGGATTAATAGGTTCTCACATGACTATGAGGACAAACATGAGTGAAACGGTCTCAATCCAAGGGAGGAACATCAAATGGACCAAATTTGGGAACCGGAAGAGGTAAGGAGTCCGAAATGTACCTCTGTGACTCCACATTGAGGAAACTCACTTGTAGTGTATAAGATGAACTAGATGGACCCATACTTACCCAAACATGGATTAATAGGTTCTCCACATGACTATGAGGACAAACATGAGTGAAACGGTCTCAATCCAAGGGAGGAACATCAAATGGACCAAATTTGGGAACCGGAAGAGGTAAGGAGTCCGAAATGTACCTCTGTGACTCCACATTGTGGAAACTCACTTGTAGTGTATAAGATGAACTAGATGGACCCATACTTACCCAAACATGGATTAATAGGTTCTACACATGACTATGAGGACAAACATGAGTGAAACGGTCTCAATCCAAGGGAGGAACATCAAATGGACCAAATTTGGGAACCGGAAGAGGTAAGGAGTCCGAAATGTACCTCTGTGACTCCACATTGTGGAAACTCACTTGTAGTGTATAAGATGAACTAGATGGACCCATACTTACCCAAACATGGATTAATAGGTTCTACACATGACTATGAGGACAAACATGAGTGAAACGGTCTCAATCCAAGGGAGGAACATCAAATGGACCAAATTTGGGAACCGGAAGAGGTAAGGAGTCCGAAATGTACCTCTGTGACTCCACATTGTGGAAACTCACTTGTAGTGTATAAGATGAACTAGATGGACCCATACTTACCCAAACATGGATTAATAGGTTCTCCACATGACTATGAGGACAAACATGAGTGAAACGGTCTCAATCCAAGGGAGGAACATCAAATGGACCAAATTTGGGAACCGGAAGAGGTAAGGAGTCCGAAATGTACCTCTGTGACTCCACATTGAGGAAACTCACTTGTAGTGTATAAGATGAACTAGATGGACCCATACTTACCCAAACATGGATTAATAGGTTCTCCACATGACTATGAGGACAAACATGAGTGAAACGGTCTCAATCCAAGGGAGGAACATCAAATGGACCAAATTTGGGAACCGGAAGAGGTAAGGAGTCCGAAATGTACCTCTGTGACTCCACATTGAGGAAACTCACTTGTAGTGTATAAGATGAACTAGATGGACCCATACTTACCCAAACATGGATTAATAGGTTCTCCACATGACTATGAGGACAAACATGAGTGAAACGGTCTCAATCCAAGGGAGGAACATCAAATGGACCAAATTTGGGAACCGGAAGAGGTAAGGAGTCCGAAATGTACCTCTGTGACTCCACATTGAGGAAACTCACTTGTAGTGTATAAGATGAACTAGATGGACCCATACTTACCCAAACATGGATTAATAGGTTCTCCACATGACTATGAGGACAAACATGAGTGAAACGGTCTCAATCCAAGGGAGGAACATCAAATGGACCAAATTTGGGAACCGGAAGAGGTAAGGAGTCCGAAATGTACCTCTGTGACTCCACATTGAGGAAACTCACTTGTAGTGTATAAGATGAACTAGATGGACCCATACTTACCCAAACATGGATTAATAGGTTCTCCACATGACTATGAGGACAAACATGAGTGAAACGGTCTCAATCCAAGGGAGGAACATCAAATGGACCAAATTTGGGAACCGGAAGAGGTAAGGAGTCCGAAATGTACCTCTGTGACTCCACATTGTGGAAACTCACTTGTAGTGTATAAGATGAACTAGATGGACCCATACTTACCCAAACATGGATTAATAGGAGGAAACATGAGTGA
>CACVBM020000396.1:0-13872 GCA_902728155.2 Microthlaspi erraticum | reverse complement strand
TTCCACAATGTGGAGTCACAGAGGTACATTTCCGACTCCTTACCTCTTCCAGTTCCCAAATTAGGTCCATTTGATGTTCCTCCCTTGGATTGAGACCGTTTCACTCGTGTTTGTCCTCATAGTCATGTGTAGAACCTATTAATCCATGTTTGGGTTAGTATGGGTCCATTTAGTTCATCTTATACACTACAAGTGAGTTTCCACAATGTGGAGTCACAGAGGTACTTTTCCGACTCCTTACCTCTTCTGGTTCCCAAATTAGGTCCATTTGATGTTCCTCCCTTGGATTGAGACCGTTTCACTCATGTTTGTCCTCATTCATGTTATGTAGATCTATAATCCATGTTTGGGATAAGTATGGGTCCATCTAGTTCATCTTATACACTACAAGTGATTTTCCACAATGTGGAGTCACAGAGGTACATTTCCGACTCCTACCTCTTCCGGTTCCCAAATTAGGTCCATTTGATGTTCCTCCCTTGGATTGAGACCGTTTCACTCATGTTTGTCCTCATAGTCATGTGTAGAACCTATTAATCCATGTTTGGGATAAGTATGGGTCCATCTAGTTCATCTTATTCACTACAAGTGAGTTTCCACAATGTGGAGTCACAGAGGTACATTTCGGACTCCTTACCTCTTCCGGTTCCCAAATTAGGTCCATTTGATGTTCCTCCCTTGAATTGAGACCGTTTCACTCATGTTTGTCCTCATAGTCATGTGTAGAACCTATTAATCCATGTTTGGATAAGTATGGGTCCATCTAGTTCATCTTATACACTACAAGTGAGTTTCCACAATGTGGAGTCACAGAGGTACATTTCGGACTCCTTACCTCTTCCGGTTCCCAAATTAGGTCCATTTGATGTTCCTCCCTTGGATTGAGACCGTTTCACTCATGTTTGTCCTCATAGTCATGTGTAGAACCTATTAATCCATGTTGGGATAAGTATGGGTCCATCTAGTTCATCTTATACACTACAAGTGAGTTTCCACAATGTGGAGTCACAGAGGTACATTTCGGACTCCTTACCTCTTCCGGTTCCCAAATTAGGTCCATTTGATGTTCCTCCCTTGGATTGAGACCGTTTCACTCATGTTTGTCCTCATAGTCATGTGTAGAACCTATTAATCCATGTTTGGGATAGTATGGGTCCATCTAGTTCATCTTATACACTACAAGTGAGTTTCCACAATGTGGAGTCACAGAGGTACATTTCGGACTCCTTACCTCTTCGGTTCCCAAATTAGGTCCATTTGATGTTCCTCCCTTGGATTGAGACCGTTTCACTCATGTTTGTCCTCATAGTCATGTGTATAACCTATTAATCCATGTTTGGGTAAGTATGGGTCCATCTAGTTCATCTTATACACTACAAGTGAGTTTCCACAATGTGGAGTCACAGAGGTACATTTCGGACTCCTTACCTCTTCCGGTTCCCAAATTAGGTCCATTTGATGTTCCTCCCTTGGATTGAGACCGTTTCACTCATGTTTGTCCTCATAGTCATGTGTAGAACCTATTAATCCATGTTGGGTAAGTATGGGTCCATCTAGTTCATCTTATACACTACAAGTGAGTTTCCACAATGTGGAGTCACAGAGGTACATTTCGGACTCCTTACCTCTTCCGGTTCCCAAATTAGGTCCATTTGATGTTCCTCCCTTGGATTGAGACCGTTTCACTCATGTTTGTCCTCATAGTCATGTGTAGAACCTATTAATCCATGTTTGGGTAAGTATGGGTCCATCTAGTTCATCTTATACACTACAAGTGAGTTTCCACAATGTGGAGTCACAGAGGTACATTTCGGACTCCTTACCTCTTCCGGTTCCCAAATTAGGTCCATTTGATGTTCCTCCCTTGGATTGAGACCGTTTCACTCATGTTTGTCCTCATAGTCATGTGTAGAACCTATTAATCCATGTTTGGGTAGTATGGGTCCATCTAGTTCATCTTATACACTACAAGTGAGTTTCCACAATGTGGAGTCACAGAGGTACATTTCGGACTCCTTACCTCTTCCGGTTCCCAAATTAGGTCCATTTGATGTTCCTCCCTTGGATTGAGACCGTTTCACTCATGTTTGTCCTCATAGTCATGTGTAGAACCTATTAATCCATGTTTGGGTTAAGTATGGGTCCATCTAGTTCATCTTATACACTACAAGTGAGTTTCCACAATGTGGAGTCACAGAGGTACATTTCGGACTCCTTACCTCTTCCGGTTCCCAAATTAGGTCCATTTGATGTTCCTCCCTTGGATTGAGACCGTTTCACTCATGTTTGTCCTCATAGTCATGTGTAGAACCTATTAATCCATGTTTGGGTTAGTATGGGTCCATCTAGTTCATCTTATACACTACAAGTGAGTTTCCACAATGTGGAGTCACAGAGGTACATTTCGGACTCCTTACCTCTTCCGGTTCCCAAATTAGGTCCATTTGATGTTCCTCCCTTGGATTGAGACCGTTTCACTCATGTTTGTCCTCATAGTCATGTGTAGAACCTATTAATCCATGTTTGGGATAAGTATGGGTCCATCTAGTTCATCTTATACACTACAAGTGAGTTTCCACAATGTGGAGTCACAGAGGTACATTTCGGACTCCTTACCTCTTCCGGTTCCCAAATTAGGTCCATTTGATGTTCCTCCCTTGGATTGAGACCGTTTCACTCATGTTTGTCCTCATAGTCATGTGTAGAACCTATTAATCCATGTTTGGGTAAGTATGGGTCCATCTAGTTCATCTTATACACTACAAGTGAGTTTCCACAATGTGGAGTCACAGAGGTACATTTCGGACTCCTTACCTCTTCCGGTTCCCAAATTAGGTCCATTTGATGTTCCTCCCTTGGATTGAGACCGTTTCACTCATGTTTGTCCTCATAGTCATGTGTAGAACCTATTAATCCATGTTTGGGTTAGTATGGGTCCATCTAGTTCATCTTATACACTACAAGTGAGTTTCCACAATGTGGAGTCACAGAGGTACATTTCGGACTCCTTACCTCTTCCGGTTCCCAAATTAGGTCCATTTGATGTTCCTCCCTTGGATTGAGACCGTTTCACTCATGTTTGTCCTCATAGTCATGTGTAGAACCTATTAATCCATGTTTGGGATAAGTATGGGTCCATCTAGTTCATCTTATACACTACAAGTGAGTTTCCACAATGTGGAGTCACAGAGGTACATTTCGGACTCCTTACCTCTTCCGGTTCCCAAATTAGGTCCATTTGATGTTCCTCCCTTGGATTGAGACCGTTTCACTCATGTTTGTCCTCATAGTCATGTGTAGAACCTATTAATCCATGTTTGGGTAAGTATGGGTCCATCTAGTTCATCTTATACACTACAAGTGAGTTTCCACAATGTGGAGTCACAGAGGTACATTTCGGACTCCTTACCTCTTCCGGTTCCCAAATTAGGTCCATTTGATGTTCCTCCCTTGGATTGAGACCGTTTCACTCATGTTTGTCCTCATAGTCATGTGTAGAACCTATTAATCCATGTTTGGGTTAAGTATGGGTCCATCTAGTTCATCTTATACACTACAAGTGAGTTTCCACAATGTGGAGTCACAGAGGTACATTTCGGACTCCTTACCTCTTCCGGTTCCCAAATTAGGTCCATTTGATGTTCCTCCCTTGGATTGAGACCGTTTCACTCATGTTTGTCCTCATAGTCATGTGTAGAACCTATTAATCCATGTTTGGGTAAGTATGGGTCCATCTAGTTCATCTTATACACTACAAGTGAGTTTCCACAATGTGGAGTCACAGAGGTACATTTCGGACTCCTTACCTCTTCCGGTTCCCAAATTAGGTCCATTTGATGTTCCTCCCTTGGATTGAGACCGTTTCACTCATGTTTGTCCTCATAGTCATGTGTAGAACCTATTAATCCATGTTTGGATAAGTATGGGTCCATCTAGTTCATCTTATACACTACAAGTGAGTTTCCACAATGTGGAGTCACAGAGGTACATTTCGGACTCCTTACCTCTTCCGGTTCCCAAATTAGGTCCATTTGATGTTCCTCCCTTGGATTGAGACCGTTTCACTCATGTTTGTCCTCATAGTCATGTGTAGAACCTATTAATCCATGTTTGGGATAAGTATGGGTCCATCTAGTTCATCTTATACACTACAAGTGAGTTTCCACAATGTGGAGTCACAGAGGTACATTTCGGACTCCTTACCTCTTCCGGTTCCCAAATTAGGTCCATTTGATGTTCCTCCCTTGGATTGAGACCGTTTCACTCATGTTTGTCCTCATAGTCATGTGTAGAACCTATTAATCCATGTTTGGGATAAGTATGGGTCCATCTAGTTCATCTTATACACTACAAGTGAGTTTCCACAATGTGGAGTCACAGAGGTACATTTCGGACTCCTTACCTCTTCCGGTTCCCAAATTAGGTCCATTTGATGTTCCTCCCTTGGATTGAGACCGTTTCACTCATGTTTGTCCTCATAGTCATGTGTAGAACCTATTAATCCATGTTTGGGATAAGTATGGGTCCATCTAGTTCATCTTATACACTACAAGTGAGTTTCCACAATGTGGAGTCACAGAGGTACATTTCGGACTCCTTACCTCTTCCGGTTCCCAAATTAGGTCCATTTGATGTTCCTCCCTTGGATTGAGACCGTTTCACTCATGTTTGTCCTCATAGTCATGTGTAGAACCTATTAATCCATGTTTGGGATAAGTATGGGTCCATCTAGTTCATCTTATACACTACAAGTGAGTTTCCACAATGTGGAGTCACAGAGGTACATTTCGGACTCCTTACCTCTTCCGGTTCCCAAATTAGGTCCATTTGATGTTCCTCCCTTGGATTGAGACCGTTTCACTCATGTTTGTCCTCATAGTCATGTGTAGAACCTATTAATCCATGTTTGGGTTAAGTATGGGTCCATCTAGTTCATCTTATACACTACAAGTGAGTTTCCACAATGTGGAGTCACAGAGGTACATTTCGGACTCCTTACCTCTTCCGGTTCCCAAATTAGGTCCATTTGATGTTCCTCCCTTGGATTGAGACCGTTTCACTCATGTTTGTCCTCATAGTCATGTGTAGAACCTATTAATCCATGTTTGGGTTAAGTATGGGTCCATCTAGTTCATCTTATACACTACAAGTGAGTTTCCACAATGTGGAGTCACAGAGGTACATTTCGGACTCCTTACCTCTTCCGGTTCCCAAATTAGGTCCATTTGATGTTCCTCCCTTGGATTGAGACCGTTTCACTCATGTTTGTCCTCATAGTCATGTGTAGAACCTATTAATCCATGTTTGGGTAAGTATGGGTCCATCTAGTTCATCTTATACACTACAAGTGAGTTTCCACAATGTGGAGTCACAGAGGTACATTTCGGACTCCTTACCTCTTCCGGTTCCCAAATTAGGTCCATTTGATGTTCCTCCCTTGGATTGAGACCGTTTCACTCATGTTTGTCCTCATAGTCATGTGTAGAACCTATTAATCCATGTTTGGGTAAGTATGGGTCCATCTAGTTCATCTTATACACTACAAGTGAGTTTCCACAATGTGGAGTCACAGAGGTACATTTCGGACTCCTTACCTCTTCCGGTTCCCAAATTAGGTCCATTTGATGTTCCTCCCTTGGATTGAGACCGTTTCACTCATGTTTGTCCTCATAGTCATGTGTAGAACCTATTAATCCATGTTTGGGTAAGTATGGGTCCATCTAGTTCATCTTATACACTACAAGTGAGTTTCCACAATGTGGAGTCACAGAGGTACATTTCGGACTCCTTACCTCTTCCGGTTCCCAAATTAGGTCCATTTGATGTTCCTCCCTTGGATTGAGACCGTTTCACTCATGTTTGTCCTCATAGTCATGTGTAGAACCTATTAATCCATGTTTGGGTTAAGTATGGGTCCATCTAGTTCATCTTATACACTACAAGTGAGTTTCCACAATGTGGAGTCACAGAGGTACATTTCGGACTCCTTACCTCTTCCGGTTCCCAAATTAGGTCCATTTGATGTTCCTCCCTTGGATTGAGACCGTTTCACTCATGTTTGTCCTCATAGTCATGTGTAGAACCTATTAATCCATGTTTGGGTAAGTATGGGTCCATCTAGTTCATCTTATACACTACAAGTGAGTTTCCACAATGTGGAGTCACAGAGGTACATTTCGGACTCCTTACCTCTTCCGGTTCCCAAATTAGGTCCATTTGATGTTCCTCCCTTGGATTGAGACCGTTTCACTCATGTTTGTCCTCATAGTCATGTGTAGAACCTATTAATCCATGTTTGGGTAAGTATGGGTCCATCTAGTTCATCTTATACACTACAAGTGAGTTTCCACAATGTGGAGTCACAGAGGTACATTTCGGACTCCTTACCTCTTCCGGTTCCCAAATTAGGTCCATTTGATGTTCCTCCCTTGGATTGAGACCGTTTCACTCATGTTTGTCCTCATAGTCATGTGTAGAACCTATTAATCCATGTTTGGGTAAGTATGGGTCCATCTAGTTCATCTTATACACTACAAGTGAGTTTCCACAATGTGGAGTCACAGAGGTACATTTCGGACTCCTTACCTCTTCCGGTTCCCAAATTAGGTCCATTTGATGTTCCTCCCTTGGATTGAGACCGTTTCACTCATGTTTGTCCTCATAGTCATGTGTAGAACCTATTAATCCATGTTTGGGTAAGTATGGGTCCATCTAGTTCATCTTATACACTACAAGTGAGTTTCCACAATGTGGAGTCACAGAGGTACATTTCGGACTCCTTACCTCTTCCGGTTCCCAAATTAGGTCCATTTGATGTTCCTCCCTTGGATTGAGACCGTTTCACTCATGTTTGTCCTCATAGTCATGTGTAGAACCTATTAATCCATGTTTGGGTAAGTATGGGTCCATCTAGTTCATCTTATACACTACAAGTGAGTTTCCACAATGTGGAGTCACAGAGGTACATTTCGGACTCCTTACCTCTTCCGGTTCCCAAATTAGGTCCATTTGATGTTCCTCCCTTGGATTGAGACCGTTTCACTCATGTTTGTCCTCATAGTCATGTGTAGAACCTATTAATCCATGTTTGGGTAAGTATGGGTCCATCTAGTTCATCTTATACACTACAAGTGAGTTTCCACAATGTGGAGTCACAGAGGTACATTTCGGACTCCTTACCTCTTCCGGTTCCCAAATTAGGTCCATTTGATGTTCCTCCCTTGGATTGAGACCGTTTCACTCATGTTTGTCCTCATAGTCATGTGTAGAACCTATTAATCCATGTTTGGGTAAGTATGGGTCCATCTAGTTCATCTTATACACTACAAGTGAGTTTCCACAATGTGGAGTCACAGAGGTACATTTCGGACTCCTTACCTCTTCCGGTTCCCAAATTAGGTCCATTTGATGTTCCTCCCTTGGATTGAGACCGTTTCACTCATGTTTGTCCTCATAGTCATGTGTAGAACCTATTAATCCATGTTTGGGTAAGTATGGGTCCATCTAGTTCATCTTATACACTACAAGTGAGTTTCCACAATGTGGAGTCACAGAGGTACATTTCGGACTCCTTACCTCTTCCGGTTCCCAAATTAGGTCCATTTGATGTTCCTCCCTTGGATTGAGACCGTTTCACTCATGTTTGTCCTCATAGTCATGTGTAGAACCTATTAATCCATGTTTGGGTAAGTATGGGTCCATCTAGTTCATCTTATACACTACAAGTGAGTTTCCACAATGTGGAGTCACAGAGGTACATTTCGGACTCCTTACCTCTTCCGGTTCCCAAATTAGGTCCATTTGATGTTCCTCCCTTGGATTGAGACCGTTTCACTCATGTTTGTCCTCATAGTCATGTGTAGAACCTATTAATCCATGTTTGGGTAAGTATGGGTCCATCTAGTTCATCTTATACACTACAAGTGAGTTTCCACAATGTGGAGTCACAGAGGTACATTTCGGACTCCTTACCTCTTCCGGTTCCCAAATTAGGTCCATTTGATGTTCCTCCCTTGGATTGAGACCGTTTCACTCATGTTTGTCCTCATAGTCATGTGTAGAACCTATTAATCCATGTTTGGGTAAGTATGGGTCCATCTAGTTCATCTTATACACTACAAGTGAGTTTCCACAATGTGGAGTCACAGAGGTACATTTCGGACTCCTTACCTCTTCCGGTTCCCAAATTAGGTCCATTTGATGTTCCTCCCTTGGATTGAGACCGTTTCACTCATGTTTGTCCTCATAGTCATGTGTAGAACCTATTAATCCATGTTTGGGTAAGTATGGGTCCATCTAGTTCATCTTATACACTACAAGTGAGTTTCCACAATGTGGAGTCACAGAGGTACATTTCGGACTCCTTACCTCTTCCGGTTCCCAAATTAGGTCCATTTGATGTTCCTCCCTTGGATTGAGACCGTTTCACTCATGTTTGTCCTCATAGTCATGTGTAGAACCTATTAATCCATGTTTGGGTAAGTATGGGTCCATCTAGTTCATCTTATACACTACAAGTGAGTTTCCACAATGTGGAGTCACAGAGGTACATTTCGGACTCCTTACCTCTTCCGGTTCCCAAATTAGGTCCATTTGATGTTCCTCCCTTGGATTGAGACCGTTTCACTCATGTTTGTCCTCATAGTCATGTGTAGAACCTATTAATCCATGTTTGGGTAAGTATGGGTCCATCTAGTTCATCTTATACACTACAAGTGAGTTTCCACAATGTGGAGTCACAGAGGTACATTTCGGACTCCTTACCTCTTCCGGTTCCCAAATTAGGTCCATTTGATGTTCCTCCCTTGGATTGAGACCGTTTCACTCATGTTTGTCCTCATAGTCATGTGTAGAACCTATTAATCCATGTTTGGGTAAGTATGGGTCCATCTAGTTCATCTTATACACTACAAGTGAGTTTCCACAATGTGGAGTCACAGAGGTACATTTCGGACTCCTTACCTCTTCCGGTTCCCAAATTAGGTCCATTTGATGTTCCTCCCTTGGATTGAGACCGTTTCACTCATGTTTGTCCTCATAGTCATGTGTAGAACCTATTAATCCATGTTTGGGTAAGTATGGGTCCATCTAGTTCATCTTATACACTACAAGTGAGTTTCCACAATGTGGAGTCACAGAGGTACATTTCGGACTCCTTACCTCTTCCGGTTCCCAAATTAGGTCCATTTGATGTTCCTCCCTTGGATTGAGACCGTTTCACTCATGTTTGTCCTCATAGTCATGTGTAGAACCTATTAATCCATGTTTGGGTAAGTATGGGTCCATCTAGTTCATCTTATACACTACAAGTGAGTTTCCACAATGTGGAGTCACAGAGGTACATTTCGGACTCCTTACCTCTTCCGGTTCCCAAATTAGGTCCATTTGATGTTCCTCCCTTGGATTGAGACCGTTTCACTCATGTTTGTCCTCATAGTCATGTGTAGAACCTATTAATCCATGTTTGGGTAAGTATGGGTCCATCTAGTTCATCTTATACACTACAAGTGAGTTTCCACAATGTGGAGTCACAGAGGTACATTTCGGACTCCTTACCTCTTCCGGTTCCCAAATTAGGTCCATTTGATGTTCCTCCCTTGGATTGAGACCGTTTCACTCATGTTTGTCCTCATAGTCATGTGTAGAACCTATTAATCCATGTTTGGGTAAGTATGGGTCCATCTAGTTCATCTTATACACTACAAGTGAGTTTCCACAATGTGGAGTCACAGAGGTACATTTCGGACTCCTTACCTCTTCCGGTTCCCAAATTAGGTCCATTTGATGTTCCTCCCTTGGATTGAGACCGTTTCACTCATGTTTGTCCTCATAGTCATGTGTAGAACCTATTAATCCATGTTTGGGTAAGTATGGGTCCATCTAGTTCATCTTATACACTACAAGTGAGTTTCCACAATGTGGAGTCACAGAGGTACATTTCGGACTCCTTACCTCTTCCGGTTCCCAAATTAGGTCCATTTGATGTTCCTCCCTTGGATTGAGACCGTTTCACTCATGTTTGTCCTCATAGTCATGTGTAGAACCTATTAATCCATGTTTGGGTAAGTATGGGTCCATCTAGTTCATCTTATACACTACAAGTGAGTTTCCACAATGTGGAGTCACAGAGGTACATTTCGGACTCCTTACCTCTTCCGGTTCCCAAATTAGGTCCATTTGATGTTCCTCCCTTGGATTGAGACCGTTTCACTCATGTTTGTCCTCATAGTCATGTGTAGAACCTATTAATCCATGTTTGGGTAAGTATGGGTCCATCTAGTTCATCTTATACACTACAAGTGAGTTTCCACAATGTGGAGTCACAGAGGTACATTTCGGACTCCTTACCTCTTCCGGTTCCCAAATTAGGTCCATTTGATGTTCCTCCCTTGGATTGAGACCGTTTCACTCATGTTTGTCCTCATAGTCATGTGTAGAACCTATTAATCCATGTTTGGGTAAGTATGGGTCCATCTAGTTCATCTTATACACTACAAGTGAGTTTCCACAATGTGGAGTCACAGAGGTACATTTCGGACTCCTTACCTCTTCCGGTTCCCAAATTAGGTCCATTTGATGTTCCTCCCTTGGATTGAGACCGTTTCACTCATGTTTGTCCTCATAGTCATGTGTAGAACCTATTAATCCATGTTTGGGTAAGTATGGGTCCATCTAGTTCATCTTATACACTACAAGTGAGTTTCCACAATGTGGAGTCACAGAGGTACATTTCGGACTCCTTACCTCTTCCGGTTCCCAAATTAGGTCCATTTGATGTTCCTCCCTTGGATTGAGACCGTTTCACTCATGTTTGTCCTCATAGTCATGTGTAGAACCTATTAATCCATGTTTGGGTAAGTATGGGTCCATCTAGTTCATCTTATACACTACAAGTGAGTTTCCACAATGTGGAGTCACAGAGGTACATTTCGGACTCCTTACCTCTTCCGGTTCCCAAATTAGGTCCATTTGATGTTCCTCCCTTGGATTGAGACCGTTTCACTCATGTTTGTCCTCATAGTCATGTGTAGAACCTATTAATCCATGTTTGGGTAAGTATGGGTCCATCTAGTTCATCTTATACACTACAAGTGAGTTTCCACAATGTGGAGTCACAGAGGTACATTTCGGACTCCTTACCTCTTCCGGTTCCCAAATTAGGTCCATTTGATGTTCCTCCCTTGGATTGAGACCGTTTCACTCATGTTTGTCCTCATAGTCATGTGTAGAACCTATTAATCCATGTTTGGGTAAGTATGGGTCCATCTAGTTCATCTTATACACTACAAGTGAGTTTCCACAATGTGGAGTCACAGAGGTACATTTCGGACTCCTTACCTCTTCCGGTTCCCAAATTAGGTCCATTTGATGTTCCTCCCTTGGATTGAGACCGTTTCACTCATGTTTGTCCTCATAGTCATGTGTAGAACCTATTAATCCATGTTTGGGTAAGTATGGGTCCATCTAGTTCATCTTATACACTACAAGTGAGTTTCCACAATGTGGAGTCACAGAGGTACATTTCGGACTCCTTACCTCTTCCGGTTCCCAAATTAGGTCCATTTGATGTTCCTCCCTTGGATTGAGACCGTTTCACTCATGTTTGTCCTCATAGTCATGTGTAGAACCTATTAATCCATGTTTGGGTAAGTATGGGTCCATCTAGTTCATCTTATACACTACAAGTGAGTTTCCACAATGTGGAGTCACAGAGGTACATTTCGGACTCCTTACCTCTTCCGGTTCCCAAATTAGGTCCATTTGATGTTCCTCCCTTGGATTGAGACCGTTTCACTCATGTTTGTCCTCATAGTCATGTGTAGAACCTATTAATCCATGTTTGGGTAAGTATGGGTCCATCTAGTTCATCTTATACACTACAAGTGAGTTTCCACAATGTGGAGTCACAGAGGTACATTTCGGACTCCTTACCTCTTCCGGTTCCCAAATTAGGTCCATTTGATGTTCCTCCCTTGGATTGAGACCGTTTCACTCATGTTTGTCCTCATAGTCATGTGTAGAACCTATTAATCCATGTTTGGGTAAGTATGGGTCCATCTAGTTCATCTTATACACTACAAGTGAGTTTCCACAATGTGGAGTCACAGAGGTACATTTCGGACTCCTTACCTCTTCCGGTTCCCAAATTAGGTCCATTTGATGTTCCTCCCTTGGATTGAGACCGTTTCACTCATGTTTGTCCTCATAGTCATGTGTAGAACCTATTAATCCATGTTTGGGTAAGTATGGGTCCATCTAGTTCATCTTATACACTACAAGTGAGTTTCCACAATGTGGAGTCACAGAGGTACATTTCGGACTCCTTACCTCTTCCGGTTCCCAAATTAGGTCCATTTGATGTTCCTCCCTTGGATTGAGACCGTTTCACTCATGTTTGTCCTCATAGTCATGTGTAGAACCTATTAATCCATGTTTGGGTAAGTATGGGTCCATCTAGTTCATCTTATACACTACAAGTGAGTTTCCACAATGTGGAGTCACAGAGGTACATTTCGGACTCCTTACCTCTTCCGGTTCCCAAATTAGGTCCATTTGATGTTCCTCCCTTGGATTGAGACCGTTTCACTCATGTTTGTCCTCATAGTCATGTGTAGAACCTATTAATCCATGTTTGGGTAAGTATGGGTCCATCTAGTTCATCTTATACACTACAAGTGAGTTTCCACAATGTGGAGTCACAGAGGTACATTTCGGACTCCTTACCTCTTCCGGTTCCCAAATTAGGTCCATTTGATGTTCCTCCCTTGGATTGAGACCGTTTCACTCATGTTTGTCCTCATAGTCATGTGTAGAACCTATTAATCCATGTTTGGGTAAGTATGGGTCCATCTAGTTCATCTTATACACTACAAGTGAGTTTCCACAATGTGGAGTCACAGAGGTACATTTCGGACTCCTTACCTCTTCCGGTTCCCAAATTAGGTCCATTTGATGTTCCTCCCTTGGATTGAGACCGTTTCACTCATGTTTGTCCTCATAGTCATGTGTAGAACCTATTAATCCATGTTTGGGTAAGTATGGGTCCATCTAGTTCATCTTATACACTACAAGTGAGTTTCCACAATGTGGAGTCACAGAGGTACATTTCGGACTCCTTACCTCTTCCGGTTCCCAAATTAGGTCCATTTGATGTTCCTCCCTTGGATTGAGACCGTTTCACTCATGTTTGTCCTCATAGTCATGTGTAGAACCTATTAATCCATGTTTGGGTAAGTATGGGTCCATCTAGTTCATCTTATACACTACAAGTGAGTTTCCACAATGTGGAGTCACAGAGGTACATTTCGGACTCCTTACCTCTTCCGGTTCCCAAATTAGGTCCATTTGATGTTCCTCCCTTGGATTGAGACCGTTTCACTCATGTTTGTCCTCATAGTCATGTGTAGAACCTATTAATCCATGTTTGGGTAAGTATGGGTCCATCTAGTTCATCTTATACACTACAAGTGAGTTTCCACAATGTGGAGTCACAGAGGTACATTTCGGACTCCTTACCTCTTCCGGTTCCCAAATTAGGTCCATTTGATGTTCCTCCCTTGGATTGAGACCGTTTCACTCATGTTTGTCCTCATAGTCATGTGTAGAACCTATTAATCCATGTTTGGGTAAGTATGGGTCCATCTAGTTCATCTTATACACTACAAGTGAGTTTCCACAATGTGGAGTCACAGAGGTACATTTCGGACTCCTTACCTCTTCCGGTTCCCAAATTAGGTCCATTTGATGTTCCTCCCTTGGATTGAGACCGTTTCACTCATGTTTGTCCTCATAGTCATGTGTAGAACCTATTAATCCATGTTTGGTAAGTATGGGTCTATCCAGTTCATCTTATACACTACAAGTGAGTTTCCA
>CACVBM020000395.1:0-13878 GCA_902728155.2 Microthlaspi erraticum | reverse complement strand
TGAGGACAAACATGAGTGAAACGGTCTCAATCCAAGGGAGGAACATCAAATGGACCAAATTTGGGAACCGGAAGAGGTAAGGAGTCCGAAATGTACCTCTGTGACTCCACATTGAGGAAACTCACTTGTAGTGTATAAGATGAACTAGATGGACCCATACTTACCCAAACATGGATTAATAGTTCTATACATGACTATGAGGACAAACATGAGTGAAACGGTCTCAATCCAAGGGAGGAACATCAAATGGACCAAATTTGGGAACCGGAAGAGGTAAGGAGTCCGAAATGTACCTCTGTGACTCCACATTGAGGAAACTCACTTGTAGTGTATAAGATGAACTAGATGGACCCATACTTACCCAAACATGGATTAATAGTTCTCCACATTACTATGAGGACAAACATGAGTGAAACGGTCTCAATCCAAGGGAGGAACATCAAATGGACCAAATTTGGGAACCGGAAGAGGTAAGGAGTCCGAAATGTACCTCTGTGCCTCCACATTGTGGAAACTCACTTGTAGTGTATAAGATGAACTAGATGGACCCATACTTACCAAAACATGGATTAATAGCTTCTACACATGACTATGAGGACAAACATGAGTGAAACGGTCTCAATCCAAGGGAGGAACATCAAATGGACCAAATTTGGGAACCGGAAGAGGTAAGGAGTCCGAAATGTACCTCTGTGCCTCCACATTGTGGAAACTCACTTGTAGTGTATAAGATGAACTAGATGGACCCATACTTACCAAAACATGGATTAATAGCTTCTACACATGACTATGAGGACAAACATGAGTGAAACGGTCTCAATCCAAGGGAGGAACATCAAATGGACCAAATTTGGGAACCGGAAGAGGTAAGGAGTCCGAAATGTACCTCTGTGCCTCCACATTGTGGAAACTCACTTGTAGTGTATAAGTGAACTAGATGGACCCATACTTACCAAAACATGGATTAATAGCTTCTACACATGACTATGAGGACAAACATGAGTGAAACGGTCTCAATCCAAGGGAGGAACATCAAATGGACCAAATTTGGGAACCGGAAGAGGTAAGGAGTCCGAAATGTACCTCTGTGCCTCCACATTGTGGAAACTCACTTGTAGTGTATAAATGGAACTAGATGGACCCATACTTACCAAAACATGGATTAATAGCTTCTACACATGACTATGAGGACAAACATGAGTGAAACGGTCTCAATCCAAGGGAGGAACATCAAATGGACCAAATTTGGGAACCGGAAGAGGTAAGGAGTCCGAAATGTACCTCTGTGCCTCCACATTGTGGAAACTCACTTGTAGTGTATAAATGAACTAGATGGACCCATACTTACCAAAACATGGATTAATAGCTTCTACACATGACTATGAGGACAAACATGAGTGAAACGGTCTCAATCCAAGGGAGGAACATCAAATGGACCAAATTTGGGAACCGGAAGAGGTAAGGAGTCCGAAATGTACCTCTGTGCCTCCACATTGTGGAAACTCACTTGTAGTGTATAAATGGAACTAGATGGACCCATACTTACCAAAACATGGATTAATAGCTTCTACACATGACTATGAGGACAAACATGAGTGAAACGGTCTCAATCCAAGGGAGGAACATCAAATGGACCAAATTTGGGAACCGGAAGAGGTAAGGAGTCCGAAATGTACCTCTGTGCCTCCACATTGTGGAAACTCACTTGTAGTGTATAAGATGAACTAGATGGACCCATACTTACCAAAACATGGATTAATAGCTTCTACACATGACTATGAGGACAAACATGAGTGAAACGGTCTCAATCCAAGGGAGGAACATCAAATGGACCAAATTTGGGAACCGGAAGAGGTAAGGAGTCCGAAATGTACCTCTGTGCCTCCACATTGTGGAAACTCACTTGTAGTGTATAAATGAACTAGATGGACCCATACTTACCAAAACATGGATTAATAGCTTCTACACATGACTATGAGGACAAACATGAGTGAAACGGTCTCAATCCAAGGGAGGAACATCAAATGGACCAAATTTGGGAACCGGAAGAGGTAAGGAGTCCGAAATGTACCTCTGTGACTCCACATTGAGGAAACTCACTTGTAGTGTATAAGATGAACTAGATGGACCCATACTTACCCAAACATGGATTAATAGTTCTACACATGACTATGAGGACAAACATGAGTGAAACGGTCTCAATCCAAGGGAGGAACATCAAATGGACCAAATTTGGGAACCGGAAGAGGTAAGGAGTCCGAAATGTACCTCTGTGACTCCACATTGTGGAAACTCACTTGTAGTGTATAAGATGAACTAGATGGACCCATACTTACCCAAACATGGATTAATAGTTCTCCACATGACTATGAGGACAAACATGAGTGAAACGGTCTCAATCCAAGGGAGGAACATCAAATGGACCAAATTTGGGAACCGGAAGAGGTAAGGAGTCCGAAATGTACCTCTGTGACTCCACATTGTGGAAACTCACTTGTAGTGTATAAGATGAACTAGATGGACCCATACTTACCCAAACATGGATTAATAGGTTCTCCACATTACTATGAGGACAAACATGAGTGAAACGGTCTCAATCCAAGGGAGGAACATCAAATGGACCAAATTTGGGAACCGGAAGAGGTAAGGAGTCCGAAATGTACCTCTGTGATTGTGGAAACTCACTTGTAGTGTATAAGATGAACTAGATGGACCCATACTTACCCAAACATGGATTAATAGGTTCTATACATGACTATGAGGACAAACATGAGTGAAACGGTCTCAATCCAAGGGAGGAACATCAAATGGACCAAATTTGGGAACCGGAAGAGGTAAGGAGTCCGAAATGTACCTCTGTGACTCCACATTGTGGAAACTCACTTGTAGTGTATAAGATGAACTAGATGGACCCATACTTACCCAAACATGGATTAATAGGTTCTCCACATTACTATGAGGACAAACATGAGTGAAACGGTCTCAATCCAAGGGAGGAACATCAAATGGACCAAATTTGGGAACCGGAAGAGGTAAGGAGTCCGAAATGTACCTCTGTGACTCCACATTGTGGAAACTCACTTGTAGTGTATAAGATGAACTAGATGGACCCATACTTACCCAAACATGGATTAATAGGTTCTCCACATTACTATGAGGACAAACATGAGTGAAACGGTCTCAATCCAAGGGAGGAACATCAAATGGACCAAATTTGGGAACCGGAAGAGGTAAGGAGTCCGAAATGTACCTCTGTGACTCCACATTGAGGAAACTCACTTGTAGTGTATAAGATGAACTAGATGGACCCATACTTACCCAAACATGGATTAATAGGTTCTCCACATGACTATGAGGACAAACATGAGTGAAACGGTCTCAATCCAAGGGAGGAACATCAAATGGACCAAATTTGGGAACCGGAAGAGGTAAGGAGTCCGAAATGTACCTCTGTGACTCCACATTGTGGAAACTCACTTGTAGTGTATAAGATGAACTAGATGGACCCATACTTACCCAAACATGGATTAATAGGTTCTCCACATGACTATGAGGACAAACATGAGTGAAACGGTCTCAATCCAAGGGAGGAACATCAAATGGACCAAATTTGGGAACCGGAAGAGGTAAGGAGTCCGAAATGTACCTCTGTGACTCCACATTGAGGAAACTCACTTGTAGTGTATAAGATGAACTAGATGGACCCATACTTACCCAAACATGGATTAATAGGTTCTCCACATACTATGAGGACAAACATGAGTGAAACGGTCTCAATCCAAGGGAGGAACATCAAATGGACCAAATTTGGGAACCGGAAGAGGTAAGGAGTCCGAAATGTACCTCTGTGACTCCACATTGAGGAAACTCACTTGTAGTGTATAAGATGAACTAGATGGACCCATACTTACCCAAACATGGATTAATAGGTTCTCCACATGACTATGAGGACAAACATGAGTGAAACGGTCTCAATCCAAGGGAGGAACATCAAATGGACCAAATTTGGGAACCGGAAGAGGTAAGGAGTCCGAAATGTACCTCTGTGACTCCACATTGAGGAAACTCACTTGTAGTGTATAAGATGAACTAGATGGACCCATACTTACCCAAACATGGATTAATAGGTTCTCCACATGACTATGAGGACAAACATGAGTGAAACGGTCTCAATCCAAGGGAGGAACATCAAATGGACCAAATTTGGGAACCGGAAGAGGTAAGGAGTCCGAAATGTACCTCTGTGACTCCACATTGAGGAAACTCACTTGTAGTGTATAAGATGAACTAGATGGACCCATACTTACCCAAACATGGATTAATAGGTTCTCCACATTACTATGAGGACAAACATGAGTGAAACGGTCTCAATCCAAGGGAGGAACATCAAATGGACCAAATTTGGGAACCGGAAGAGGTAAGGAGTCCGAAATGTACCTCTGTGACTCCACATTGTGGAAACTCACTTGTAGTGTATAAGATGAACTAGATGGACCCATACTTACCCAAACATGGATTAATAGGTTCTCCACATTACTATGAGGACAAACATGAGTGAAACGGTCTCAATCCAAGGGAGGAACATCAAATGGACCAAATTTGGGAACCGGAAGAGGTAAGGAGTCCGAAATGTACCTCTGTGACTCCACATTGAGGAAACTCACTTGTAGTGTATAAGATGAACTAGATGGACCCATACTTACCCAAACATGGATTAATAGGTTCTCCACATGACTATGAGGACAAACATGAGTGAAACGGTCTCAATCCAAGGGAGGAACATCAAATGGACCAAATTTGGGAACCGGAAGAGGTAAGGAGTCCGAAATGTACCTCTGTGACTCCACATTGTGGAAACTCACTTGTAGTGTATAAGATGAACTAGATGGACCCATACTTACCCAAACATGGATTAATAGGTTCTCCACATTACTATGAGGACAAACATGAGTGAAACGGTCTCAATCCAAGGGAGGAACATCAAATGGACCAAATTTGGGAACCGGAAGAGGTAAGGAGTCCGAAATGTACCTCTGTGACTCCACATTGAGGAAACTCACTTGTAGTGTATAAGATGAACTAGATGGACCCATACTTACCCAAACATGGATTAATAGGTTCTCCACATACTATGAGGACAAACATGAGTGAAACGGTCTCAATCCAAGGGAGGAACATCAAATGGACCAAATTTGGGAACCGGAAGAGGTAAGGAGTCCGAAATGTACCTCTGTGACTCCACATTGAGGAAACTCACTTGTAGTGTATAAGATGAACTAGATGGACCCATACTTACCCAAACATGGATTAATAGGTTCTCCACATGACTATGAGGACAAACATGAGTGAAACGGTCTCAATCCAAGGGAGGAACATCAAATGGACCAAATTTGGGAACCGGAAGAGGTAAGGAGTCCGAAATGTACCTCTGTGACTCCACATTGAGGAAACTCACTTGTAGTGTATAAGATGAACTAGATGGACCCATACTTACCCAAACATGGATTAATAGGTTCTCCACATGACTATGAGGACAAACATGAGTGAAACGGTCTCAATCCAAGGGAGGAACATCAAATGGACCAAATTTGGGAACCGGAAGAGGTAAGGAGTCCGAAATGTACCTCTGTGACTCCACATTGAGGAAACTCACTTGTAGTGTATAAGATGAACTAGATGGACCCATACTTACCCAAACATGGATTAATAGGTTCTCCACATTACTATGAGGACAAACATGAGTGAAACGGTCTCAATCCAAGGGAGGAACATCAAATGGACCAAATTTGGGAACCGGAAGAGGTAAGGAGTCCGAAATGTACCTCTGTGACTCCACATTGAGGAAACTCACTTGTAGTGTATAAGATGAACTAGATGGACCCATACTTACCCAAACATGGATTAATAGGTTCTCCACATGACTATGAGGACAAACATGAGTGAAACGGTCTCAATCCAAGGGAGGAACATCAAATGGACCAAATTTGGGAACCGGAAGAGGTAAGGAGTCCGAAATGTACCTCTGTGACTCCACATTGAGGAAACTCACTTGTAGTGTATAAGATGAACTAGATGGACCCATACTTACCCAAACATGGATTAATAGGTTCTCCACATTACTATGAGGACAAACATGAGTGAAACGGTCTCAATCCAAGGGAGGAACATCAAATGGACCAAATTTGGGAACCGGAAGAGGTAAGGAGTCCGAAATGTACCTCTGTGACTCCACATTGAGGAAACTCACTTGTAGTGTATAAGATGAACTAGATGGACCCATACTTACCCAAACATGGATTAATAGGTTCTCCACATGACTATGAGGACAAACATGAGTGAAACGGTCTCAATCCAAGGGAGGAACATCAAATGGACCAAATTTGGGAACCGGAAGAGGTAAGGAGTCCGAAATGTACCTCTGTGACTCCACATTGAGGAAACTCACTTGTAGTGTATAAGATGAACTAGATGGACCCATACTTACCCAAACATGGATTAATAGGTTCTCCACATGACTATGAGGACAAACATGAGTGAAACGGTCTCAATCCAAGGGAGGAACATCAAATGGACCAAATTTGGGAACCGGAAGAGGTAAGGAGTCCGAAATGTACCTCTGTGACTCCACATTGAGGAAACTCACTTGTAGTGTATAAGATGAACTAGATGGACCCATACTTACCCAAACATGGATTAATAGGTTCTCCACATGACTATGAGGACAAACATGAGTGAAACGGTCTCAATCCAAGGGAGGAACATCAAATGGACCAAATTTGGGAACCGGAAGAGGTAAGGAGTCCGAAATGTACCTCTGTGACTCCACATTGTGGAAACTCACTTGTAGTGTATAAGATGAACTAGATGGACCCATACTTACCCAAACATGGATTAATAGGTTCTCCACATGACTATGAGGACAAACATGAGTGAAACGGTCTCAATCCAAGGGAGGAACATCAAATGGACCAAATTTGGGAACCGGAAGAGGTAAGGAGTCCGAAATGTACCTCTGTGACTCCACATTGAGGAAACTCACTTGTAGTGTATAAGATGAACTAGATGGACCCATACTTACCCAAACATGGATTAATAGGTTCTCCACATGACTATGAGGACAAACATGAGTGAAACGGTCTCAATCCAAGGGAGGAACATCAAATGGACCAAATTTGGGAACCGGAAGAGGTAAGGAGTCCGAAATGTACCTCTGTGACTCCACATTGAGGAAACTCACTTGTAGTGTATAAGATGAACTAGATGGACCCATACTTACCCAAACATGGATTAATAGGTTCTCCACATGACTATGAGGACAAACATGAGTGAAACGGTCTCAATCCAAGGGAGGAACATCAAATGGACCAAATTTGGGAACCGGAAGAGGTAAGGAGTCCGAAATGTACCTCTGTGACTCCACATTGTGGAAACTCACTTGTAGTGTATAAGATGAACTAGATGGACCCATACTTACCCAAACATGGATTAATAGGTTCTCCACATGACTATGAGGACAAACATGAGTGAAACGGTCTCAATCCAAGGGAGGAACATCAAATGGACCAAATTTGGGAACCGGAAGAGGTAAGGAGTCCGAAATGTACCTCTGTGACTCCACATTGTGGAAACTCACTTGTAGTGTATAAGATGAACTAGATGGACCCATACTTACCCAAACATGGATTAATAGGTTCTCCACATGACTATGAGGACAAACATGAGTGAAACGGTCTCAATCCAAGGGAGGAACATCAAATGGACCAAATTTGGGAACCGGAAGAGGTAAGGAGTCCGAAATGTACCTCTGTGACTCCACATTGAGGAAACTCACTTGTAGTGTATAAGATGAACTAGATGGACCCATACTTACCCAAACATGGATTAATAGGTTCTCCACATGACTATGAGGACAAACATGAGTGAAACGGTCTCAATCCAAGGGAGGAACATCAAATGGACCAAATTTGGGAACCGGAAGAGGTAAGGAGTCCGAAATGTACCTCTGTGACTCCACATTGTGGAAACTCACTTGTAGTGTATAAGATGAACTAGATGGACCCATACTTACCCAAACATGGATTAATAGGTTCTCCACATGACTATGAGGACAAACATGAGTGAAACGGTCTCAATCCAAGGGAGGAACATCAAATGGACCAAATTTGGGAACCGGAAGAGGTAAGGAGTCCGAAATGTACCTCTGTGACTCCACATTGTGGAAACTCACTTGTAGTGTATAAGATGAACTAGATGGACCCATACTTACCCAAACATGGATTAATAGGTTCTCCACATGACTATGAGGACAAACATGAGTGAAACGGTCTCAATCCAAGGGAGGAACATCAAATGGACCAAATTTGGGAACCGGAAGAGGTAAGGAGTCCGAAATGTACCTCTGTGACTCCACATTGTGGAAACTCACTTGTAGTGTATAAGATGAACTAGATGGACCCATACTTACCCAAACATGGATTAATAGGTTCTCCACATGACTATGAGGACAAACATGAGTGAAACGGTCTCAATCCAAGGGAGGAACATCAAATGGACCAAATTTGGGAACCGGAAGAGGTAAGGAGTCCGAAATGTACCTCTGTGACTCCACATTGTGGAAACTCACTTGTAGTGTATAAGATGAACTAGATGGACCCATACTTACCCAAACATGGATTAATAGGTTCTCCACATGACTATGAGGACAAACATGAGTGAAACGGTCTCAATCCAAGGGAGGAACATCAAATGGACCAAATTTGGGAACCGGAAGAGGTAAGGAGTCCGAAATGTACCTCTGTGACTCCACATTGTGGAAACTCACTTGTAGTGTATAAGATGAACTAGATGGACCCATACTTACCCAAACATGGATTAATAGGTTCTCCACATACTATGAGGACAAACATGAGTGAAACGGTCTCAATCCAAGGGAGGAACATCAAATGGACCAAATTTGGGAACCGGAAGAGGTAAGGAGTCCGAAATGTACCTCTGTGACTCCACATTGTGGAAACTCACTTGTAGTGTATAAGATGAACTAGATGGACCCATACTTACCCAAACATGGATTAATAGGTTCTCCACATGACTATGAGGACAAACATGAGTGAAACGGTCTCAATCCAAGGGAGGAACATCAAATGGACCAAATTTGGGAACCGGAAGAGGTAAGGAGTCCGAAATGTACCTCTGTGACTCCACATTGTGGAAACTCACTTGTAGTGTATAAGATGAACTAGATGGACCCATACTTACCCAAACATGGATTAATAGGTTCTCCACATGACTATGAGGACAAACATGAGTGAAACGGTCTCAATCCAAGGGAGGAACATCAAATGGACCAAATTTGGGAACCGGAAGAGGTAAGGAGTCCGAAATGTACCTCTGTGACTCCACATTGTGGAAACTCACTTGTAGTGTATAAGATGAACTAGATGGACCCATACTTACCCAAACATGGATTAATAGGTTCTCCACATGACTATGAGGACAAACATGAGTGAAACGGTCTCAATCCAAGGGAGGAACATCAAATGGACCAAATTTGGGAACCGGAAGAGGTAAGGAGTCCGAAATGTACCTCTGTGACTCCACATTGTGGAAACTCACTTGTAGTGTATAAGATGAACTAGATGGACCCATACTTACCCAAACATGGATTAATAGGTTCTCCACATGACTATGAGGACAAACATGAGTGAAACGGTCTCAATCCAAGGGAGGAACATCAAATGGACCAAATTTGGGAACCGGAAGAGGTAAGGAGTCCGAAATGTACCTCTGTGACTCCACATTGTGGAAACTCACTTGTAGTGTATAAGATGAACTAGATGGACCCATACTTACCCAAACATGGATTAATAGGTTCTACACATGACTATGAGGACAAACATGAGTGAAACGGTCTCAATCCAAGGGAGGAACATCAAATGGACCAAATTTGGGAACCGGAAGAGGTAAGGAGTCCGAAATGTACCTCTGTGACTCCACATTGTGGAAACTCACTTGTAGTGTATAAGATGAACTAGATGGACCCATACTTACCCAAACATGGATTAATAGGTTCTCCACATGACTATGAGGACAAACATGAGTGAAACGGTCTCAATCCAAGGGAGGAACATCAAATGGACCAAATTTGGGAACCGGAAGAGGTAAGGAGTCCGAAATGTACCTCTGTGACTCCACATTGTGGAAACTCACTTGTAGTGTATAAGATGAACTAGATGGACCCATACTTACCCAAACATGGATTAATAGGTTCTACACATGACTATGAGGACAAACATGAGTGAAACGGTCTCAATCCAAGGGAGGAACATCAAATGGACCAAATTTGGGAACCGGAAGAGGTAAGGAGTCCGAAATGTACCTCTGTGACTCCACATTGTGGAAACTCACTTGTAGTGTATAAGATGAACTAGATGGACCCATACTTACCCAAACATGGATTAATAGGTTCTCCACATGACTATGAGGACAAACATGAGTGAAACGGTCTCAATCCAAGGGAGGAACATCAAATGGACCAAATTTGGGAACCGGAAGAGGTAAGGAGTCCGAAATGTACCTCTGTGACTCCACATTGTGGAAACTCACTTGTAGTGTATAAGATGAACTAGATGGACCCATACTTACCCAAACATGGATTAATAGGTTCTACACATGACTATGAGGACAAACATGAGTGAAACGGTCTCAATCCAAGGGAGGAACATCAAATGGACCAAATTTGGGAACCGGAAGAGGTAAGGAGTCCGAAATGTACCTCTGTGACTCCACATTGTGGAAACTCACTTGTAGTGTATAAGATGAACTAGATGGACCCATACTTACCCAAACATGGATTAATAGGTTCTACACATGACTATGAGGACAAACATGAGTGAAACGGTCTCAATCCAAGGGAGGAACATCAAATGGACCAAATTTGGGAACCGGAAGAGGTAAGGAGTCCGAAATGTACCTCTGTGACTCCACATTGTGGAAACTCACTTGTAGTGTATAAGATGAACTAGATGGACCCATACTTACCCAAACATGGATTAATAGGTTCTACACATGACTATGAGGACAAACATGAGTGAAACGGTCTCAATCCAAGGGAGGAACATCAAATGGACCAAATTTGGGAACCGGAAGAGGTAAGGAGTCCGAAATGTACCTCTGTGACTCCACATTGTGGAAACTCACTTGTAGTGTATAAGATGAACTAGATGGACCCATACTTACCCAAACATGGATTAATAGGTTCTCCACATGACTATGAGGACAAACATGAGTGAAACGGTCTCAATCCAAGGGAGGAACATCAAATGGACCAAATTTGGGAACCGGAAGAGGTAAGGAGTCCGAAATGTACCTCTGTGACTCCACATTGTGGAAACTCACTTGTAGTGTATAAGATGAACTAGATGGACCCATACTTACCCAAACATGGATTAATAGGTTCTACACATGACTATGAGGACAAACATGAGTGAAACGGTCTCAATCCAAGGGAGGAACATCAAATGGACCAAATTTGGGAACCGGAAGAGGTAAGGAGTCCGAAATGTACCTCTGTGACTCCACATTGTGGAAACTCACTTGTAGTGTATAAGATGAACTAGATGGACCCATACTTACCCAAACATGGATTAATAGGTTCTACACATGACTATGAGGACAAACATGAGTGAAACGGTCTCAATCCAAGGGAGGAACATCAAATGGACCAAATTTGGGAACCGGAAGAGGTAAGGAGTCCGAAATGTACCTCTGTGACTCCACATTGTGGAAACTCACTTGTAGTGTATAAGATGAACTAGATGGACCCATACTTACCCAAACATGGATTAATAGGTTCTACACATGACTATGAGGACAAACATGAGTGAAACGGTCTCAATCCAAGGGAGGAACATCAAATGGACCAAATTTGGGAACCGGAAGAGGTAAGGAGTCCGAAATGTACCTCTGTGACTCCACATTGTGGAAACTCACTTGTAGTGTATAAGATGAACTAGATGGACCCATACTTACCCAAACATGGATTAATAGGTTCTACACATGACTATGAGGACAAACATGAGTGAAACGGTCTCAATCCAAGGGAGGAACATCAAATGGACCAAATTTGGGAACCGGAAGAGGTAAGGAGTCCGAAATGTACCTCTGTGACTCCACATTGTGGAAACTCACTTGTAGTGTATAAGATGAACTAGATGGACCCATACTTACCCAAACATGGATTAATAGGTTCTACACATGACTATGAGGACAAACATGAGTGAAACGGTCTCAATCCAAGGGAGGAACATCAAATGGACCAAATTTGGGAACCGGAAGAGGTAAGGAGTCCGAAATGTACCTCTGTGACTCCACATTGTGGAAACTCACTTGTAGTGTATAAGATGAACTAGATGGACCCATACTTACCCAAACATGGATTAATAGGTTCTACACATGACTATGAGGACAAACATGAGTGAAACGGTCTCAATCCAAGGGAGGAACATCAAATGGACCAAATTTGGGAACCGGAAGAGGTAAGGAGTCCGAAATGTACCTCTGTGACTCCACATTGTGGAAACTCACTTGTAGTGTATAAGATGAACTAGATGGACCCATACTTACCCAAACATGGATTAATAGGTTCTACACATGACTATGAGGACAAACATGAGTGAAACGGTCTCAATCCAAGGGAGGAACATCAAATGGACCAAATTTGGGAACCGGAAGAGGTAAGGAGTCCGAAATGTACCTCTGTGACTCCACATTGTGGAAACTCACTTGTAGTGTATAAGATGAACTAGATGGACCCATACTTACCCAAACATGGATTAATAGGTTCTACACATGACTATGAGGACAAACATGAGTGAAACGGTCTCAATCCAAGGGAGGAACATCAAATGGACCAAATTTGGGAACCGGAAGAGGTAAGGAGTCCGAAATGTACCTCTGTGACTCCACATTGTGGAAACTCACTTGTAGTGTATAAGATGAACTAGATGGACCCATACTTACCCAAACATGGATTAATAGGTTCTACACATGACTATGAGGACAAACATGAGTGAAACGGTCTCAATCCAAGGGAGGAACATCAAATGGACCAAATTTGGGAACCGGAAGAGGTAAGGAGTCCGAAATGTACCTCTGTGACTCCACATTGTGGAAACTCACTTGTAGTGTATAAGATGAACTAGATGGACCCATACTTACCCAAACATGGATTAATAGGTTCTACACATGACTATGAGGACAAACATGAGTGAAACGGTCTCAATCCAAGGGAGGAACATCAAATGGACCAAATTTGGGAACCGGAAGAGGTAAGGAGTCCGAAATGTACCTCTGTGACTCCACATTGTGGAAACTCACTTGTAGTGTATAAGATGAACTAGATGGACCCATACTTACCCAAACATGGATTAATAGGTTCTACACATGACTATGAGGACAAACATGAGTGAAACGGTCTCAATCCAAGGGAGGAACATCAAATGGACCAAATTTGGGAACCGGAAGAGGTAAGGAGTCCGAAATGTACCTCTGTGACTCCACATTGTGGAAACTCACTTGTAGTGTATAAGATGAACTAGATGGACCCATACTTACCCAAACATGGATTAATAGGTTCTACACATGACTATGAGGACAAACATGAGTGAAACGGTCTCAATCCAAGGGAGGAACATCAAATGGACCAAATTTGGGAACCGGAAGAGGTAAGGAGTCCGAAATGTACCTCTGTGACTCCACATTGTGGAAACTCACTTGTAGTGTATAAGATGAACTAGATGGACCCATACTTACCCAAACATGGATTAATAGGTTCTCCACATGACTATGAGGACAAACATGAGTGAAACGGTCTCAATCAAA
>CACVBM020000394.1:0-13890 GCA_902728155.2 Microthlaspi erraticum | reverse complement strand
CTTATACACTACAAGTGAGTTTCCTCAATCTGGAGTCACAGAGGTACATTTCGGACTCCTTACCTCTTCCGGTTCCCAAATTAGGTCCATTTGATGTTCCTCCCTTGGATTGAGACCGTTTCACTCATGTTTGTCCTCATAGTCATGTGTAGAAGCTATTAATCCATGTTTGGGTAAGTATGGTCCATCTAGTTCATCTTATACACTACAAGTGAGTTTCCTCAATCTGGAGTCACAGAGGTACATTTCGGACTCCTTACCTCTTCCGGTTCCCAAATTAGGTCCATTTGATGTTCCTCCCTTGGATTGAGACCGTTTCACTCATGTTTGTCCTCATAGTCATGTGTAGAAGCTATTAATCCATGTTTGGGTAAGTATGGTCCATCTAGTTCATCTTATACACTACAAGTGAGTTTCCTCAATCTGGAGTCACAGAGGTACATTTCGGACTCCTTACCTCTTCCGGTTCCCAAATTAGGTCCATTTGATGTTCCTCCCTTGGATTGAGACCGTTTCAGTCATGTTTGTCCTCATAGTCATGTGTAGAAGCTATTAATCCATGTTTGGGTAAGTATGGTATCTAGTTCATCTTATACACTACAAGTGAGTTTCCTCAATCTGGAGTCACAGAGGTACATTTCGGACTCCTTACCTCTTCCGGTTCCCAAATTAGGTCCATTTGATGTTCCTCCCTTGGATTGAGACCGTTTCAGTCATGTTTGTCCTCATAGTCATGTTTGTCCTCATAGTCATGTGTAGAACCTATTAATCCATGTTTGGATAAGTATGGGTCCATTAGTTCATCTTATACACTACAAGTGAGTTTCCACAATGAGGAGTCACAAAGGTACATTTCGGACTCCTTACCTCTTCCGGTTCCCAAATTAGGTCCATTTGATGTTCCTCCCTTGGATTGAGACCGTTTCACTCATTTTTTCCTCATAGTCATGTGTAGAAGCTATTAATCCATGTTTTGGTAAGTATGGGTCCATCTAGTTCATCTTATACACTACAAGTGAGTTTCCACAAATGTGGAGTCACAGAGGTACATTTCGGACTCCTTACCTCTTCCGGTTCCCAAATTAGGTCCATTTGATGTTCCTCCCTTGGATTGAGACCGTTTAACTCATGTTTGTCCTCATAGTCATGTGTAGAACCTATTAATCCATGTTTGGGTTAGTATGGGTCCATCTAGTTCATCTTATACACTACAAGTGAGTTTCCACAATGTGGAGTCACAGAGGTACATTTCGGACTCCTTACCTCTTCCGGTTCCCAAATTAGGTCCATTTGATGTTCCTCCCTTGGATTGAGACCGTTTCACTCATGTTTGTCCTCATAGTCATGTGTAGAACCTATTAATCCATGTTTGGGTTAGTATGGGTCCATCTAGTTCATCTTATACACTACAAGTGAGTTTCCACAATGTGGAGTCACAGAGGTACATTTCGGACTCCTTACCTCTTCCGGTTCCCAAATTAGGTCCATTTGATGTTCCTCCTTTGGATTGAGACGTTTCACTCATGTTTGTCCTCATAGTCATGTGTAGAACCTATTAATCCATGTTTGGGATAAGTATGGGTCCATCTAGTTCATCTTATACACTACAAGTGAGTTTCCACAATGTGGAGTCACAGAGGTACATTTCGGACTCTTACCTCTTCCGGTTCCCAAATTAGGTCCATTTGATGTTCCTCCCTTGGATTGAGACCGTTTCACTCATGTTTGTCCTCATAGTCATGTGTAGAACTATTAATCCATGTTTGGGTAAGTATGGGTCCATCTAGTTCATCTTATACACTACAAGTGAGTTTCCACAATGTGGAGTCACAGAGGTACATTTCGGACTCCTTACCTCTTCCGGTTCC
Organism: Microthlaspi erraticum; assembly: GCA_902728155.2. Classification (NCBI taxonomy): domain Eukaryota; kingdom Viridiplantae; phylum Streptophyta; class Magnoliopsida; order Brassicales; family Brassicaceae; genus Microthlaspi; species Microthlaspi erraticum. The sequence goes on along the minus strand of CACVBM020000394.1, from coordinate 12,022 downwards.
CAAATTAGGTCCATTTGATGTTCCTCCCTTGGATTGAGACCGTTTCACTCATGTTTGTCCTCATAGTCATGTGTAGAAGCTATTAATCCATGTTTGGGTAAGTATGGGTCCATCTAGTTCATCTTATACACTACAAGTGAGTTTCCACAATGTGGAGTCACAGAGGTACATTTCGGACTCCTTACCTCTTCCGGTTCCCAAATTAGGTCCATTTGATGTTCCTCCCTTGGATTGAGACCGTTTCACTCATGTTTGTCCTCATAGTCATGTGTAGAACCTATTAATCCATGTTTGGATAAGTATGGGTCCATCTAGTTCATCTTATACACTACAAGTGAGTTTCCACAATGTGGAGTCACAGAGGTACATTTCGGACTCCTTACCTCTTCCGGTTCCCAAATTAGGTCCATTTGATGTTCCTCCCTTGGATTGAGACCGTTTCACTCATGTTTGTCCTCATAGTCATGTGTAGAACCTATTAATCCATGTTTGGTAAGTATGGGTCCATCTAGTTCATCTTATACACTACAAGTGAGTTTCCACAATGTGGAGTCACAGAGGTACATTTCGGACTCCTTACCTCTTCCGGTTCCCAAATTAGGTCCATTTGATGTTCCTCCCTTGGATTGAGACCGTTTCACTCATGTTTGTCCTCATAGTCATGTGTAGAACCTATTAATCCATGTTTGGGTAAGTATGGGTCCATCTAGTTCATCTTATACACTACAAGTGAGTTTCCACAATGTGGAGTCACAGAGGTACATTTCGGACTCCTTACCTCTTCCGGTTCCCAAATTAGGTCCATTTGATGTTCCTCCCTTGGATTGAGACCGTTTCACTCATGTTTGTCCTCATAGTCATGTGTAGAACCTATTAATCCATGTTTGGGTTAAGTATGGGTCCATCTAGTTCATCTTATACACTACAAGTGAGTTTCCACAATGTGGAGTCACAGAGGTACATTTCGGACTCCTTACCTCTTCCGGTTCCCAAATTAGGTCCATTTGATGTTCCTCCCTTGGATTGAGACCGTTTCACTCATGTTTGTCCTCATAGTCATGTGTAGAACCTATTAATCCATGTTTGGATAAGTATGGGTCCATCTAGTTCATCTTATACACTACAAGTGAGTTTCCACAATGTGGAGTCACAGAGGTACATTTCGGACTCCTTACCTCTTCCGGTTCCCAAATTAGGTCCATTTGATGTTCCTCCCTTGGATTGAGACCGTTTCACTCATGTTTGTCCTCATAGTCATGTGTAGAACCTATTAATCCATGTTTGGATAAGTATGGGTCCATCTAGTTCATCTTATACACTACAAGTGAGTTTCCACAATGTGGAGTCACAGAGGTACATTTCGGACTCCTTACCTCTTCCGGTTCCCAAATTAGGTCCATTTGATGTTCCTCCCTTGGATTGAGACCGTTTCACTCATGTTTGTCCTCATAGTCATGTGTAGAACCTATTAATCCATGTTTGGATAAGTATGGGTCCATCTAGTTCATCTTATACACTACAAGTGAGTTTCCACAATGTGGAGTCACAGAGGTACATTTCGGACTCCTTACCTCTTCCGGTTCCCAAATTAGGTCCATTTGATGTTCCTCCCTTGGATTGAGACCGTTTCACTCATGTTTGTCCTCATAGTCATGTGTAGAACCTATTAATCCATGTTTGGGTAAGTATGGGTCCATCTAGTTCATCTTATACACTACAAGTGAGTTTCCACAATGTGGAGTCACAGAGGTACATTTCGGACTCCTTACCTCTTCCGGTTCCCAAATTAGGTCCATTTGATGTTCCTCCCTTGGATTGAGACCGTTTCACTCATGTTTGTCCTCATAGTCATGTGTAGAACCTATTAATCCATGTTTGGGTAAGTATGGGTCCATCTAGTTCATCTTATACACTACAAGTGAGTTTCCACAATGTGGAGTCACAGAGGTACATTTCGGACTCCTTACCTCTTCCGGTTCCCAAATTAGGTCCATTTGATGTTCCTCCCTTGGATTGAGACCGTTTCACTCATGTTTGTCCTCATAGTCATGTGTAGAACCTATTAATCCATGTTTGGGTAAGTATGGGTCCATCTAGTTCATCTTATACACTACAAGTGAGTTTCCACAATGTGGAGTCACAGAGGTACATTTCGGACTCCTTACCTCTTCCGGTTCCCAAATTAGGTCCATTTGATGTTCCTCCCTTGGATTGAGACCGTTTCACTCATGTTTGTCCTCATAGTCATGTGTAGAACCTATTAATCCATGTTTGGTAAGTATGGGTCCATCTAGTTCATCTTATACACTACAAGTGAGTTTCCACAATGTGGAGTCACAGAGGTACATTTCGGACTCCTTACCTCTTCCGGTTCCCAAATTAGGTCCATTTGATGTTCCTCCCTTGGATTGAGACCGTTTCACTCATGTTTGTCCTCATAGTCATGTGTAGAACCTATTAATCCATGTTTGGATAAGTATGGGTCCATCTAGTTCATCTTATACACTACAAGTGAGTTTCCACAATGTGGAGTCACAGAGGTACATTTCGGACTCCTTACCTCTTCCGGTTCCCAAATTAGGTCCATTTGATGTTCCTCCCTTGGATTGAGACCGTTTCACTCATGTTTGTCCTCATAGTCATGTGTAGAACCTATTAATCCATGTTTGGGTAAGTATGGGTCCATCTAGTTCATCTTATACACTACAAGTGAGTTTCCACAATGTGGAGTCACAGAGGTACATTTCGGACTCCTTACCTCTTCCGGTTCCAAATTAGGTCCATTTGATGTTCCTCCCTTGGATTGAGACCGTTTCACTCATGTTTGTCCTCATAGTCATGTGTAGAACCTATTAATCCATGTTTGGATAAGTATGGGTCCATCTAGTTCATCTTATACACTACAAGTGAGTTTCCACAATGTGGAGTCACAGAGGTACATTTCGGACTCCTTACCTCTTCCGGTTCCCAAATTAGGTCCATTTGATGTTCCTCCCTTGGATTGAGACCGTTTCACTCATGTTTGTCCTCATAGTCATGTGTAGAACCTATTAATCCATGTTTGGATAAGTATGGGTCCATCTAGTTCATCTTATACACTACAAGTGAGTTTCCACAATGTGGAGTCACAGAGGTACATTTCGGACTCCTTACCTCTTCCGGTTCCCAAATTAGGTCCATTTGATGTTCCTCCCTTGGATTGAGACCGTTTCACTCATGTTTGTCCTCATAGTCATGTGTAGAACCTATTAATCCATGTTTGGATAAGTATGGGTCCATCTAGTTCATCTTATACACTACAAGTGAGTTTCCACAATGTGGAGTCACAGAGGTACATTTCGGACTCCTTACCTCTTCCGGTTCCCAAATTAGGTCCATTTGATGTTCCTCCCTTGGATTGAGACCGTTTCACTCATGTTTGTCCTCATAGTCATGTGTAGAACCTATTAATCCATGTTTGGATAAGTATGGGTCCATCTAGTTCATCTTATACACTACAAGTGAGTTTCCACAATGTGGAGTCACAGAGGTACATTTCGGACTCCTTACCTCTTCCGGTTCCCAAATTAGGTCCATTTGATGTTCCTCCCTTGGATTGAGACCGTTTCACTCATGTTTGTCCTCATAGTCATGTGTAGAACCTATTAATCCATGTTTGGGTAAGTATGGGTCCATCTAGTTCATCTTATACACTACAAGTGAGTTTCCACAATGTGGAGTCACAGAGGTACATTTCGGACTCCTTACCTCTTCCGGTTCCCAAATTAGGTCCATTTGATGTTCCTCCCTTGGATTGAGACCGTTTCACTCATGTTTGTCCTCATAGTCATGTGTAGAACCTATTAATCCATGTTTGGGTAAGTATGGGTCCATCTAGTTCATCTTATACACTACAAGTGAGTTTCCACAATGTGGAGTCACAGAGGTACATTTCGGACTCCTTACCTCTTCCGGTTCCCAAATTAGGTCCATTTGATGTTCCTCCCTTGGATTGAGACCGTTTCACTCATGTTTGTCCTCATAGTCATGTGTAGAACCTATTAATCCATGTTTGGGTAAGTATGGGTCCATCTAGTTCATCTTATACACTACAAGTGAGTTTCCACAATGTGGAGTCACAGAGGTACATTTCGGACTCCTTACCTCTTCCGGTTCCCAAATTAGGTCCATTTGATGTTCCTCCCTTGGATTGAGACCGTTTCACTCATGTTTGTCCTCATAGTCATGTGTAGAACCTATTAATCCATGTTTGGGATAAGTATGGGTCCATCTAGTTCATCTTATACACTACAAGTGAGTTTCCACAATGTGGAGTCACAGAGGTACATTTCGGACTCCTTACCTCTTCCGGTTCCCAAATTAGGTCCATTTGATGTTCCTCCCTTGGATTGAGACCGTTTCACTCATGTTTGTCCTCATAGTCATGTGTAGAACCTATTAATCCATGTTTGGGTAAGTATGGGTCCATCTAGTTCATCTTATACACTACAAGTGAGTTTCCACAATGTGGAGTCACAGAGGTACATTTCGGACTCCTTACCTCTTCCGGTTCCCAAATTAGGTCCATTTGATGTTCCTCCCTTGGATTGAGACCGTTTCACTCATGTTTGTCCTCATAGTCATGTGTAGAACCTATTAATCCATGTTTGGGTAAGTATGGGTCCATCTAGTTCATCTTATACACTACAAGTGAGTTTCCACAATGTGGAGTCACAGAGGTACATTTCGGACTCCTTACCTCTTCCGGTTCCCAAATTAGGTCCATTTGATGTTCCTCCCTTGGATTGAGACCGTTTCACTCATGTTTGTCCTCATAGTCATGTGTAGAACCTATTAATCCATGTTTGGGTAAGTATGGGTCCATCTAGTTCATCTTATACACTACAAGTGAGTTTCCACAATGTGGAGTCACAGAGGTACATTTCGGACTCCTTACCTCTTCCGGTTCCCAAATTAGGTCCATTTGATGTTCCTCCCTTGGATTGAGACCGTTTCACTCATGTTTGTCCTCATAGTCATGTGTAGAACCTATTAATCCATGTTTGGGATAAGTATGGGTCCATCTAGTTCATCTTATACACTACAAGTGAGTTTCCACAATGTGGAGTCACAGAGGTACATTTCGGACTCCTTACCTCTTCCGGTTCCCAAATTAGGTCCATTTGATGTTCCTCCCTTGGATTGAGACCGTTTCACTCATGTTTGTCCTCATAGTCATGTGTAGAACCTATTAATCCATGTTTGGTAAGTATGGGTCCATCTAGTTCATCTTATACACTACAAGTGAGTTTCCACAATGTGGAGTCACAGAGGTACATTTCGGACTCCTTACCTCTTCCGGTTCCCAAATTAGGTCCATTTGATGTTCCTCCCTTGGATTGAGACCGTTTCACTCATGTTTGTCCTCATAGTCATGTGTAGAACCTATTAATCCATGTTTGGATAAGTATGGGTCCATCTAGTTCATCTTATACACTACAAGTGAGTTTCCACAATGTGGAGTCACAGAGGTACATTTCGGACTCCTTACCTCTTCCGGTTCCCAAATTAGGTCCATTTGATGTTCCTCCCTTGGATTGAGACCGTTTCACTCATGTTTGTCCTCATAGTCATGTGTAGAACCTATTAATCCATGTTTGGGTAAGTATGGGTCCATCTAGTTCATCTTATACACTACAAGTGAGTTTCCACAATGTGGAGTCACAGAGGTACATTTCGGACTCCTTACCTCTTCCGGTTCCCAAATTAGGTCCATTTGATGTTCCTCCCTTGGATTGAGACCGTTTCACTCATGTTTGTCCTCATAGTCATGTGTAGAACCTATTAATCCATGTTTGGGTAAGTATGGGTCCATCTAGTTCATCTTATACACTACAAGTGAGTTTCCACAATGTGGAGTCACAGAGGTACATTTCGGACTCCTTACCTCTTCCGGTTCCCAAATTAGGTCCATTTGATGTTCCTCCCTTGGATTGAGACCGTTTCACTCATGTTTGTCCTCATAGTCATGTGTAGAACCTATTAATCCATGTTTGGGTAAGTATGGGTCCATCTAGTTCATCTTATACACTACAAGTGAGTTTCCACAATGTGGAGTCACAGAGGTACATTTCGGACTCCTTACCTCTTCCGGTTCCCAAATTAGGTCCATTTGATGTTCCTCCCTTGGATTGAGACCGTTTCACTCATGTTTGTCCTCATAGTCATGTGTAGAACCTATTAATCCATGTTTGGATAAGTATGGGTCCATCTAGTTCATCTTATACACTACAAGTGAGTTTCCACAATGTGGAGTCACAGAGGTACATTTCGGACTCCTTACCTCTTCCGGTTCCCAAATTAGGTCCATTTGATGTTCCTCCCTTGGATTGAGACCGTTTCACTCATGTTTGTCCTCATAGTCATGTGTAGAACCTATTAATCCATGTTTGGTAAGTATGGGTCCATCTAGTTCATCTTATACACTACAAGTGAGTTTCCACAATGTGGAGTCACAGAGGTACATTTCGGACTCCTTACCTCTTCCGGTTCCCAAATTAGGTCCATTTGATGTTCCTCCCTTGGATTGAGACCGTTTCACTCATGTTTGTCCTCATAGTCATGTGTAGAACCTATTAATCCATGTTTGGTAAGTATGGGTCCATCTAGTTCATCTTATACACTACAAGTGAGTTTCCACAATGTGGAGTCACAGAGGTACATTTCGGACTCCTTACCTCTTCCGGTTCCCAAATTAGGTCCATTTGATGTTCCTCCCTTGGATTGAGACCGTTTCACTCATGTTTGTCCTCATAGTCATGTGTAGAACCTATTAATCCATGTTTGGGTAAGTATGGGTCCATCTAGTTCATCTTATACACTACAAGTGAGTTTCCACAATGTGGAGTCACAGAGGTACATTTCGGACTCCTTACCTCTTCCGGTTCCCAAATTAGGTCCATTTGATGTTCCTCCCTTGGATTGAGACCGTTTCACTCATGTTTGTCCTCATAGTCATGTGTAGAACCTATTAATCCATGTTTGGGATAAGTATGGGTCCATCTAGTTCATCTTATACACTACAAGTGAGTTTCCACAATGTGGAGTCACAGAGGTACATTTCGGACTCCTTACCTCTTCCGGTTCCCAAATTAGGTCCATTTGATGTTCCTCCCTTGGATTGAGACCGTTTCACTCATGTTTGTCCTCATAGTCATGTGTAGAACCTATTAATCCATGTTTGGGTAAGTATGGGTCCATCTAGTTCATCTTATACACTACAAGTGAGTTTCCACAATGTGGAGTCACAGAGGTACATTTCGGACTCCTTACCTCTTCCGGTTCCCAAATTAGGTCCATTTGATGTTCCTCCCTTGGATTGAGACCGTTTCACTCATGTTTGTCCTCATAGTCATGTGTAGAACCTATTAATCCATGTTTGGGTAAGTATGGGTCCATCTAGTTCATCTTATACACTACAAGTGAGTTTCCACAATGTGGAGTCACAGAGGTACATTTCGGACTCCTTACCTCTTCCGGTTCCCAAATTAGGTCCATTTGATGTTCCTCCCTTGGATTGAGACCGTTTCACTCATGTTTGTCCTCATAGTCATGTGTAGAACCTATTAATCCATGTTTGGGTAAGTATGGGTCCATCTAGTTCATCTTATACACTACAAGTGAGTTTCCACAATGTGGAGTCACAGAGGTACATTTCGGACTCCTTACCTCTTCCGGTTCCCAAATTAGGTCCATTTGATGTTCCTCCCTTGGATTGAGACCGTTTCACTCATGTTTGTCCTCATAGTCATGTGTAGAACCTATTAATCCATGTTTGGGTAAGTATGGGTCCATCTAGTTCATCTTATACACTACAAGTGAGTTTCCACAATGTGGAGTCACAGAGGTACATTTCGGACTCCTTACCTCTTCCGGTTCCCAAATTAGGTCCATTTGATGTTCCTCCCTTGGATTGAGACCGTTTCACTCATGTTTGTCCTCATAGTCATGTGTAGAACCTATTAATCCATGTTTGGGTAAGTATGGGTCCATCTAGTTCATCTTATACACTACAAGTGAGTTTCCACAATGTGGAGTCACAGAGGTACATTTCGGACTCCTTACCTCTTCCGGTTCCCAAATTAGGTCCATTTGATGTTCCTCCCTTGGATTGAGACCGTTTCACTCATGTTTGTCCTCATAGTCATGTGTAGAACCTATTAATCCATGTTTGGGTAAGTATGGGTCCATCTAGTTCATCTTATACACTACAAGTGAGTTTCCACAATGTGGAGTCACAGAGGTACATTTCGGACTCCTTACCTCTTCCGGTTCCCAAATTAGGTCCATTTGATGTTCCTCCCTTGGATTGAGACCGTTTCACTCATGTTTGTCCTCATAGTCATGTGTAGAACCTATTAATCCATGTTTGGTAAGTATGGGTCCATCTAGTTCATCTTATACACTACAAGTGAGTTTCCACAATGTGGAGTCACAGAGGTACATTTCGGACTCCTTACCTCTTCCGGTTCCCAAATTAGGTCCATTTGATGTTCCTCCCTTGGATTGAGACCGTTTCACTCATGTTTGTCCTCATAGTCATGTGTAGAACCTATTAATCCATGTTTGGGTAAGTATGGGTCCATCTAGTTCATCTTATACACTACAAGTGAGTTTCCACAATGTGGAGTCACAGAGGTACATTTCGGACTCCTTACCTCTTCCGGTTCCCAAATTAGGTCCATTTGATGTTCCTCCCTTGGATTGAGACCGTTTCACTCATGTTTGTCCTCATAGTCATGTGTAGAACCTATTAATCCATGTTTGGGTAAGTATGGGTCCATCTAGTTCATCTTATACACTACAAGTGAGTTTCCACAATGTGGAGTCACAGAGGTACATTTCGGACTCCTTACCTCTTCCGGTTCCCAAATTAGGTCCATTTGATGTTCCTCCCTTGGATTGAGACCGTTTCACTCATGTTTGTCCTCATAGTCATGTGTAGAACCTATTAATCCATGTTTGGGTAAGTATGGGTCCATCTAGTTCATCTTATACACTACAAGTGAGTTTCCACAATGTGGAGTCACAGAGGTACATTTCGGACTCCTTACCTCTTCCGGTTCCCAAATTAGGTCCATTTGATGTTCCTCCCTTGGATTGAGACCGTTTCACTCATGTTTGTCCTCATAGTCATGTGTAGAACCTATTAATCCATGTTTGGTAAGTATGGGTCCATCTAGTTCATCTTATACACTACAAGTGAGTTTCCACAATGTGGAGTCACAGAGGTACATTTCGGACTCCTTACCTCTTCCGGTTCCCAAATTAGGTCCATTTGATGTTCCTCCCTTGGATTGAGACCGTTTCACTCATGTTTGTCCTCATAGTCATGTGTAGAACCTATTAATCCATGTTTGGATAAGTATGGGTCCATCTAGTTCATCTTATACACTACAAGTGAGTTTCCACAATGTGGAGTCACAGAGGTACATTTCGGACTCCTTACCTCTTCCGGTTCCCAAATTAGGTCCATTTGATGTTCCTCCCTTGGATTGAGACCGTTTCACTCATGTTTGTCCTCATAGTCATGTGTAGAACCTATTAATCCATGTTTGGGTAAGTATGGGTCCATCTAGTTCATCTTATACACTACAAGTGAGTTTCCACAATGTGGAGTCACAGAGGTACATTTCGGACTCCTTACCTCTTCCGGTTCCCAAATTAGGTCCATTTGATGTTCCTCCCTTGGATTGAGACCGTTTCACTCATGTTTGTCCTCATAGTCATGTGTAGAACCTATTAATCCATGTTTGGGTAAGTATGGGTCCATCTAGTTCATCTTATACACTACAAGTGAGTTTCCACAATGTGGAGTCACAGAGGTACATTTCGGACTCCTTACCTCTTCCGGTTCCCAAATTAGGTCCATTTGATGTTCCTCCCTTGGATTGAGACCGTTTCACTCATGTTTGTCCTCATAGTCATGTGTAGAACCTATTAATCCATGTTTGGGTAAGTATGGGTCCATCTAGTTCATCTTATACACTACAAGTGAGTTTCCACAATGTGGAGTCACAGAGGTACATTTCGGACTCCTTACCTCTTCCGGTTCCCAAATTAGGTCCATTTGATGTTCCTCCCTTGGATTGAGACCGTTTCACTCATGTTTGTCCTCATAGTCATGTGTAGAACCTATTAATCCATGTTTGGGTAAGTATGGGTCCATCTAGTTCATCTTATACACTACAAGTGAGTTTCCACAATGTGGAGTCACAGAGGTACATTTCGGACTCCTTACCTCTTCCGGTTCCCAAATTAGGTCCATTTGATGTTCCTCCCTTGGATTGAGACCGTTTCACTCATGTTTGTCCTCATAGTCATGTGTAGAACCTATTAATCCATGTTTGGGTAAGTATGGGTCCATCTAGTTCATCTTATACACTACAAGTGAGTTTCCACAATGTGGAGTCACAGAGGTACATTTCGGACTCCTTACCTCTTCCGGTTCCCAAATTAGGTCCATTTGATGTTCCTCCCTTGGATTGAGACCGTTTCACTCATGTTTGTCCTCATAGTCATGTGTAGAACCTATTAATCCATGTTTGGTAAGTATGGGTCCATCTAGTTCATCTTATACACTACAAGTGAGTTTCCACAATGTGGAGTCACAGAGGTACATTTCGGACTCCTTACCTCTTCCGGTTCCCAAATTAGGTCCATTTGATGTTCCTCCCTTGGATTGAGACCGTTTCACTCATGTTTGTCCTCATAGTCATGTGTAGAACCTATTAATCCATGTTTGGGTAAGTATGGGTCCATCTAGTTCATCTTATACACTACAAGTGAGTTTCCACAATGTGGAGTCACAGAGGTACATTTCGGACTCCTTACCTCTTCCGGTTCCCAAATTAGGTCCATTTGATGTTCCTCCCTTGGATTGAGACCGTTTCACTCATGTTTGTCCTCATAGTCATGTGTAGAACCTATTAATCCATGTTTGGGTAAGTATGGGTCCATCTAGTTCATCTTATACACTACAAGTGAGTTTCCACAATGTGGAGTCACAGAGGTACATTTCGGACTCCTTACCTCTTCCGGTTCCCAAATTAGGTCCATTTGATGTTCCTCCCTTGGATTGAGACCGTTTCACTCATGTTTGTCCTCATAGTCATGTGTAGAACCTATTAATCCATGTTTGGTAAGTATGGGTCCATCTAGTTCATCTTATACACTACAAGTGAGTTTCCACAATGTGGAGTCACAGAGGTACATTTCGGACTCCTTACCTCTTCCGGTTCCCAAATTAGGTCCATTTGATGTTCCTCCCTTGGATTGAGACCGTTTCACTCATGTTTGTCCTCATAGTCATGTGTAGAACCTATTAATCCATGTTTGGGTAAGTATGGGTCCATCTAGTTCATCTTATACACTACAAGTGAGTTTCCACAATGTGGAGTCACAGAGGTACATTTCGGACTCCTTACCTCTTCCGGTTCCCAAATTAGGTCCATTTGATGTTCCTCCCTTGGATTGAGACCGTTTCACTCATGTTTGTCCTCATAGTCATGTGTAGAACCTATTAATCCATGTTTGGGTAAGTATGGGTCCATCTAGTTCATCTTATACACTACAAGTGAGTTTCCACAATGTGGAGTCACAGAGGTACATTTCGGACTCCTTACCTCTTCCGGTTCCCAAATTAGGTCCATTTGATGTTCCTCCCTTGGATTGAGACCGTTTCACTCATGTTTGTCCTCATAGTCATGTGTAGAACCTATTAATCCATGTTTGGGTAAGTATGGGTCCATCTAGTTCATCTTATACACTACAAGTGAGTTTCCACAATGTGGAGTCACAGAGGTACATTTCGGACTCCTTACCTCTTCCGGTTCCCAAATTAGGTCCATTTGATGTTCCTCCCTTGGATTGAGACCGTTTCACTCATGTTTGTCCTCATAGTCATGTGTAGAACCTATTAATCCATGTTTGGGTAAGTATGGGTCCATCTAGTTCATCTTATACACTACAAGTGATCCTCTCT
>CACVBM020000393.1:0-13897 GCA_902728155.2 Microthlaspi erraticum | reverse complement strand
AGCACACTTCACTGCGGAGTTCTGATGGGATCCGGTGCATTAGTGCTGGTATGATCGCACCCGTTTGTTTATGACGCGCAAACGCATATATGCCTTTCCGAGAGGATCTTGAACGTTTATTCGGCGGCGTAGGCCCCACTTGATGCTTAGGCCCGATCCGGAGTCCTAAGTGACCCTTATGTGAGAGGGAGGATGGATGCATCCAAAAAACACTATGCATAGCACTTTCGATTCATTGATTTGTGTCCGCACCAGAAAACGGCCCGGAAAAGCGTCCAAACGCCATTTTTTGGGGTCCAAACGATATTTTACGCCTAGAGCTCTTTTGGAGCTTCACGAAAAGTGGTTGGTGGCAGCATACGGCCTCACGGTCTTCCAGCTACGCATTTTGGAAGTTTCAGATAGAAATACAGAAAAAAATTAACAAAAAAAGGGGTGCAACACGAGGACTTCCCGGGAGGTCACCCATCCTAGTACTACTCTCGCCCAAGCACGCTTACTGCGGAGTTCTGATGGGATCCGGTGCATTAGTGCTGGTATGATCGCACCCATTTGTTTATGACGCGCAAACGCATATATGCCTTTCCGAGAGGATCTTGAACGTTTATTCGGCGGCGTAGGCCCCACTTGATGCTTAGGCCCGATCCGGAGTCCTAAGTGACCCTTATGTGAGAGGGAGGATGGATGCATCCAAAAAACACTATGCATAGCACTTTCGATTCATTGATATTGTGTCCGCACCAGAAAACGGCCCGGAAAAGCGTCCAAACGCCATTTTTTGGGGTCCAAACGATATTTTACGCCTAGAGCTCTTTTGGAGCTTCACGAAAAGTGGTTGGTGGCAGCATACGGCCTCACGGTCTTCCAGCTACGCATTTTGGAAGTTTCAGATAGAAATACAGAAAAAAATTAACAAAAAAAGGGGTGCAACACGAGGACTTCCCGGGAGGTCACCCATCCTAGTACTACTCTCGCCCAAGCACGCTTACTGCGGAGTTCTGATGGGATCCGGTGCATTAGTGCTGGTATGATCGCACCCGTTTGTTTATGACGCGCAAACGCATATATGCCTTTCCGAGAGGATCTTGAACGTTTATTCGGCGGCGTAGGCCCCACTTGATGCTTAGGCCCGATCCGGAGTCCTAAGTGACCCTTATGTGAGAGGGAGGATGGATGCATCCAAAAAACACTATGCATAGCACTTTCGATTCATTGATATTGTGTCCGCACCAGAAAACGGCCCGGAAAAGCGTCCAAACGCCATTTTTTGGGGTCCAAACGATATTTTACGCCTAGAGCTCTTTTGGAGCTTCACGAAAAGTGGTTGGTGGCAGCATACGGCCTCACGGTCTTCCAGCTACGCATTTTGGAAGTTTCAGATAGAAATACAGAAAAAAATTAACAAAAAAAGGGGTGCAACACGAGGACTTCCCGGGAGGTCACCCATCCTAGTACTACTCTCGCCCAAGCACGCTTAACTGCGGAGTTCTGATGGGATCCGGTGCATTAGTGCTGGTATGATCGCACCAGTTTGTTTTGACGCGCAAACGCATATATGCCTTTCCGAGAGGATCTTGAACGTTTATTCGGCGGCGTAGGCCCCACTTGATGCTTAGGCCCGATCCGGAGTCCTAAGTGACCCTTATGTGAGAGGGAGGATGGATGCATCCAAAAAACACTATGCATAGCACTTTCGATTCATTGATTTTGTGTCCGCACCAGAAAACGGCCCGGAAAAGCGTCCAAACGCCATTTTTTGGGGTCCAAACGATATTTTACGCCTAGAGCTCTTTTGGAGCTTCACGAAAAGTGGTTGGTGGCAGCATACGGCCTCACGGTCTTCCAGCTACGCATTTTGGAAGTTTCAGATAGAAATACAGAAAAAAATTAACAAAAAAAGGGGTGCAACACGAGGACTTCCCGGGAGGTCACCCATCCTAGTACTACTCTCGCCCAAGCACGCTTAACTGCGGAGTTCTGATGGGATCCGGTGCATTAGTGCTGGTATGATCGCACCCGTTTGTTTATGACGCGCAAACGCATATATGCCTTTCCGAGAGGATCTTGAACGTTTATTCGGCGGCGTAGGCCCCACTTGATGCTTAGGCCCGATCCGGAGTCCTAAGTGACCCTTATGTGAGAGGGAGGATGGATGCATCCAAAAAACACTATGCATAGCACTTTCGATTCATTGATTTTGTGTCCGCACCAGAAAACGGCCCGGAAAAGCGTCCAAACGCCATTTTTTGGGGTCCAAACGATATTTTACGCCTAGAGCTCTTTTGGAGCTTCACGAAAAGTGGTTGGTGGCAGCATACGGCCTCACGGTCTTCCAGCTACGCATTTTGGAAGTTTCAGATAGAAATACAGAAAAAAATTAACAAAAAAAGGGGTGCAACACGAGGACTTCCCGGGAGGTCACCCATCCTAGTACTACTCTCGCCCAAGCACGCTTAACTGCGGAGTTCTGATGGGATCCGGTGCATTAGTGCTGGTATGATCGCACCCAGTTTGTTTATGACGCGCAAACGCATATATGCCTTTCCGAGAGGATCTTGAACGTTTATTCGGCGGCGTAGGCCCCACTTGATGCTTAGGCCCGATCCGGAGTCCTAAGTGACCCTTATGTGAGAGGGAGGATGGATGCATCCAAAAAACACTATGCATAGCACTTTCGATTCATTGATTTGTGTCCGCACCAGAAAACGGCCCGGAAAAGCGTCCAAACGCCATTTTTTGGGGTCCAAACGATATTTTACGCCTAGAGCTCTTTTGGAGCTTCACGAAAAGTGGTTGGTGGCAGCATACGGCCTCACGGTCTTCCAGCTACGCATTTTGGAAGTTTCAGATAGAAATACAGAAAAAAATTAACAAAAAAAGGGGTGCAACACGAGGACTTCCCGGGAGGTCACCCATCCTAGTACTACTCTCGCCCAAGCACGCTTAACTGCGGAGTTCTGATGGGATCCGGTGCATTAGTGCTGGTATGATCGCACCCGTTTGTTTATGACGCGCAAACGCATATATGCCTTTCCGAGAGGATCTTGAACGTTTATTCGGCGGCGTAGGCCCCACTTGATGCTTAGGCCCGATCCGGAGTCCTAAGTGACCCTTATGTGAGAGGGAGGATGGATGCATCCAAAAAACACTATGCATAGCACTTTCGATTCATTGATTTTGTGTCCGCACCAGAAAACGGCCCGGAAAAGCGTCCAAACGCCATTTTTTGGGGTCCAAACGATATTTTACGCCTAGAGCTCTTTTGGAGCTTCACGAAAAGTGGTTGGTGGCAGCATACGGCCTCACGGTCTTCCAGCTACGCATTTTGGAAGTTTCAGATAGAAATACAGAAAAAAATTAACAAAAAAAGGGGTGCAACACGAGGACTTCCCGGGAGGTCACCCATCCTAGTACTACTCTCGCCCAAGCACGCTTAACTGCGGAGTTCTGATGGGATCCGGTGCATTAGTGCTGGTATGATCGCACCCGTTTGTTTATGACGCGCAAACGCATATATGCCTTTCCGAGAGGATCTTGAACGTTTATTCGGCGGCGTAGGCCCCACTTGATGCTTAGGCCCGATCCGGAGTCCTAAGTGACCCTTATGTGAGAGGGAGGATGGATGCATCCAAAAAACACTATGCATAGCACTTTCGATTCATTGATTTTGTGTCCGCACCAGAAAACGGCCCGGAAAAGCGTCCAAACGCCATTTTTTGGGGTCCAAACGATATTTTACGCCTAGAGCTCTTTTGGAGCTTCACGAAAAGTGGTTGGTGGCAGCATACGGCCTCACGGTCTTCCAGCTACGCATTTTGGAAGTTTCAGATAGAAATACAGAAAAAAATTAACAAAAAAAGGGGTGCAACACGAGGACTTCCCGGGAGGTCACCCATCCTAGTACTACTCTCGCCCAAGCACGCTTAACTGCGGAGTTCTGATGGGATCCGGTGCATTAGTGCTGGTATGATCGCACCCAGTTTGTTTATGACGCGCAAACGCATATATGCCTTTCCGAGAGGATCTTGAACGTTTATTCGGCGGCGTAGGCCCCACTTGATGCTTAGGCCCGATCCGGAGTCCTAAGTGACCCTTATGTGAGAGGGAGGATGGATGCATCCAAAAAACACTATGCATAGCACTTTCGATTCATTGATTTTGTGTCCGCACCAGAAAACGGCCCGGAAAAGCGTCCAAACGCCATTTTTTGGGGTC
The DNA here is from genome assembly GCA_902728155.2 of Microthlaspi erraticum. Taxonomy (NCBI): domain Eukaryota; kingdom Viridiplantae; phylum Streptophyta; class Magnoliopsida; order Brassicales; family Brassicaceae; genus Microthlaspi; species Microthlaspi erraticum. The sequence goes on along the minus strand of CACVBM020000393.1, from coordinate 9,682 downwards.
CAAACGATATTTTACGCCTAGAGCTCTTTTGGAGCTTCACGAAAAGTGGTTGGTGGCAGCATACGGCCTCACGGTCTTCCAGCTACGCATTTTGGAAGTTTCAGATAGAAATACAGAAAAAAATTAACAAAAAAAGGGGTGCAACACGAGGACTTCCCGGGAGGTCACCCATCCTAGTACTACTCTCGCCCAAGCACGCTTAACTGCGGAGTTCTGATGGGATCCGGTGCATTAGTGCTGGTATGATCGCACCCAGTTTGTTTATGACGCGCAAACGCATATATGCCTTTCCGAGAGGATCTTGAACGTTTATTCGGCGGCGTAGGCCCCACTTGATGCTTAGGCCCGATCCGGAGTCCTAAGTGACCCTTATGTGAGAGGGAGGATGGATGCATCCAAAAAACACTATGCATAGCACTTTCGATTCATTGATTTTGTGTCCGCACCAGAAAACGGCCCGGAAAAGCGTCCAAACGCCATTTTTTGGGGTCCAAACGATATTTTACGCCTAGAGCTCTTTTGGAGCTTCACGAAAAGTGGTTGGTGGCAGCATACGGCCTCACGGTCTTCCAGCTACGCATTTTGGAAGTTTCAGATAGAAATACAGAAAAAAATTAACAAAAAAAGGGGTGCAACACGAGGACTTCCCGGGAGGTCACCCATCCTAGTACTACTCTCGCCCAAGCACGCTTAACTGCGGAGTTCTGATGGGATCCGGTGCATTAGTGCTGGTATGATCGCACCCAGTTTGTTTATGACGCGCAAACGCATATATGCCTTTCCGAGAGGATCTTGAACGTTTATTCGGCGGCGTAGGCCCCACTTGATGCTTAGGCCCGATCCGGAGTCCTAAGTGACCCTTATGTGAGAGGGAGGATGGATGCATCCAAAAAACACTATGCATAGCACTTTCGATTCATTGATTTGTGTCCGCACCAGAAAACGGCCCGGAAAAGCGTCCAAACGCCATTTTTTGGGGTCCAAACGATATTTTACGCCTAGAGCTCTTTTGGAGCTTCACGAAAAGTGGTTGGTGGCAGCATACGGCCTCACGGTCTTCCAGCTACGCATTTTGGAAGTTTCAGATAGAAATACAGAAAAAAATTAACAAAAAAAGGGGTGCAACACGAGGACTTCCCGGGAGGTCACCCATCCTAGTACTACTCTCGCCCAAGCACGCTTAACTGCGGAGTTCTGATGGGATCCGGTGCATTAGTGCTGGTATGATCGCACCCGTTTGTTTATGACGCGCAAACGCATATATGCCTTTCCGAGAGGATCTTGAACGTTTATTCGGCGGCGTAGGCCCCACTTGATGCTTAGGCCCGATCCGGAGTCCTAAGTGACCCTTATGTGAGAGGGAGGATGGATGCATCCAAAAAACACTATGCATAGCACTTTCGATTCATTGATTTTGTGTCCGCACCAGAAAACGGCCCGGAAAAGCGTCCAAACGCCATTTTTTGGGGTCCAAACGATATTTTACGCCTAGAGCTCTTTTGGAGCTTCACGAAAAGTGGTTGGTGGCAGCATACGGCCTCACGGTCTTCCAGCTACGCATTTTGGAAGTTTCAGATAGAAATACAGAAAAAAATTAACAAAAAAAGGGGTGCAACACGAGGACTTCCCGGGAGGTCACCCATCCTAGTACTACTCTCGCCCAAGCACGCTTAACTGCGGAGTTCTGATGGGATCCGGTGCATTAGTGCTGGTATGATCGCACCCAGTTTGTTTATGACGCGCAAACGCATATATGCCTTTCCGAGAGGATCTTGAACGTTTATTCGGCGGCGTAGGCCCCACTTGATGCTTAGGCCCGATCCGGAGTCCTAAGTGACCCTTATGTGAGAGGGAGGATGGATGCATCCAAAAAACACTATGCATAGCACTTTCGATTCATTGATTTGTGTCCGCACCAGAAAACGGCCCGGAAAAGCGTCCAAACGCCATTTTTTGGGGTCCAAACGATATTTTACGCCTAGAGCTCTTTTGGAGCTTCACGAAAAGTGGTTGGTGGCAGCATACGGCCTCACGGTCTTCCAGCTACGCATTTTGGAAGTTTCAGATAGAAATACAGAAAAAAATTAACAAAAAAAGGGGTGCAACACGAGGACTTCCCGGGAGGTCACCCATCCTAGTACTACTCTCGCCCAAGCACGCTTAACTGCGGAGTTCTGATGGGATCCGGTGCATTAGTGCTGGTATGATCGCACCCGTTTGTTTATGACGCGCAAACGCATATATGCCTTTCCGAGAGGATCTTGAACGTTTATTCGGCGGCGTAGGCCCCACTTGATGCTTAGGCCCGATCCGGAGTCCTAAGTGACCCTTATGTGAGAGGGAGGATGGATGCATCCAAAAAACACTATGCATAGCACTTTCGATTCATTGATTTGTGTCCGCACCAGAAAACGGCCCGGAAAAGCGTCCAAACGCCATTTTTTGGGGTCCAAACGATATTTTACGCCTAGAGCTCTTTTGGAGCTTCACGAAAAGTGGTTGGTGGCAGCATACGGCCTCACGGTCTTCCAGCTACGCATTTTGGAAGTTTCAGATAGAAATACAGAAAAAAATTAACAAAAAAAGGGGTGCAACACGAGGACTTCCCGGGAGGTCACCCATCCTAGTACTACTCTCGCCCAAGCACGCTTAACTGCGGAGTTCTGATGGGATCCGGTGCATTAGTGCTGGTATGATCGCACCCGTTTGTTTATGACGCGCAAACGCATATATGCCTTTCCGAGAGGATCTTGAACGTTTATTCGGCGGCGTAGGCCCCACTTGATGCTTAGGCCCGATCCGGAGTCCTAAGTGACCCTTATGTGAGAGGGAGGATGGATGCATCCAAAAAACACTATGCATAGCACTTTCGATTCATTGATTTGTGTCCGCACCAGAAAACGGCCCGGAAAAGCGTCCAAACGCCATTTTTTGGGGTCCAAACGATATTTTACGCCTAGAGCTCTTTTGGAGCTTCACGAAAAGTGGTTGGTGGCAGCATACGGCCTCACGGTCTTCCAGCTACGCATTTTGGAAGTTTCAGATAGAAATACAGAAAAAAATTAACAAAAAAAGGGGTGCAACACGAGGACTTCCCGGGAGGTCACCCATCCTAGTACTACTCTCGCCCAAGCACGCTTAACTGCGGAGTTCTGATGGGATCCGGTGCATTAGTGCTGGTATGATCGCACCCGTTTGTTTATGACGCGCAAACGCATATATGCCTTTCCGAGAGGATCTTGAACGTTTATTCGGCGGCGTAGGCCCCACTTGATGCTTAGGCCCGATCCGGAGTCCTAAGTGACCCTTATGTGAGAGGGAGGATGGATGCATCCAAAAAACACTATGCATAGCACTTTCGATTCATTGATTTGTGTCCGCACCAGAAAACGGCCCGGAAAAGCGTCCAAACGCCATTTTTTGGGGTCCAAACGATATTTTACGCCTAGAGCTCTTTTGGAGCTTCACGAAAAGTGGTTGGTGGCAGCATACGGCCTCACGGTCTTCCAGCTACGCATTTTGGAAGTTTCAGATAGAAATACAGAAAAAAATTAACAAAAAAAGGGGTGCAACACGAGGACTTCCCGGGAGGTCACCCATCCTAGTACTACTCTCGCCCAAGCACGCTTAACTGCGGAGTTCTGATGGGATCCGGTGCATTAGTGCTGGTATGATCGCACCCGTTTGTTTATGACGCGCAAACGCATATATGCCTTTCCGAGAGGATCTTGAACGTTTATTCGGCGGCGTAGGCCCCACTTGATGCTTAGGCCCGATCCGGAGTCCTAAGTGACCCTTATGTGAGAGGGAGGATGGATGCATCCAAAAAACACTATGCATAGCACTTTCGATTCATTGATTTGTGTCCGCACCAGAAAACGGCCCGGAAAAGCGTCCAAACGCCATTTTTTGGGGTCCAAACGATATTTTACGCCTAGAGCTCTTTTGGAGCTTCACGAAAAGTGGTTGGTGGCAGCATACGGCCTCACGGTCTTCCAGCTACGCATTTTGGAAGTTTCAGATAGAAATACAGAAAAAAATTAACAAAAAAAGGGGTGCAACACGAGGACTTCCCGGGAGGTCACCCATCCTAGTACTACTCTCGCCCAAGCACGCTTAACTGCGGAGTTCTGATGGGATCCGGTGCATTAGTGCTGGTATGATCGCACCCGTTTGTTTATGACGCGCAAACGCATATATGCCTTTCCGAGAGGATCTTGAACGTTTATTCGGCGGCGTAGGCCCCACTTGATGCTTAGGCCCGATCCGGAGTCCTAAGTGACCCTTATGTGAGAGGGAGGATGGATGCATCCAAAAAACACTATGCATAGCACTTTCGATTCATTGATTTTGTGTCCGCACCAGAAAACGGCCCGGAAAAGCGTCCAAACGCCATTTTTTGGGGTCCAAACGATATTTTACGCCTAGAGCTCTTTTGGAGCTTCACGAAAAGTGGTTGGTGGCAGCATACGGCCTCACGGTCTTCCAGCTACGCATTTTGGAAGTTTCAGATAGAAATACAGAAAAAAATTAACAAAAAAAGGGGTGCAACACGAGGACTTCCCGGGAGGTCACCCATCCTAGTACTACTCTCGCCCAAGCACGCTTAACTGCGGAGTTCTGATGGGATCCGGTGCATTAGTGCTGGTATGATCGCACCCAGTTTGTTTATGACGCGCAAACGCATATATGCCTTTCCGAGAGGATCTTGAACGTTTATTCGGCGGCGTAGGCCCCACTTGATGCTTAGGCCCGATCCGGAGTCCTAAGTGACCCTTATGTGAGAGGGAGGATGGATGCATCCAAAAAACACTATGCATAGCACTTTCGATTCATTGATTTGTGTCCGCACCAGAAAACGGCCCGGAAAAGCGTCCAAACGCCATTTTTTGGGGTCCAAACGATATTTTACGCCTAGAGCTCTTTTGGAGCTTCACGAAAAGTGGTTGGTGGCAGCATACGGCCTCACGGTCTTCCAGCTACGCATTTTGGAAGTTTCAGATAGAAATACAGAAAAAAATTAACAAAAAAAGGGGTGCAACACGAGGACTTCCCGGGAGGTCACCCATCCTAGTACTACTCTCGCCCAAGCACGCTTAACTGCGGAGTTCTGATGGGATCCGGTGCATTAGTGCTGGTATGATCGCACCCGTTTGTTTATGACGCGCAAACGCATATATGCCTTTCCGAGAGGATCTTGAACGTTTATTCGGCGGCGTAGGCCCCACTTGATGCTTAGGCCCGATCCGGAGTCCTAAGTGACCCTTATGTGAGAGGGAGGATGGATGCATCCAAAAAACACTATGCATAGCACTTTCGATTCATTGATTTTGTGTCCGCACCAGAAAACGGCCCGGAAAAGCGTCCAAACGCCATTTTTTGGGGTCCAAACGATATTTTACGCCTAGAGCTCTTTTGGAGCTTCACGAAAAGTGGTTGGTGGCAGCATACGGCCTCACGGTCTTCCAGCTACGCATTTTGGAAGTTTCAGATAGAAATACAGAAAAAAATTAACAAAAAAAGGGGTGCAACACGAGGACTTCCCGGGAGGTCACCCATCCTAGTACTACTCTCGCCCAAGCACGCTTAACTGCGGAGTTCTGATGGGATCCGGTGCATTAGTGCTGGTATGATCGCACCCGTTTGTTTATGACGCGCAAACGCATATATGCCTTTCCGAGAGGATCTTGAACGTTTATTCGGCGGCGTAGGCCCCACTTGATGCTTAGGCCCGATCCGGAGTCCTAAGTGACCCTTATGTGAGAGGGAGGATGGATGCATCCAAAAAACACTATGCATAGCACTTTCGATTCATTGATTTGTGTCCGCACCAGAAAACGGCCCGGAAAAGCGTCCAAACGCCATTTTTTGGGGTCCAAACGATATTTTACGCCTAGAGCTCTTTTGGAGCTTCACGAAAAGTGGTTGGTGGCAGCATACGGCCTCACGGTCTTCCAGCTACGCATTTTGGAAGTTTCAGATAGAAATACAGAAAAAAATTAACAAAAAAAGGGGTGCAACACGAGGACTTCCCGGGAGGTCACCCATCCTAGTACTACTCTCGCCCAAGCACGCTTAACTGCGGAGTTCTGATGGGATCCGGTGCATTAGTGCTGGTATGATCGCACCCGTTTGTTTATGACGCGCAAACGCATATATGCCTTTCCGAGAGGATCTTGAACGTTTATTCGGCGGCGTAGGCCCCACTTGATGCTTAGGCCCGATCCGGAGTCCTAAGTGACCCTTATGTGAGAGGGAGGATGGATGCATCCAAAAAACACTATGCATAGCACTTTCGATTCATTGATTTTGTGTCCGCACCAGAAAACGGCCCGGAAAAGCGTCCAAACGCCATTTTTTGGGGTCCAAACGATATTTTACGCCTAGAGCTCTTTTGGAGCTTCACGAAAAGTGGTTGGTGGCAGCATACGGCCTCACGGTCTTCCAGCTACGCATTTTGGAAGTTTCAGATAGAAATACAGAAAAAAATTAACAAAAAAAGGGGTGCAACACGAGGACTTCCCGGGAGGTCACCCATCCTAGTACTACTCTCGCCCAAGCACGCTTAACTGCGGAGTTCTGATGGGATCCGGTGCATTAGTGCTGGTATGATCGCACCCGTTTGTTTATGACGCGCAAACGCATATATGCCTTTCCGAGAGGATCTTGAACGTTTATTCGGCGGCGTAGGCCCCACTTGATGCTTAGGCCCGATCCGGAGTCCTAAGTGACCCTTATGTGAGAGGGAGGATGGATGCATCCAAAAAACACTATGCATAGCACTTTCGATTCATTGATTTTGTGTCCGCACCAGAAAACGGCCCGGAAAAGCGTCCAAACGCCATTTTTTGGGGTCCAAACGATATTTTACGCCTAGAGCTCTTTTGGAGCTTCACGAAAAGTGGTTGGTGGCAGCATACGGCCTCACGGTCTTCCAGCTACGCATTTTGGAAGTTTCAGATAGAAATACAGAAAAAAATTAACAAAAAAAGGGGTGCAACACGAGGACTTCCCGGGAGGTCACCCATCCTAGTACTACTCTCGCCCAAGCACGCTTAACTGCGGAGTTCTGATGGGATCCGGTGCATTAGTGCTGGTATGATCGCACCCGTTTGTTTATGACGCGCAAACGCATATATGCCTTTCCGAGAGGATCTTGAACGTTTATTCGGCGGCGTAGGCCCCACTTGATGCTTAGGCCCGATCCGGAGTCCTAAGTGACCCTTATGTGAGAGGGAGGATGGATGCATCCAAAAAACACTATGCATAGCACTTTCGATTCATTGATTTTGTGTCCGCACCAGAAAACGGCCCGGAAAAGCGTCCAAACGCCATTTTTTGGGGTCCAAACGATATTTTACGCCTAGAGCTCTTTTGGAGCTTCACGAAAAGTGGTTGGTGGCAGCATACGGCCTCACGGTCTTCCAGCTACGCATTTTGGAAGTTTCAGATAGAAATACAGAAAAAAATTAACAAAAAAAGGGGTGCAACACGAGGACTTCCCGGGAGGTCACCCATCCTAGTACTACTCTCGCCCAAGCACGCTTAACTGCGGAGTTCTGATGGGATCCGGTGCATTAGTGCTGGTATGATCGCACCCGTTTGTTTATGACGCGCAAACGCATATATGCCTTTCCGAGAGGATCTTGAACGTTTATTCGGCGGCGTAGGCCCCACTTGATGCTTAGGCCCGATCCGGAGTCCTAAGTGACCCTTATGTGAGAGGGAGGATGGATGCATCCAAAAAACACTATGCATAGCACTTTCGATTCATTGATTTTGTGTCCGCACCAGAAAACGGCCCGGAAAAGCGTCCAAACGCCATTTTTTGGGGTCCAAACGATATTTTACGCCTAGAGCTCTTTTGGAGCTTCACGAAAAGTGGTTGGTGGCAGCATACGGCCTCACGGTCTTCCAGCTACGCATTTTGGAAGTTTCAGATAGAAATACAGAAAAAAATTAACAAAAAAAGGGGTGCAACACGAGGACTTCCCGGGAGGTCACCCATCCTAGTACTACTCTCGCCCAAGCACGCTTAACTGCGGAGTTCTGATGGGATCCGGTGCATTAGTGCTGGTATGATCGCACCCGTTTGTTTATGACGCGCAAACGCATATATGCCTTTCCGAGAGGATCTTGAACGTTTATTCGGCGGCGTAGGCCCCACTTGATGCTTAGGCCCGATCCGGAGTCCTAAGTGACCCTTATGTGAGAGGGAGGATGGATGCATCCAAAAAACACTATGCATAGCACTTTCGATTCATTGATTTTGTGTCCGCACCAGAAAACGGCCCGGAAAAGCGTCCAAACGCCATTTTTTGGGGTCCAAACGATATTTTACGCCTAGAGCTCTTTTGGAGCTTCACGAAAAGTGGTTGGTGGCAGCATACGGCCTCACGGTCTTCCAGCTACGCATTTTGGAAGTTTCAGATAGAAATACAGAAAAAAATTAACAAAAAAAGGGGTGCAACACGAGGACTTCCCGGGAGGTCACCCATCCTAGTACTACTCTCGCCCAAGCACGCTTAACTGCGGAGTTCTGATGGGATCCGGTGCATTAGTGCTGGTATGATCGCACCCAGTTTGTTTATGACGCGCAAACGCATATATGCCTTTCCGAGAGGATCTTGAACGTTTATTCGGCGGCGTAGGCCCCACTTGATGCTTAGGCCCGATCCGGAGTCCTAAGTGACCCTTATGTGAGAGGGAGGATGGATGCATCCAAAAAACACTATGCATAGCACTTTCGATTCATTGATTTTGTGTCCGCACCAGAAAACGGCCCGGAAAAGCGTCCAAACGCCATTTTTTGGGGTCCAAACGATATTTTACGCCTAGAGCTCTTTTGGAGCTTCACGAAAAGTGGTTGGTGGCAGCATACGGCCTCACGGTCTTCCAGCTACGCATTTTGGAAGTTTCAGATAGAAATACAGAAAAAAATTAACAAAAAAAGGGGTGCAACACGAGGACTTCCCGGGAGGTCACCCATCCTAGTACTACTCTCGCCCAAGCACGCTTAACTGCGGAGTTCTGATGGGATCCGGTGCATTAGTGCTGGTATGATCGCACCCGTTTGTTTATGACGCGCAAACGCATATATGCCTTTCCGAGAGGATCTTGAACGTTTATTCGGCGGCGTAGGCCCCACTTGATGCTTAGGCCCGATCCGGAGTCCTAAGTGACCCTTATGTGAGAGGGAGGATGGATGCATCCAAAAAACACTATGCATAGCACTTTCGATTCATTGATTTGTGTCCGCACCAGAAAACGGCCCGGAAAAGCGTCCAAACGCCATTTTTTGGGGTCCAAACGATATTTTACGCCTAGAGCTCTTTTGGAGCTTCACGAAAAGTGGTTGGTGGCAGCATACGGCCTCACGGTCTTCCAGCTACGCATTTTGGAAGTTTCAGATAGAAATACAGAAAAAAATTAACAAAAAAAGGGGTGCAACACGAGGACTTCCCGGGAGGTCACCCATCCTAGTACTACTCTCGCCCAAGCACGCTTAACTGCGGAGTTCTGATGGGATCCGGTGCATTAGTGCTGGTATGATCGCACCCGTTTGTTTATGACGCGCAAACGCATATATGCCTTTCCGAGAGGATCTTGAACGTTTATTCGGCGGCGTAGGCCCCACTTGATGCTTAGGCCCGAGTGACCCTTATGTGAGAGGGAGGATGGA
>CACVBM020000392.1:0-13897 GCA_902728155.2 Microthlaspi erraticum | reverse complement strand
TCCCTTGGATTGAGACCGTTTCACTCATGTTTGTCCTCATAGTCATGTGTAGAACCTATTAATCCATGTTTGGATAAGTATGGGTCCATCTAGTTCATCTTATACACTACAAGTGAGTTTCCACAATGTGGAGTCACAGAGGTACATTTCGGACTCCTTACCTCTTCCGGTTCCCAAATTAGGTCCATTTGATGTTCCTCCCTTGGATTGAGACCGTTTCACTCATGTTTGTCCTCATAGTCATGTGTAGAACCTATTAATCCATGTTTGGATAAGTATGGGTCCATCTAGTTCATCTTATACACTACAAGTGAGTTTCCTCAATCTGGAGTCACAGATGGTACATTTCGGACTCCTTACCTCTTCCGGTTCCCAAATTAGGTCCATTTGATGTTCCTCCCTTGGATTGAGACCGTTTCACTCATGTTTGTCCTCATAGTCATGTGTAGAACCTATTAATCCATGTTTGGATAAGTATGGGTCCATCTAGTTCATCTTATACACTACAAGTGAGTTTCCACAATGTGGAGTCACAGAGGTACATTTCGGACTCCTTACCTCTTCCGGTTCCCAAATTAGGTCCATTTGATGTTCCTCCCTTGGATTGAGACCGTTTCACTCATGTTTGTCCTCATAGTCATGTGTAGAACCTATTAATCCATGTTTGGATAAGTATGGGTCCATCTAGTTCATCTTATACACTACAAGTGAGTTTCCACAATGTGGAGTCACAGAGGTACATTTCGGACTCCTTACCTCTTCCGGTTCCCAAATTAGGTCCATTTGATGTTCCTCCCTTGGATTGAGACCGTTTCACTCATGTTTGTCCTCATAGTCATGTGTAGAACCTATTAATCCATGTTTGGATAAGTATGGGTCCATCTAGTTCATCTTATACACTACAAGTGAGTTTCCACAATGTGGAGTCACAGAGGTACATTTCGGACTCCTTACCTCTTCCGGTTCCCAAATTAGGTCCATTTGATGTTCCTCCCTTGGATTGAGACCGTTTCACTCATGTTTGTCCTCATAGTCATGTGTAGAACCTATTAATCCATGTTTGGATAAGTATGGGTCCATCTAGTTCATCTTATACACTACAAGTGAGTTTCCACAATGTGGAGTCACAGAGGTACATTTCGGACTCCTTACCTCTTCCGGTTCCCAAATTAGGTCCATTTGATGTTCCTCCCTTGGATTGAGACCGTTTCACTCATGTTTGTCCTCATAGTCATGTGGAACCTATTAATCCATGTTTGGATAAGTATGGGTCCATCTAGTTCATCTTATACACTACAAGTGAGTTTCCACAATCTGGAGTCACAGAGGTACATTTCGGACTCCTTACCTCTTCCGGTTCCCAAATTAGGTCCATTTGATGTTCCTCCCTTGGATTGAGACCGTTTCACTCATGTTTGTCCTCATAGTCATGTGTAGAACCTATTAATCCATGTTTGGATAAGTATGGGTCCATCTAGTTCATCTTATACACTACAAGTGAGTTTCCACAATGTGGAGTCACAGAGGTACATTTCGGACTCCTTACCTCTTCCGGTTCCCAAATTAGGTCCATTTGATGTTCCTCCCTTGGATTGAGACCGTTTCACTCATGTTTGTCCTCATAGTCATGTGTAGAACCTATTAATCCATGTTTGGATAAGTATGGGTCCATCTAGTTCATCTTATACACTACAAGTGAGTTTCCACAATGTGGAGTCACAGAGGTACATTTCGGACTCCTTACCTCTTCCGGTTCCCAAATTAGGTCCATTTGATGTTCCTCCCTTGGATTGAGACCGTTTCACTCATGTTTGTCCTCATAGTCATGTGTAGAACCTATTAATCCATGTTTGGATAAGTATGGGTCCATCTAGTTCATCTTATACACTACAAGTGAGTTTCCACAATGTGGAGTCACAGAGTACATTTCGGACTCCTTACCTCTTCCGGTTCCCAAATTAGGTCCATTTGATGTTCCTCCCTTGGATTGAGACCGTTTCACTCATGTTTGTCCTCATAGTCATGTGTAGAACCTATTAATCCATGTTTGGATAAGTATGGGTCCATCTAGTTCATCTTATACACTACAAGTGAGTTTCCACAATCTGGAGTCACAGAGGTACATTTCGGACTCCTTACCTCTTCCGGTTCCCAAATTAGGTCCATTTGATGTTCCTCCCTTGGATTGAGACCGTTTCACTCATGTTTGTCCTCATAGTCATGTGTAGAACCTATTAATCCATGTTTGGGTAAGTATGGGTCCATCTAGTTCATCTTATACACTACAAGTGAGTTTCCACAATGTGGAGTCACAGAGGTACATTTCGGACTCCTTACCTCTTCCGGTTCCCAAATTAGGTCCATTTGATGTTCCTCCCTTGGATTGAGACCGTTTCACTCATGTTTGTCCTCATAGTCATGTGTAGAACCTATTAATCCATGTTTGGGATAAGTATGGGTCCATCTAGTTCATCTTATACACTACAAGTGAGTTTCCTCAATCTGGAGTCACAGAGGTACATTTCGGACTCCTTACCTCTTCCGGTTCCCAAATTAGGTCCATTTGATGTTCCTCCCTTGGATTGAGACCGTTTCACTCATGTTTGTCCTCATAGTCATGTGTAGAACCTATTAATCCATGTTTGGATAAGTATGGGTCCATCTAGTTCATCTTATACACTACAAGTGAGTTTCCACAATGTGGAGTCACAGAGGTACATTTCGGACTCCTTACCTCTTCCGGTTCCCAAATTAGGTCCATTTGATGTTCCTCCCTTGGATTGAGACCGTTTCACTCATGTTTGTCCTCATAGTCATGTGTAGAACCTATTAATCCATGTTTGGATAAGTATGGGTCCATCTAGTTCATCTTATACACTACAAGTGAGTTTCCACAATGTGGAGTCACAGAGGTACATTTCGGACTCCTTACCTCTTCCGGTTCCCAAATTAGGTCCATTTGATGTTCCTCCCTTGGATTGAGACCGTTTCACTCATGTTTGTCCTCATAGTCATGTGTAGAACCTATTAATCCATGTTTGGATAAGTATGGGTCCATCTAGTTCATCTTATACACTACAAGTGAGTTTCCACAATGTGGAGTCACAGAGGTACATTTCGGACTCCTTACCTCTTCCGGTTCCCAAATTAGGTCCATTTGATGTTCCTCCCTTGGATTGAGACCGTTTCACTCATGTTTGTCCTCATAGTCATGTGTAGAACCTATTAATCCATGTTTGGGTAAGTATGGGTCCATCTAGTTCATCTTATACACTACAAGTGAGTTTCCACAATGTGGAGTCACAGAGGTACATTTCGGACTCCTTACCTCTTCCGGTTCCCAAATTAGGTCCATTTGATGTTCCTCCCTTGGATTGAGACCGTTTCACTCATGTTTGTCCTCATAGTCATGTGTAGAACCTATTAATCCATGTTTGGTAAGTATGGGTCCATCTAGTTCATCTTATACACTACAAGTGAGTTTCCACAATGTGGAGTCACAGAGGTACATTTCGGACTCCTTACCTCTTCCGGTTCCCAAATTAGGTCCATTTGATGTTCCTCCCTTGGATTGAGACCGTTTCACTCATGTTTGTCCTCATAGTCATGTGTAGAACCTATTAATCCATGTTTGGGTAAGTATGGGTCCATCTAGTTCATCTTATACACTACAAGTGAGTTTCCACAATGTGGAGTCACAGAGGTACATTTCGGACTCCTTACCTCTTCCGGTTCCCAAATTAGGTCCATTTGATGTTCCTCCCTTGGATTGAGACCGTTTCACTCATGTTTGTCCTCATAGTCATGTGTAGAACCTATTAATCCATGTTTGGTAAGTATGGGTCCATCTAGTTCATCTTATACACTACAAGTGAGTTTCCACAATGTGGAGTCACAGAGGTACATTTCGGACTCCTTACCTCTTCCGGTTCCCAAATTAGGTCCATTTGATGTTCCTCCCTTGGATTGAGACCGTTTCACTCATGTTTGTCCTCATAGTCATGTGTAGAACCTATTAATCCATGTTTGGTAAGTATGGGTCCATCTAGTTCATCTTATACACTACAAGTGAGTTTCCACAATGTGGAGTCACAGAGGTACATTTCGGACTCCTTACCTCTTCCGGTTCCCAAATTAGGTCCATTTGATGTTCCTCCCTTGGATTGAGACCGTTTCACTCATGTTTGTCCTCATAGTCATGTGTAGAACCTATTAATCCATGTTTGGGTAAGTATGGGTCCATCTAGTTCATCTTATACACTACAAGTGAGTTTCCACAATGTGGAGTCACAGAGGTACATTTCGGACTCCTTACCTCTTCCGGTTCCCAAATTAGGTCCATTTGATGTTCCTCCCTTGGATTGAGACCGTTTCACTCATGTTTGTCCTCATAGTCATGTGTAGAACCTATTAATCCATGTTTGGATAAGTATGGGTCCATCTAGTTCATCTTATACACTACAAGTGAGTTTCCACAATGTGGAGTCACAGAGGTACATTTCGGACTCCTTACCTCTTCCGGTTCCCAAATTAGGTCCATTTGATGTTCCTCCCTTGGATTGAGACCGTTTCACTCATGTTTGTCCTCATAGTCATGTGTAGAACCTATTAATCCATGTTTGGGTAAGTATGGGTCCATCTAGTTCATCTTATACACTACAAGTGAGTTTCCACAATGTGGAGTCACAGAGGTACATTTCGGACTCCTTACCTCTTCCGGTTCCCAAATTAGGTCCATTTGATGTTCCTCCCTTGGATTGAGACCGTTTCACTCATGTTTGTCCTCATAGTCATGTGTAGAACCTATTAATCCATGTTTGGTAAGTATGGGTCCATCTAGTTCATCTTATACACTACAAGTGAGTTTCCACAATGTGGAGTCACAGAGGTACATTTCGGACTCCTTACCTCTTCCGGTTCCCAAATTAGGTCCATTTGATGTTCCTCCCTTGGATTGAGACCGTTTCACTCATGTTTGTCCTCATAGTCATGTGTAGAACCTATTAATCCATGTTTGGGTAAGTATGGGTCCATCTAGTTCATCTTATACACTACAAGTGAGTTTCCACAATGTGGAGTCACAGAGGTACATTTCGGACTCCTTACCTCTTCCGGTTCCCAAATTAGGTCCATTTGATGTTCCTCCCTTGGATTGAGACCGTTTCACTCATGTTTGTCCTCATAGTCATGTGTAGAACCTATTAATCCATGTTTGGTAAGTATGGGTCCATCTAGTTCATCTTATACACTACAAGTGAGTTTCCACAATGTGGAGTCACAGAGGTACATTTCGGACTCCTTACCTCTTCCGGTTCCCAAATTAGGTCCATTTGATGTTCCTCCCTTGGATTGAGACCGTTTCACTCATGTTTGTCCTCATAGTCATGTGTAGAACCTATTAATCCATGTTTGGATAAGTATGGGTCCATCTAGTTCATCTTATACACTACAAGTGAGTTTCCACAATGTGGAGTCACAGAGGTACATTTCGGACTCCTTACCTCTTCCGGTTCCCAAATTAGGTCCATTTGATGTTCCTCCCTTGGATTGAGACCGTTTCACTCATGTTTGTCCTCATAGTCATGTGTAGAACCTATTAATCCATGTTTGGGTAAGTATGGGTCCATCTAGTTCATCTTATACACTACAAGTGAGTTTCCACAATGTGGAGTCACAGAGGTACATTTCGGACTCCTTACCTCTTCCGGTTCCCAAATTAGGTCCATTTGATGTTCCTCCCTTGGATTGAGACCGTTTCACTCATGTTTGTCCTCATAGTCATGTGTAGAACCTATTAATCCATGTTTGGGTAAGTATGGGTCCATCTAGTTCATCTTATACACTACAAGTGAGTTTCCACAATGTGGAGTCACAGAGGTACATTTCGGACTCCTTACCTCTTCCGGTTCCCAAATTAGGTCCATTTGATGTTCCTCCCTTGGATTGAGACCGTTTCACTCATGTTTGTCCTCATAGTCATGTGTAGAACCTATTAATCCATGTTTGGGTAAGTATGGGTCCATCTAGTTCATCTTATACACTACAAGTGAGTTTCCACAATGTGGAGTCACAGAGGTACATTTCGGACTCCTTACCTCTTCCGGTTCCCAAATTAGGTCCATTTGATGTTCCTCCCTTGGATTGAGACCGTTTCACTCATGTTTGTCCTCATAGTCATGTGTAGAACCTATTAATCCATGTTTGGGTAAGTATGGGTCCATCTAGTTCATCTTATACACTACAAGTGAGTTTCCACAATGTGGAGTCACAGAGGTACATTTCGGACTCCTTACCTCTTCCGGTTCCCAAATTAGGTCCATTTGATGTTCCTCCCTTGGATTGAGACCGTTTCACTCATGTTTGTCCTCATAGTCATGTGTAGAACCTATTAATCCATGTTTGGGTAAGTATGGGTCCATCTAGTTCATCTTATACACTACAAGTGAGTTTCCACAATGTGGAGTCACAGAGGTACATTTCGGACTCCTTACCTCTTCCGGTTCCCAAATTAGGTCCATTTGATGTTCCTCCCTTGGATTGAGACCGTTTCACTCATGTTTGTCCTCATAGTCATGTGTAGAACCTATTAATCCATGTTTGGGTAAGTATGGGTCCATCTAGTTCATCTTATACACTACAAGTGAGTTTCCACAATGTGGAGTCACAGAGGTACATTTCGGACTCCTTACCTCTTCCGGTTCCCAAATTAGGTCCATTTGATGTTCCTCCCTTGGATTGAGACCGTTTCACTCATGTTTGTCCTCATAGTCATGTGTAGAACCTATTAATCCATGTTTGGGTAAGTATGGGTCCATCTAGTTCATCTTATACACTACAAGTGAGTTTCCACAATGTGGAGTCACAGAGGTACATTTCGGACTCCTTACCTCTTCCGGTTCCCAAATTAGGTCCATTTGATGTTCCTCCCTTGGATTGAGACCGTTTCACTCATGTTTGTCCTCATAGTCATGTGTAGAACCTATTAATCCATGTTTGGGTAAGTATGGGTCCATCTAGTTCATCTTATACACTACAAGTGAGTTTCCACAATGTGGAGTCACAGAGGTACATTTCGGACTCCTTACCTCTTCCGGTTCCCAAATTAGGTCCATTTGATGTTCCTCCCTTGGATTGAGACCGTTTCACTCATGTTTGTCCTCATAGTCATGTGTAGAACCTATTAATCCATGTTTGGGTAAGTATGGGTCCATCTAGTTCATCTTATACACTACAAGTGAGTTTCCACAATGTGGAGTCACAGAGGTACATTTCGGACTCCTTACCTCTTCCGGTTCCCAAATTAGGTCCATTTGATGTTCCTCCCTTGGATTGAGACCGTTTCACTCATGTTTGTCCTCATAGTCATGTGTAGAACCTATTAATCCATGTTTGGGTAAGTATGGGTCCATCTAGTTCATCTTATACACTACAAGTGAGTTTCCACAATGTGGAGTCACAGAGGTACATTTCGGACTCCTTACCTCTTCCGGTTCCCAAATTAGGTCCATTTGATGTTCCTCCCTTGGATTGAGACCGTTTCACTCATGTTTGTCCTCATAGTCATGTGTAGAACCTATTAATCCATGTTTGGGTAAGTATGGGTCCATCTAGTTCATCTTATACACTACAAGTGAGTTTCCACAATGTGGAGTCACAGAGGTACATTTCGGACTCCTTACCTCTTCCGGTTCCCAAATTAGGTCCATTTGATGTTCCTCCCTTGGATTGAGACCGTTTCACTCATGTTTGTCCTCATAGTCATGTGTAGAACCTATTAATCCATGTTTGGGTAAGTATGGGTCCATCTAGTTCATCTTATACACTACAAGTGAGTTTCCACAATGTGGAGTCACAGAGGTACATTTCGGACTCCTTACCTCTTCCGGTTCCCAAATTAGGTCCATTTGATGTTCCTCCCTTGGATTGAGACCGTTTCACTCATGTTTGTCCTCATAGTCATGTGTAGAACCTATTAATCCATGTTTGGGTAAGTATGGGTCCATCTAGTTCATCTTATACACTACAAGTGAGTTTCCACAATGTGGAGTCACAGAGGTACATTTCGGACTCCTTACCTCTTCCGGTTCCCAAATTAGGTCCATTTGATGTTCCTCCCTTGGATTGAGACCGTTTCACTCATGTTTGTCCTCATAGTCATGTGTAGAACCTATTAATCCATGTTTGGGTAAGTATGGGTCCATCTAGTTCATCTTATACACTACAAGTGAGTTTCCACAATGTGGAGTCACAGAGGTACATTTCGGACTCCTTACCTCTTCCGGTTCCCAAATTAGGTCCATTTGATGTTCCTCCCTTGGATTGAGACCGTTTCACTCATGTTTGTCCTCATAGTCATGTGTAGAACCTATTAATCCATGTTTGGGTAAGTATGGGTCCATCTAGTTCATCTTATACACTACAAGTGAGTTTCCACAATGTGGAGTCACAGAGGTACATTTCGGACTCCTTACCTCTTCCGGTTCCCAAATTAGGTCCATTTGATGTTCCTCCCTTGGATTGAGACCGTTTCACTCATGTTTGTCCTCATAGTCATGTGTAGAACCTATTAATCCATGTTTGGGTAAGTATGGGTCCATCTAGTTCATCTTATACACTACAAGTGAGTTTCCACAATGTGGAGTCACAGAGGTACATTTCGGACTCCTTACCTCTTCCGGTTCCCAAATTAGGTCCATTTGATGTTCCTCCCTTGGATTGAGACCGTTTCACTCATGTTTGTCCTCATAGTCATGTGTAGAACCTATTAATCCATGTTTGGGTAAGTATGGGTCCATCTAGTTCATCTTATACACTACAAGTGAGTTTCCACAATGTGGAGTCACAGAGGTACATTTCGGACTCCTTACCTCTTCCGGTTCCCAAATTAGGTCCATTTGATGTTCCTCCCTTGGATTGAGACCGTTTCACTCATGTTTGTCCTCATAGTCATGTGTAGAACCTATTAATCCATGTTTGGGTAAGTATGGGTCCATCTAGTTCATCTTATACACTACAAGTGAGTTTCCACAATGTGGAGTCACAGAGGTACATTTCGGACTCCTTACCTCTTCCGGTTCCCAAATTAGGTCCATTTGATGTTCCTCCCTTGGATTGAGACCGTTTCACTCATGTTTGTCCTCATAGTCATGTGTAGAACCTATTAATCCATGTTTGGGTAAGTATGGGTCCATCTAGTTCATCTTATACACTACAAGTGAGTTTCCACAATGTGGAGTCACAGAGGTACATTTCGGACTCCTTACCTCTTCCGGTTCCCAAATTAGGTCCATTTGATGTTCCTCCCTTGGATTGAGACCGTTTCACTCATGTTTGTCCTCATAGTCATGTGTAGAACCTATTAATCCATGTTTGGGTAAGTATGGGTCCATCTAGTTCATCTTATACACTACAAGTGAGTTTCCACAATGTGGAGTCACAGAGGTACATTTCGGACTCCTTACCTCTTCCGGTTCCCAAATTAGGTCCATTTGATGTTCCTCCCTTGGATTGAGACCGTTTCACTCATGTTTGTCCTCATAGTCATGTGTAGAACCTATTAATCCATGTTTGGGTAAGTATGGGTCCATCTAGTTCATCTTATACACTACAAGTGAGTTTCCACAATGTGGAGTCACAGAGGTACATTTCGGACTCCTTACCTCTTCCGGTTCCCAAATTAGGTCCATTTGATGTTCCTCCCTTGGATTGAGACCGTTTCACTCATGTTTGTCCTCATAGTCATGTGTAGAACCTATTAATCCATGTTTGGGTAAGTATGGGTCCATCTAGTTCATCTTATACACTACAAGTGAGTTTCCACAATGTGGAGTCACAGAGGTACATTTCGGACTCCTTACCTCTTCCGGTTCCCAAATTAGGTCCATTTGATGTTCCTCCCTTGGATTGAGACCGTTTCACTCATGTTTGTCCTCATAGTCATGTGTAGAACCTATTAATCCATGTTTGGGTAAGTATGGGTCCATCTAGTTCATCTTATACACTACAAGTGAGTTTCCACAATGTGGAGTCACAGAGGTACATTTCGGACTCCTTACCTCTTCCGGTTCCCAAATTAGGTCCATTTGATGTTCCTCCCTTGGATTGAGACCGTTTCACTCATGTTTGTCCTCATAGTCATGTGTAGAACCTATTAATCCATGTTTGGGTAAGTATGGGTCCATCTAGTTCATCTTATACACTACAAGTGAGTTTCCACAATGTGGAGTCACAGAGGTACATTTCGGACTCCTTACCTCTTCCGGTTCCCAAATTAGGTCCATTTGATGTTCCTCCCTTGGATTGAGACCGTTTCACTCATGTTTGTCCTCATAGTCATGTGTAGAACCTATTAATCCATGTTTGGGTAAGTATGGGTCCATCTAGTTCATCTTATACACTACAAGTGAGTTTCCACAATGTGGAGTCACAGAGGTACATTTCGGACTCCTTACCTCTTCCGGTTCCCAAATTAGGTCCATTTGATGTTCCTCCCTTGGATTGAGACCGTTTCACTCATGTTTGTCCTCATAGTCATGTGTAGAACCTATTAATCCATGTTTGGGTAAGTATGGGTCCATCTAGTTCATCTTATACACTACAAGTGAGTTTCCACAATGTGGAGTCACAGAGGTACATTTCGGACTCCTTACCTCTTCCGGTTCCCAAATTAGGTCCATTTGATGTTCCTCCCTTGGATTGAGACCGTTTCACTCATGTTTGTCCTCATAGTCATGTGTAGAACCTATTAATCCATGTTTGGGTAAGTATGGGTCCATCTAGTTCATCTTATACACTACAAGTGAGTTTCCACAATGTGGAGTCACAGAGGTACATTTCGGACTCCTTACCTCTTCCGGTTCCCAAATTAGGTCCATTTGATGTTCCTCCCTTGGATTGAGACCGTTTCACTCATGTTTGTCCTCATAGTCATGTGTAGAACCTATTAATCCATGTTTGGGTAAGTATGGGTCCATCTAGTTCATCTTATACACTACAAGTGAGTTTCCACAATGTGGAGTCACAGAGGTACATTTCGGACTCCTTACCTCTTCCGGTTCCCAAATTAGGTCCATTTGATGTTCCTCCCTTGGATTGAGACCGTTTCACTCATGTTTGTCCTCATAGTCATGTGTAGAACCTATTAATCCATGTTTGGGTAAGTATGGGTCCATCTAGTTCATCTTATACACTACAAGTGAGTTTCCACAATGTGGAGTCACAGAGGTACATTTCGGACTCCTTACCTCTTCCGGTTCCCAAATTAGGTCCATTTGATGTTCCTCCCTTGGATTGAGACCGTTTCACTCATGTTTGTCCTCATAGTCATGTGTAGAACCTATTAATCCATGTTTGGGTAAGTATGGGTCCATCTAGTTCATCTTATACACTACAAGTGAGTTTCCACAATGTGGAGTCACAGAGGTACATTTCGGACTCCTTACCTCTTCCGGTTCCCAAATTAGGTCCATTTGATGTTCCTCCCTTGGATTGAGACCGTTTCACTCATGTTTGTCCTCATAGTCATGTGTAGAACCTATTAATCCATGTTTGGGTAAGTATGGGTCCATCTAGTTCATCTTATACACTACAAGTGAGTTTCCACAATGTGGAGTCACAGAGGTACATTTCGGACTCCTTACCTCTTCCGGTTCCCAAATTAGGTCCATTTGATGTTCCTCCCTTGGATTGAGACCGTTTCACTCATGTTTGTCCTCATAGTCATGTGTAGAACCTATTAATCCATGTTTGGGTAAGTATGGGTCCATCTAGTTCATCTTATACACTACAAGTGAGTTTCCACAATGTGGAGTCACAGAGGTACATTTCGGACTCCTTACCTCTTCCGGTTCCCAAATTAGGTCCATTTGATGTTCCTCCCTTGGATTGAGACCGTTTCACTCATGTTTGTCCTCATAGTCATGTGTAGAACCTATTAATCCATGTTTGGGTAAGTATGGGTCCATCTAGTTCATCTTATACACTACAAGTGAGTTTCCACAATGTGGAGTCACAGAGGTACATTTCGGACTCCTTACCTCTTCCGGTTCCCAAATTAGGTCCATTTGATGTTCCTCCCTTGGATTGAGACCGTTTCACTCATGTTTGTCCTCATAGTCATGTGTAGAACCTATTAATCCATGTTTGGGTAAGTATGGGTCCATCTAGTTCATCTTATACACTACAAGTGAGTTTCCACAATGTGGAGTCACAGAGGTACATTTCGGACTCCTTACCTCTTCCGGTTCCCAAATTAGGTCCATTTGATGTTCCTCCCTTGGATTGAGACCGTTTCACTCATGTTTGTCCTCATAGTCATGTGTAGAACCTATTAATCCATGTTTGGGTAAGTATGGGTCCATCTAGTTCATCTTATACACTACAAGTGAGTTTCCACAATGTGGAGTCACAGAGGTACATTTCGGACTCCTTACCTCTTCCGGTTCCCAAATTAGGTCCATTTGATGTTCCTCCCTTGGATTGAGACCGTTTCACTCATGTTTGTCCTCATAGTCATGTGTAGAACCTATTAATCCATGTTTGGGTAAGTATGGGTCCATCTAGTTCATCTTATACACTACAAGTGAGTTTCCACAATGTGGAGTCACAGAGGTACATTTCGGACTCCTTACCTCTTCCGGTTCCCAAATTAGGTCCATTTGATGTTCCTCCCTTGGATTGAGACCGTTTCACTCATGTTTGTCCTCATAGTCATGTGTAGAACCTATTAATCCATGTTTGGGTAAGTATGGGTCCATCTAGTTCATCTTATACACTACAAGTGAGTTTCCACAATGTGGAGTCACAGAGGTACATTTCGGACTCCTTACCTCTTCCGGTTCCCAAATTAGGTCCATTTGATGTTCCTCCCTTGGATTGAGACCGTTTCACTCATGTTTGTCCTCATAGTCATGTGTAGAACCTATTAATCCATGTTTGGGTAAGTATGGGTCCATCTAGTTCATCTTATACACTACAAGTGAGTTTCCACAATGTGGAGTCACAGAGGTACATTTCGGACTCCTTACCTCTTCCGGTTCCCAAATTAGGTCCATTTGATGTTCCTCCCTTGGATTGAGACCGTTTCACTCATGTTTGTCCTCATAGTCATGTGTAGAACCTATTAATCCATGTTTGGGTAAGTATGGGTCCATCTAGTTCATCTTATACACTACAAGTGAGTTTCCACAATGTGGAGTCACAGAGGTACATTTCGGACTCCTTACCTCTTCCGGTTCCCAAATTAGGTCCATTTGATGTTCCTCCCTTGGATTGAGACCGTTTCACTCATGTTTGTCCTCATAGTCATGTGTAGAACCTATTAATCCATGTTTGGGTAAGTATGGGTCCATCTAGTTCATCTTATACACTACAAGTGAGTTTCCACAATGTGGAGTCACAGAGGTACATTTCGGACTCCTTACCTCTTCCGGTTCCCAAATTAGGTCCATTTGATGTTCCTCCCTTGGATTGAGACCGTTTCACTCATGTTTGTCCTCATAGTCATGTGTAGAACCTATTAATCCATGTTTGGGTAAGTATGGGTCCATCTAGTTCATCTTATACACTACAAGTGAGTTTCCACAATGTGGAGTCACAGAGGTACATTTCGGACTCCTTACCTCTTCCGGTTCCCAAATTAGGTCCATTTGATGTTCCTCCCTTGGATTGAGACCGTTTCACTCATGTTTGTCCTCATAGTCATGTGTAGAACCTATTAATCCATGTTTGGGTAAGTATGGGTCCATCTAGTTCATCTTATACACTACAAGTGAGTTTCCACAATGTGGAGTCACAGAGGTACATTTCGGACTCCTTACCTCTTCCGGTTCCCAAATTAGGTCCATTTGATGTTCCTCCCTTGGATTGAGACCGTTTCACTCATGTATGTCCTCATAGT